>OU343221.1:333331628-333911399 GCA_910596185.1 Chrysanthemum makinoi
CACATTACACAGCAATCACAATAGAATATACCAACACTGAGTATACTTGCAACATAATAATCAACAAAGCAACACGATTAAATGAACCATCGAACCTAAGAGGGAATCAAACAGTCACAGTACACGAGCACGTACGGATCTGGTTAAAGTGACAAGTTAGAAACTTAACACAAACGCTTAAGAGAACTAAGATAAGAGAGATTCGAGACATACCACTTTGCTAAGTCGCTAGGATGAGCAATTTGACGAGAGAGAAAAAAACTTATTTGAGAAAAGAAATGGTAATTCGCTAGGGGTATAAAAACTATCTTTGGCAGTATGACACATTTGGTCCTTGTGGTTAAAATGAGGTGAGGTAAGTCGCTAGTGCAACACAACTTTCACATATATGACAAGTTTGGTCCCTATGGTTTTGAGGAACAAGTGGTAAGTCGCTAACACAGATTATAGACTAAGTCGCTAGCATAGATTATCACAATGATCACCATGAATCAATTAATCATTTAGTCAAATAAGCATTTAATGCTAGGCACTTAATACATAGGCACACAATGATAATCACATGAGCAAAATACGACCACAACCTACAAAAACCATAACCAGATAGTTACAAAGGCAAAACACGACCTCAACTTACTAACGAGCAAGCATTATAACCAACACAGAAGCCAAAGGCATAGATAGTCAAGAAAAACATATACACAATCTCCCCCTCAATCAATGTCATCAAAGAACATTGATTGACATTAATCAACCCCGTTATAAAGAAACAAGAATATTTCAATTGTTCGAACTTCATCTATGATCCCGTGCCATTATTGAATGACATTTCTAGGACCGTAGATGTTATCGATAACAATGAATGTATTCTTTATTAGATTGGGAAAATTGTAAATTTAAAAGAATGACATATATATATAAAAATTAAAAATTAAAGTTGTATTTGTGCATACTTCTCTCTAATATGTGCTAAACAATTTTCGAATCTCGAAGCATATATTAAGGGGGAGAGTTCTCTTTGCAAATTCAAGTCATCAGGGTACACAACTTCAAATCTTTCTAAGGTACCTTGATTGTATATACCAATTGTTGGATATTGGATTTCACAAACACATCAAACCATTAACACAAGTGGGCTTATAAGTGGAATTCTAGAGAGAGAAAGTTAGAGGTTTAGAGAACTTAGTGAGAGAAAGTGAAAGATATTATTATGAGCTCCAACTCTCTACCTTGGGAGGTAGAGAGTATTTATAGTCTTACATAAAACGCCACACAACGGGCTGTGGATCAGGCATACAGTGGGTAAAGACCCGTCCGTCCTCCACGGTGTTACTTATCAAAATACTACTTAACTAAATATAACTATGACTACGAGCATTCTAACGATTACATATACTTGAGGTGACCGACTCTTTAATACCGGGAATTTCTAATTCCTAACAATCTCCCCCTAAGGGAGGTCACCTCAACCATATACTAAGATGACATTGAATACAATCAGATATTACATTAACAATTGATCTTGCATTCTTGATGTAGTACTTTGCTCCGAAGCTCGTAGTCATTGATTCCACTCATTGCATGTTTGGTTAATCCAAGTGGAGGTCTTTTACTGATCCATGTGATAATAATGTTGAGCCAGCTTTTGAGATCATCAGCTAATAGAAAATCTCTGATACATCCATTGTGGTGTTGGTATTATCTTTTAATCATTTTCATAAGTGTAATTGTTTAGTTTTAAATGTAATGTCATTTCAAAGTTTGTAAGTGTACTTTTGAGTTAATGCAATTTGAGATTTTTCGTTTCAAAGTTAATTAGTTTCAAAACTTATTACAAGCTTTCTAATTCAGCTCTCAGAAGCTCATATAAGCTCTATGAGCTTATAGTGAGTTTAATCTCTCTTTATTTCTGTCTACATCCCATTTTCTTTAAAAAGTCAAATAAAGTCAAAGAAGGTCAAAATTTAAAGTCAATTGAGTTTTGTTAAATTTCTGATTTAAAGATGTTGAAAAGATGAGTTTACTGTTTTATTGTTGAGTTCAAATCAGTTTTACTTTACTTTCATCCTAGATATAAAGTAGAATTGCATTTTCATAATATGAAATAGTGTTTGGATAATGATTGAATTCTGAGTTTTAATGATTTTTGTAATTGTTAATTGAATCAATCAGTGTAGTTTCTAGTCTTAGAGATTTTGCAGTCAAAGTTTCAAGTTGTTCAAGTTTGATACACATTTTTGAGTCTAATTTCAAGGCTGTCAAAATCTCAATTGTTGTCACCAATGATCTTTTCATCAGACATTCCCAAGGTTGAGATCAGGTTAAATTGAATTGTAATTTGATTTTTATTGCTATTAGATTAGAATTGCTGTTTGTTGTTAGCTTATTTACAATTTGTAGTACTTAAGATAGCTTAAATTTGGTTGCATAATTGCTTGTTCAATCACTTATTGGTCTGCTGCACTTTTTCTGTCTCAGTAGGTGTCTCTATTTTTGTCTTAACAGGTATTTTAAAAGTTGAGTTTCATGTTTAGCATCTTGTAGTCAGAGCTTATCTAGTTATGCCTTTAGAAGCCCTCTAGAAGCTTATTGTTCAGCTTGTTTAAGACTGCTTGTGTACTTTCCTGTTGCATCAGATAGCCATAAGTTCCAATCCATAGCCATTTGTTCTAGTTTAAGCAGTGAATATCATAGTTTAAGTATGATTGTTAGTTAGTGTTAGATTAGCTATGCTGGTTTTCTATTAATCTAGGATCAGTTGAGTTACATTTTTAGCCTTTAGGAGCTTAGCTGTTTAGCTTAATCAAGTCTACTTGTTTCCTTCATGACCGCTGCAACAGTTCATTACAGTTCCAAGTAGCTCTAGTTTTTGATCTTTAATTTCTTCATCACTAGTCCTTATTAGCTGTGATTTTAGATATAGTATCTCTGGTTGGTAGACTAGAGATTTCCATCCTTGGTTCTCAGTTTGGCTTATTGAATAAGCAGTTGCAACAGCTTAAACAGTGGGGTCAGGTAGAAGTTTTGCTTAAGTAGCAGTTAGCTTGTTATCTAGGTAGATTGCTTATTAGGTGTTAGGATTAGCTGTAATTAGTTGATTTAGAGTACTTTTAGTATTATCTAGCTTCTGTATTGGATTGGTGCATTATAGTGCTTATTTGCTTATTTTAAAGTGCTTATTTCCATATCAGTTACACTACAGCTTCAATATCTTACACATTAGCCTTTGTTTTTATATTTTTCATAGATTTAGAATAATATTTTAGAATTTTTTTGAGTTTTTCATAATTTTTAGTCACTGTTTGGTATTTTTCACAATTTAAAACAGTTTTTAGGTATTTTTAAATAGCTTTTATTGCAATTAAATCAGAAAAAGTTCCAAAAAATAAATTTTCAATTTTCATAGATTAAGATAAATACAAAAAGCAAAAAAATAATTTTTCTAGATTTTTCCTAGCTTATTTTGTAATTTTTAGCCAATTAATTAGATTTAAATAGTTTTAAATTTATAGAAAATAGAAAAATAATCAGAAAAATACAAAAATAGTTTTGAAAATTCTCTTTAGTTAATTTAGATTTTATAAAAATAGTTTCATAATTTTCCCTTTAATTTTCATTACTTCTAGTATTTTAATTTAGTTTTAAATCCTAATAAAATCCAGAAAAATCCTAAAAAATAGTTTTAATTCATAAATAGTTTTCAAATATCATTTTTTAGAGTAAAAGTAAATTTAGATTATTTTTAGGACTTAGAATAGACGTAGTTGCATTTTAATTCGCGTTTCGTTTAATCCCGTATTTGCATTTTAGCGTAGATTTGCGTAGTTTGCAATAATTTTTAGGTTTCCCCATAGATTTATTTCCCTTTTATGCTTCCCTTGCCCCGTAGTTTAGATAAAATCATTTTATCCCCTTTTCCCATTCAAATCCCGATAATCGCGACGTGAGTTGGAAATTCCATTCAACCCTCGTTCGGAACGATCTCGGTGCTCAAACCTAACACGTTTGAGTTACCCACATACTACACACTTCTCTATTATTGGTTTTTATTTGAGAAATCAATTGGACTGAAATTGATTCGAGACGGAATACGAAAACTCGCTACAAGCCCTCCCCGGCAGCGGCGCCAAAAATTGATTTCTCAAATAAAAACCAATAATAGAAGAGTGTGTAGTATGTTGGGTAACTCAAACGTGTTAGGTTTGAGCACCGAGATCGTTCCGAACGAGGGTTGAATGGAATTTCCAACTCACGTCGCGATTATCGGGATTTGAATGGGAAAAGGGGATAAAATTGATGTTTTCTAAACTACGGGATAAGGAAAGTAAATGATACTAAAATCTATGGGGAAACCTAAGAATTAAGGCAAACTACGCAAATCTATACTAAAATGCAAATACGGGATTAAAACGAAACGCGAATAAAATGCAACTACGTCTAATTTATATCCTAAAAATGCCTAAAATTACTTTTACTCTAGAAATGCAATGTGAAAACTAATTATGAATTAAAACTATTTTTTAGGATTTTTCTGGATTTTATTACAATTAAAAACTAATTTTTAACTTTTAACACTAATTAAAAATACTAAAAATTATGAAAGTTAAAGGGAAAATTATAAAACTATTTTCTAAAAATCTAAAATAACTCAAAAGACTTTTCAAAACTATTTTTGTATTTTTCTGATTAATTTTCTATTTTCTACAAATTTAAAACTATTTAAACCTAATTTAAATTGTGAAAAATACCAAATAAAAGGGAAAAAATAGGGAAAAATATTTTTTATGCTTTTTATATTTTTCTTAAACTTAGAAAATTGAAAAATTATTTATTGGAACTTTTTCTTAATTATTTGCAATAAAAGCTATTTAAAAAATGACTAAAAACTATTTTAAATAGAGAAAAATACCAAACAGAGGCTAAAAATTATGAAAAACTCAGGAAAATTCTAAAATAAAATTCTAAAGCTATAAAAATATAAAACATGATGCTTATGTGTGAGAAATGAGAGCTGATGTGTAACTGTATGGTAAATAAGCTCTTGAAAATAAGCAAATAAGCTCTAAATAGCACCAACTGATTACAGAAGCTAAATAATACTAAAACTACTCTAAAGCAACTATTTGCAACTACTCCTAACACCTAATAAGCAGTCTACCTAGATATTAAGCTAACTGCTACTAAAGCAAAACAGTGACCTGGCCTCCTACTTTAAGTTGTTGCAACTGCTTATATAATAAGCTAAAGTGAAAACCAAAACTATGGTTCTCAAGACCACCAACCAGAGATTACATATCTAAAATATCAGCTCATAAGGACTTATGATGAAGAAATTAAAGATCAAAACAAAAGGCTGTTTAGGACTGAAGCTAACTGATGCAGTAACAACATGGACAGAGAAGGGCTTATAGCAGGCCTGAATAAGCTACTCTAAAGGCTTCTAAGGAACTTTAAAAGGCATCACAAATCATAACTTTTCAAAGATCTATCCTAAATCTAACTTAATCAATCAAAATAAGCTATCATCAACCGGAATAATCATTAACTAAGCCTACTGCTGAATCAGTAAAGGTTGGGACAGAAAAATGGACTTTAGACAGATTTGCTTTTGACCTTAAAACACAATTTAGGATTGAAAAACCTTGAGACCTTGACTGAAATTGATTTAACATAAGATCCAAACCTTGCTGTATCAAATTCAACTAGAAAATTTACTTTAAACTTCAAATAACTACAAAATCCAAACACCCCTTAAAACATATCAAATGCATCCTAATTTCTGAAAACAAGAGAAACTTCAACTTAACTCAATCCAATACATCAAATAACTTGTAAACTCAACATTTAAGTAATCTTAAAACAGTATTTCAACATAAAATGATTTGACTCTCAAGTTTGACTCGCGTTGACTATTATCAAAAACTTGAAATTAAAGCACAATGAAGCTACAAACAGCTCACATAAGCTCTAATAAGCTTATGTGCACTAAATGCACAGGACTAGAGGCTTGAGAAATAGCATTTTAACAACAAAGTAACTAAAAATGAAATTGAGACAATTAATGAAAAGTTGGAAATTAAACTTGCATTATAAAAACTGAGATTACAGGTTACATGTAATTAACTATTTGAAAACATAAAAAGACAGAAATTAAATGATCAAAATTCCTCTAAGACCTAAGGAATTGGATAATTCACTCTTGTGACTGAAATGGGTATAAATAGCTGATGAGGAAGCTTGGGATGCCTTCCGAAGGTTCTGGGAGATCTAATCTCGGCCTTTGATCATCCATCGCGAATCATCCAATCATTGTAAGCCCTTGGATTACTTGAGTGATGTGGCTGCTCCAATGAGAGAGCTCCTTTTGTCCAGCCTGGCAATCCTGTGACACACCCATGTGTCAGACGTGGCAGAGGCTTCTAGATGCTCATTAAGTACGGGTAAAAGATGTGACGTTCAGGTAAATGGGGGAGAAGGGATGGTAACAGTAAAAGGGTTTTTCCAGCTTTTGGGCGCGCTTGGGGTGTGGGTTGGGATTATTATAGGTTTGTTTGACTGGTTTATGGTTTGGTTTGACCGGGTATTGGGTTGGAAATGGGTTGATATACCGGGTATAGATAGTGAACCGGTTTAGGATAATAACCGGGTAAGGTTTGGGCTTTTGATTGGGCCTTTGGGTTTTATTTGGATTAGGATGTAAAATATATCCAAGGTTTAACATAAGGACTTAAGCTGCCAAATCTGAAAATATAGGGACCATAAGTGCAAATCCGAAAATGTAATCCAAGGGCCATTATTGTCATTCTCAAATAAACCAAGGACCGAATTTGTAAATTCTGAAACTCCAAGGGACCAAACATGACAATTCTGAATCTTCAAGGACTAAATCTGTCATTTTGAGAATTGATTGTCCAAACTTGCAAATTCCTTTCCCAGCCTCGGTTTTTGCACTCTTCTCTCTCTCGTGCTTGGTTTTCTTCGGTTTTGGCTTCTTTTTGTGTGTTTTAACATATCCGTACCTGCAAATGCACAAACTCAAGAAAACCACAAATATTAGCAATAAACGGCTCTTTCTTGGTTGTTTTGGGTCAGTTCTGATAATGAAAAGGTATGTGTTTAAGCACATATCAAAATACCCCAGACGAGACCATTGTCGTGTCCCCACGCAATGCAATCAACTCACTCTTCTAAAACCAAGGATTTCAATCTCTTTCTACTAAACCTATGAAGAAGTAGCAAAGATTCCTCAAAAGAGATTAAGAAAGCCTTAATTCTAAAAACGCCCCGTTTACCTTATATTTCACATGTAGATATTATGATTAAGCACATTCCGGTTATGAGTGACGGTTTGTTAAACTTTCATGTCGATCAATAACTCCAACATTTTTCAATCAACACGTTAGGATCACGGAGTAGAAAACACAACACAGCGTGAAGTGACCATACGGATAGAATACATCGTCCCTGATTTTTCACAAGTCCCCAAACTAAGCGTAAAATTGAAATCATTGTTACAAATGACTCTAGATGCTAACACTACCCATGGAAGTTACTTGTGTAATTACCTTTTGCTCCCATTTTCCTATTTGCCTCTAGATTTTTTATTTTTGTGAGAAATGAATTTCTTCATAATTCTCGTTTCGATAACTTTTATTCTGATAAAGATACAAAGCTAAGTCGCTAATTAGTTATCCATCTTCCCTTGAAAACCATTGCACACAAGAATGAGGTCCACATCAAGGTCCTAATTTCACACGATTTAGGGAGAATATCGTTTTTATGGCAACCGAGACAACTCATCTACGAGTCCAGAGACAGAAGCTTTATTTAGACATCTCCCGGATCCGAAGTTTGGCTTAACACTATTTCAGCACATTTTCATTTTTGCAATTCAGGCCCTTGGTCTTTTCAACTACTAACTCAACGGGATTACCGCCTTATCAGAAGTCTTATTATGACTTTGGATTTTTCCTCTGCCTTTATAGAAGTCTATGACAACTTTTATAGCTTTGGATTTTTAATTTTAAAACATTTGGGCTTTATTTCATGTTAATTTTTGTGCCAAACTCCGAATCCTTCGGCTTTTATAACAATAGAAACAATAGCAGCAAACTATCAGGAATCAGTTGTCTATTACACCGTAACACTGACAGTACCTCGATGTGTACCCAACTCTCATGGGAAAAAATTCTCTAAAGAAGACAAAGAACTAACTATCGCCAAAAACTCAACATCTCTAATTATTAGACAAATATGGGGTGAAACAATTTTGTGGGAACAAAAAGCCATAAGTACCTTCGATGGGCTCTAAAGAGAACCAACTACTCCACGCTTAGCATCTAAACTCATAAACAACTCTATCATTTCTCGATCTCCGCAAATTTAAAATCCCAAATAATGAGATCCGCGGATGCTTAGCCGATAATTTTTAGATTATCTATGGTTAAGGGAACAAGCTAGGGCTCAACACGCCCGGTAAAGTCAGAATTCTATTCCTACTCTCACCAGCGGAAAGTCAAAAAGGTGTCAAAACATATACATTAATTTAGCAAATGTATCGTCTAATGAAATCAAGTCATGCATATTTAAAGTCACTCAGGGAAACTTGCAAAATCTTGGCCTTGTGAGCTAGAATTCGCTTTTTATAGCTTCTTGTCTAAGAGACTAGCAAACTTTTCAATCAAAAAGACTTAACAAAAGCTTAAAAATTTTTAAATTTTCTCATATATAGCACAATTTTCATTTTCTAAGGAAAAACGGGGTTGCGAGAGTACATGACAAAAATAAGCAAGTGCGGTCAAATCAAATCGAAGATTACCCTACCCCAGACGAGAACGAAACATTGTCCTCAATGTTTAAAGCAAGGGTATCACGAAAATCTAAAAGTCGTTTATTAAGTATGCTCAAAGATAAACGTTAGTCGATAAGATTTCGGATATCGGTTTTCCTTCAGCATCGATCATGAAACTCGAGTGGAGAAAATAACAAACTTCGAGCACGAGAGACTTCATATCGGCGAAATCCTAAACACAACATCACAAACAACCAAACACGAGAAATCGAAGAGGCTAACCCCTTCACGTCACTTATTAGAAAATAGAAAGAAGATAGAAGGATAAGCATGGGGTGCCTCCCACGAAGCGCTACTGTTTTTGGTTACCGAGTCGCTAGCTTGACTCGTCCCCGAATTCATTTGTCCTTGGGGAAGAAAATGGTAGAGATACCAGGGTCAAAAACGGTGTCCTCATTCCCGAAAGAGTGAGACTGGGTGGGTTGGGAGGGAAAGAAAATGTCGGGCTCCAGCACATACGGAATAACTCCTCCCAAACTCACATAAGGCATAAGAAATAACGATCCATCATCCGGCGGTTTTGCGGGTGGACGAAAGGATGACGGATCAACATGAGAAAACTCCAAGAAAGATGGGAGCTCATGGTAAAAGATAAGAGGTTTAGGCTCACAAATGAAGGCATCCATCCGAGGATCCTTATCTCCAGAAATTATTTTAGCAAAAGGCTCATCAATGCATATCCCGAGTTTAAAGATCTTGTCTTCACATGCGGGCTCAACGGGATAAAGGATGGTGGACTCGTCAGAGAAAGGGGAGTCAATAAAACCATCAAGAACAACCATATCCTCATCAGGATCATTCACAACATCCTCAATACCCGGTGGTATTGGGTCATCAAAAGTGAGAGATGAATCAGCATTCTCAATGATCGGGTCATTCGTAGAATTATCGGAAATATCGTTCAAAACCTTGCTCATATCAACCTCGAAGTAGAATCGCTCAAGAATCGGAGGATAAACATCATCAATAGTGGGACTGCCACTAATCTCTTCATCAAATCGGAAAATCTCAAGCTCGGGAGAGAAATCACTATCTTTAACGGAGATAGGATGCGAACTCGAATTATCGTTAAGGGCTTCAATCTTAGAAATGAGAAGATGGACATTTGACAATGTTTCACGTAATGCTTCATCCTCGATCTCTATATCATTAGGCTCAATCTCTTCCTCTTCTGGCTCAAAATCGTTTTCTTCTTCAATAATGACGGGCTCAGACGGTAAATCGTCGACGAAATCGATGTCTCCATAAGAATCATCATCAGAATCGGAATCAGAGAACATCTCATCGTGATCATTTGAAATATCAAGAGAAGGCTCATCACAAATATCAACAACAACCCCAGACTCTCTTGGGATTGGGATAAGGATCTCAACATTAGACACTTCCGTTTCCGGAATAGTACTAAGATGCTCATCCCCCATTATGAGAGAGTCAACGGGTTCAACAATTTTTGAAGAAATAGAATCATCGACCTCTTCCAAAAGAACGTCACTTCTCTCAACCGGCGTGAGAGAAGGGGAAGGGTCAGAAATTAAAGGCTCAGAAACGGAAGTGGGATTGCCAATCGGAGGAGTATAATCGTCGTCAAAATCAGAATCGTAACAATAGGTGGTTGAACGATGTTGGATCACTTTCGCGGCTTCTTCAGCTAATAATTCACGATAGGTCTTCTGATTAGGATCTTTTTCTTCGTGGGTAATTTTATCAAGAAGATTCTTAAGATCAATCATGATTTCTTGAACTTTTTGATTAAATTCTTCATAACATGGTGAAGGTTGTGGTTGAATTTCTTGGTATTGTGGAGGTGGGTTATAAGAATAATCGTAATTGTTACAAGGAACTTGCTCGTAAACAATCGGATTCTGCATCTGACAATCGGAATTAACGTGCGGACCTCCACAATACTCACAACAGTATGATTGTTGTGACGAATAAGGGTAAGGTTCATAACCAAAGGTTGAGTTGTTAACTTGAACTTGACATTGAAAACCTTGGTGAGGACCACCACAGTACTCACAAGAGTATGATTCCGGCTCATGGTACAGAGGTTGGTTAGGAAAATCGGTTGTCTCATAGTTAGGATTGTGGTGAAACTCGGTTCCAGATTTTCCATTGCTACAAGCGGAACAATTCCAACCATATTCGGGTCCTCTGCACCATATGCACAAGAGCTGATAAATCGAAGAATTATACGGATAAGAATTAGCTATTTCCACCATTTCCGTGATAGGCTCTGGTTCTTGAACGGGAGTCATCTCGGGCTCAGAAACATATTCCATTTCCCTCACCGGAAAGGGAGTAGGAATCGAGGGTTCTCCAATTAGAGCACTCTTTTGTTCTAGCCGTGCATAAAGACGAGCGAGATCTGGATTTGGATTAATAAAATTCTGGCATTCATTACAAAATCCATCTCGACAATTATTTCCGCACCAATCACATATACATTTCAAACATCGATATTGATTTTCTTCCATACGACTTTGGCAATGAAGGCAACGACGATAAGAACATATCTCGGTTTGTGGCGGATGGTCAGAAACATTTTTAGAGCCATCTCGAGATTGTTTGTCGGCTAAGTCGCACCAATAGCAAGATTTTTTAGAACCGGGGTATCCACATCGCTCACATACACATTCTGGATTCAAACAACAATACTGAGTTTCTTCCATACGGCCTTTGCAATGAAAACAATGACGATAATTGATTGTTTCCATGGGAATTGAACATATAGAAGGTTAAGGAGAAAGAATTATCGGGTTCAGAGGATAAAAGAAGAATATTTTTGGATTTTTAAAACAAATTTTGAAAAGGAAAATCTTTTTGGGTTTTTATATTTAAGAAAATTTGGAAAACACAATATTTTTGTAACCTTCACGTCAATCGGTGCTCGGTAGCTCTCAAAAGTACGCGCAGCGGAGCGGGAATGAAGAGTGGATCGTTCTTCAGTCTGCAATTTAATGTCAAGACTTTCCTTATACCCGTGTATAGGTTGTACCTTCAAGGTGAGCTGACGTAACAATTAACGTTCGGGTTTGTTTTGTTGGTTTTTTAATTTTTATGGTTTTGCAAACACTCTAGGAAGAATGTTTTGGTTTTTATTTTTTATATTTTTGGATTTTTGAAAAAGATATATATACAAAAACGACGGTAACTTCACTCGGGGAAGGATCTTCAAATGCACGCGATTCGAGACGGAATACGAAAACTCGCTACAAGCCCTCCCCGGCAGCGGTGCCAAAAATTGATTCTTGATAAAAACCAATAATAGAAGAGTGTGTAGTATGTTGGGTAACTCAAACGTGTTAGGTTTGAGCACCGAGATCGTTCCGAACGAGGGTTGAATGGAATTTCCAACTCACGTCGCGATTATCGGGATTTGAATGGGAAAAGGGGATAAAATTGATGTTTTCTAAAATACGGGATAAGGAAAGTAAATGATACTAAAATCTATGGGGAAACCTAAGAATTAAGGCAAACTACGCAAATCTATACTAAAATGCAAATACGGGATTAAAACTAAACGCGAATAAAATGCAAGTACGTCTAATTTATATCCTAAAAATGCCTAAAATTACTTTTACTCTAGAAATGCAATGTGAAAACTAATTATGAATTAAAACTATTTTTTTAGGATTTTTCTGGATTTTATTACAATTAAAAACTAATTTTTAACTTTTAACACTAATTAAAAATACTAAAAATTATGAAAATTAAAGGGAAAATTATAAAACTATTTTCTAAAAATCTAAAATAACTCAAAAGACTTTTCAAAACTATTTTTGTATTTTTCTGATTAATGTTCTATTTTCTACAAATTTAAAACTATTTAAACCTAATTTAAATTGTGAAAAATACCAAATAAAAGGGAAAAAATAGGGAAAAATATTTTTTATGCTTTTTATATTTTTCTTAAACTGAGAAAATTGAAAAATTATTTATTGGAACTTTTTCTTAATTATTTGCAATAAAAGCTATTTAAAAAATGACTAAAAACTATTTTAAATAGATAAAAATACCAAACAGAGGCTAAAAATTATGAAAAACTCAGGAAAATTCTAAAATATAATTCTAAAGCTATAAAAATATAAAACATGATGCTTATGTGTGAGAAATGAGAGCTGATGTGTAACTGTATGGTAAATAAGCTCTTGAAAATAAGCAAATAAGCTCTAAATAGCACCAACTGATTACAGAAGCTAAATAATACTAAAACTACTCTAAATCAACTATTTGCAACTACTCCTAACACCTAATAAGCAGTCTACCTAGATATTAAGCTAACTGCTACTAAAGCAAAACAGTGACCTGGCCTCCTACTTTAAGTTGTTGCAACTGCTTATATAATAAGCTAAAGTGAAAACCAAAACTATGGTTCTCAAGACCACCAACCAGAGATTACATATCTAAAATATCAGCTCATAAGGACTTATGATGAAGAAATTAAAGATCAAAACAAAAGGCTGTTTAGGACTGAAGCTAACTGATGCAGTAACAACATAGACAGAGAAGGGCTTATAGCAGGCCTGAATAAGCTACTCTAAAGGCTTCTAAGGAACTTTAAAAGGCATCACAAATCATAACTTTTCAAAGATCTATCCTAAATCTAACTTAATCAATCAAAATAAGCTATCATCAACTGGAATAATCATTAACTAAGCCTACTGCTGAATCAGTAAAGGTTGGGACAGAAAAATGGACTTTAGACAGATTTGCTTTTGACCTTAAAACACAATTTAGGACTGAAAAACCTTGAGACCTTGACTGAAATTGATTTAACATAAGATCCAAACCTTGCTGTATCAAATTCAACTATTGTAACTATATATATATATTTGAGAAGATTGTGAAATAACTGAAATAACTGAAATAACATATATATTTGCCTTTGTAACTATCTGGTTATGTTTTTTCTCTAAAATTTTTTTTTTAATTTTTAATTTTTTTTTTAGGAGAAATTTGATTTATACACAGATATAGAAGAGCGAGTCCTGATTCAAGATGAATAGGAGTCAACGTAAGAAGTACATCAACTCTGGCATGCTATAGCTCCTGAATGAGCTATGTTCATTTCTGATGGGAACCAAGTCATGAAGTTCCTGATTGAGTTGAGCATTGTACCTGAAAAAGACTGAGAGCACATTGTACTGGAAGCACATGTAGACTTGTACATAGAAGGGTTAGTGACATGTTTAATCTCACATTTGGATGCATCACAGTATAACACAGACGTATCATTAATGGGGATCCTATTAGGTTCTACATTCTTGAAAAGTTTACCTGTGGGAATCCACTTGAGGCATGATCTAGGAATGTAAGTTCGTTTAAGTCCTGTAAACTTAAAAAATCTGCGATGGGAATCCATTTGAAACCATAGTTAGTTGAACTAAATGAGTGCACAGCCTTGTTTTGACTATTTGTCCTTTTGTGATCAGAGAATTTCTTAGGGGATTGATCTGTCAAATGATGTTTTGCATGAGAGCTAGTTAAACTTATTGCATTTCTGATCTGTGAGTGTTGACCATAAGTCCTATGTTTGAGATTCATCATATCTGAACTAGGCAATGAAGTGACTGGTTTTGACAAAACAGACATATTATCAACTTGGGATGTAAGCTTAGATTTCAATGGTTTAGCTCTTTCAGACCTAAAGGCATTAGGTTGTTTAACAACTGTTCGTTTCAAGTGGTTCTGAACATTTGACTTTCCCAAAGTTGAAGGTTTTGCAAACTTAGTGTTCATCCTATTTCCAACAGACTTCCTGAGCTCATTTTTTAGGGCAACAATATTGAAGCTCTTATCCTGAATTTATGCTTTGAGGTCATCAATGTCTTTCATCAAGAGGTTAGATTGATTGACTAACTTAGAGTTTGTTACCTCAAGGTTCTTTCTTAAATGCTCATTTTCTCTTAGAAGGTTGGACACACATAGAGCTAGTTCAGAATTTCTAGATTCTAGTGCATTACTCATCTCATGACAGTCATATTTCGGGCTTCGAAAGAAGTGATTTCAGATTACCTATGGTCGAATCTTTGTCTGAATCGGGATTTTAAGCTGATTAATTTCAAAAATTCTCTAAATTCGGAAGTTCTGATTAGTACACGGTTTCTTTGCATAAAACATTTCATCCTTTTGTTGTATTTCAATTTGCAAAGAGATACAGTGTTTTTCAAGAATTGAAAATTTGTTTGAAAGCTCATCATATACCCTTTTTTCAATCATGTTACTTGCATTAGATTCAGGCAAAACAAAGATTGATTCCACATTGTTATGTTCAGAGTAAGAGTCATGTACCTTTTTATGAGAATTTGTGTGATCAGATAAAAGTACCTTATTGATTGATGCCTTTTCTAACTCTGAGAATTTGAGATCAGTGCTGTTCTCTTCATCCCTTTTCATTACAACTGAGATTCTGCAATCAGTGTCATCTGCTGGTTCAACTGGAATGTAGCATGTCATGTCTCCATTGCTCCATGGAATCTCTTGGCACTCATTCAATTCATTCAGCTTGTTATTCTCTTTAGCAGCTTCCTTGATGTATGTTTCCATATTACTCATAAGTAGAATAAATGAGTTTCTGAACTCATGAATTTCCATTCCCGTGTGTTTCTTGAAAGATATTCCAGTCATGATATCATCAAAATCGAGGAGTATTCTTCCGGATAAGTGGTGAAATTGATTGAGGATGGTTTGGAGAGCAGCATGAGAATCATCAGTTGAGAACTTTTCTTTGGTAATTTGAAACCTCGGTCGTTCTAAGTTAAGTAAAACAGTTCTTGTCAAAGTGGGAAAATCGGCGAAGGATGGCACAACTTTTCGATCCATGGTTGTAGATAAGAGTAATTTGAGAAGTGGTGAGATGTTGAAACGGCTCACTAGTGCATTCCATATTCTTAGCATCATTTGCAGACATTAAGAATGACTTATTTGAGTTGTTTTGATTAATCGTTGCTGAATCATTAAGTGTATGGCATTCAGATAAGCATTATGTTTCACTATTCGTCTGTGTCATAAAGAGCAAGTACTTTGGTGATTAAAGGATCCGTGATGACTGACATTGTGTTATTATGAATTACTCCCCAAGTCTCTAGAGAATTTGAACCAACTCGCTAGCAACTAAATAGCAATAATCCCAAGTCGTTAAATCAACATCCAAGTCGCTAAGTACAAGTCGCTAATCCTCTAATTCGCTATACCACCAAGTCGCTAAACAATTTCAAGTCGCTAAGTAGTAACTCGCTAAGCATTAAGTCGCTAGCAAAATTTTGGCAGCAATTCGCTACACAAGTCGCTAAAGATACAAGTCGCTAAATAGCAACTCGCCACAAACCAAGTCGCTACCTCCAAGTCGCTACATGTGGTGGAAAGTCCACTACTTGTACTTTAAGTCGCTAGTTCTAAGTCGTTGGGTCTAAAGCTGTAACTCGCTACAAATTTGTAAAGCAAGTCGCTACGAAGAAAGTATTCCGTGTGTTAAGTCGCTAGCAAGAAAAACCACATAAACATCACTTTTCAATCCAAAAACAACCCAACCAAGATGATTCAAGCTTACCAAATGAAAACCTACACACTTGTGATGATTCTAAACATAAAAGTACTAACAAATTCCAAACTTTAACACAAGAAATCAACCAAATGATGCAAAAACCACTAAACTTTTTCAAACTCAAAAACCACCTAAAAACCACTAGAAATCCAAAGATGTGCAAGATATGATCTAACCATGGCTCTTGATACCAATTGTTGGTTATTGGATTTCACTTACATATCATAACATTAACACAATGAGCATGTAGATGATTTTTAGAGAGAGAAAGTGGGATATTCTAGTAAGAGAAACTTGTAGAATATTAGATTATTAAAGAACATCCAACCCTCTACCTTGCAAGGTAGAGGGTATTTATAGGTTACAGACTAAACGACCTCCCGACGGCCTGTGGATCAGGGATCTGTGGGTAAAGACCCGTCCTTCCTCCACGGTGTTGCTCTAAACTATATTATGCTACAGACTAACTAATAAACTACTAAATAAAAACGTAAATAACGACAAGTCTACGAGCTAACTTATGCTAGATAATAGTCGGGGTGACCGACTCTTCAATACAGGAATTTTCTAATTCCTAACAAGTTTTTTTCAGGATAACCTGACGGCGTCAGGATTGCAACCTGACGGCGTCAGGAAGGAGTAAAAACAATAGATTACTTTTTTCTCGTTTTCTGAGCTACTTATAAATTTTTGGAATTTTTTAGGTCTTAATTTTCCAGAAATTCTGTAAACATCCATTCCACAAGCATTATATCCTATTTTAAATCGAGTCTTATTTATATTATTACCGCCGATTTTACGCGAAGGTTTCGTTTGTTTTCTTCAAATGTGCAGGTTTCATTTATCAAGAAGAAGAAACAAAAGATTGGAAGGAGCTTTTCACGCACACATTCTTCTTCGAAAGGATTTAACCACTACTTCACAACGGATCCTACCGAGCTAATCAGGGGAGTACTAGTTTCTTTCGTTTTTAATTACCTTCATTATCATAACTTTGATACTTTCGGGGAACATTGGGGACAATGTTCAGTTTAAGTGTAGGGAGGGAAAATAAAACGGGAACTTTGAAACTATGCTTATCCTTGATTATTTGCTTTGTCCAAGTGTATTTGTGTAATAAACCATGAGAAAATGTCGGTTAGGGTAATTTTGGCACCAAATTTTTAATTTTTCATGACATATAGGAGTGGGCCATTAGTTTTAATAAAAGCGTCTCACGGATAGGAAGTTACATGACTAGCACAAAAAACCCTTTACCACCTAAATTCCACCCAAAATGTGAGGATCGCCCTTAGATTAGTAGGAATTAAAAGCATTCATCTTCAATGCTTAGAGTGTGAACCGGTAGTATATTAGATTCTAGAACTTGTTTTGTGATGCATTCCGAGATCGCTAGTAAGACTACACTTGTGTAGTTAGGAATAACTAAATGATAAGAGGCATTAGGATAACCCTTGTTTGATACCCGTAATATAATTACTTCTTCCACATCGGTTGAGTAATTCCCCCACACCCTTTGCGTTGTACTCATTTTTAGTACACGATACCCCTAGTTAACCCCTCAGAGCCTATCCTTTTCGCGGTTCTCGTGATGTTTCGTTTTCCGGAATATCAATGAAGAGCATTGTTTACACCTCACCCCCAAATATACACCCAAATCGCCTTAGCCTACCATGTATGCACTCACTTTTAGTGCATTATTGTTATCACCTTAAACCCTTAGTTCAATTATCTGGTTGCTTGCATGAGTTGCTAAGTCGAGTCATATCCTTTGTACACATTTTTGGGACGATTGGGACTCATGGGAAAAAGTTAAAGTTTATAAAATGATTGAAAGGGAACGTTAAATTTCCTTATTTGCGTAATAACATACCCCAAGTGTTTTTGATCTTTTCAATTCGGGTCAAATTAGTATTAGAGTAATAAAAACTCAAGTGTAGGGATGTGCCTATAAATCCCTATCATTTTGATGTTACCATAGAGGATGGTAGAGTAAAAGTGTATGTGAAAAAAAAAAGAAAAAGAAAAAAAAAATAGAGTGATGAAAAAAAAAAAAAAATATACGGGCTACCATCCTACATCTATCTTTAAATTTATGTTTGTTTGTTTCAGTTAGCTAGATTTTAGAGTGTCGAGTCTTGGTTTAGCAACGCCATTCTTCGTATACTTGCAACATAGAGATTTTTGACTTGCCACCACTAAATAGCCTATCTCACCAAACCCTTTGTTTCCCTACCGTAAGCCTAACATTATAACCCTTTAAAGACCTCTTTGATAGTCTTTCCTAGGTGCTTACGCCAAAGCGATGGAGGTTTGATCTATTCTCAAGCCTATGGTAATTTATGTACCAGGACCGGTTAATGAGTGTTTATCTTCCATTTCCAACTTGTTATATTTCATATACACCCGAGAGAGATGTGAGTATCCAAACACCCCATGTGAGGTGCTAGTATGTAATTTCCGTGCGTGTTATGACTTTTGCGGGGCTTATATGTGTTGTGGACTGTTTTAAACCAATGCTTCATGACCCCTAACTTATAAATTAATTGGCTAAAAGCACATTTGCTTGAGGACAAGCAAATACCAAGTGTAGGGATATTTGATAAGGTTTTAAAATGTACCTTTTTGAGGGGTCATTTAAGCCCTTATTTAATCACTTTTGTATCCGTTATTACTTAATATCGTTCATTTTCACTTTTTAGGTCTCTTGAAGGCAAATTGCTGTAATGGCACTTATTTGGACGAAAAGGCGCGGATATATGAAGAAAATGGCCAAAGTCAAGAATCGAGACACTCAGGCTGCTGAAAACATAAGGTGACGGCGTCACTGCTTATCTGCGACGCCGTCCGAGGATTTTGTGACGGGACAGAACCCAAAACTCTTATTTTCAAGTGACGACGTCCAGTTGTAAAAGAGTAGGCCATCGTAACTCAGACGGCCTAGATTCAATCTAGACGTCGTCAGAAGCTAAGGAGGACGGCGTCACAAGCACAAGGTGACGCCGTCACAAGTCTAACATGGCCAAGACGAAACCCTAATGACGGCGATCCGACGGCGTCACAAAACATAAGGTGACGCCGTCGCATATGTAATCTTATATATAGAATCCGAATTTTTCAGTATTAGTGTGTAGTCTTTTGGAGTAAAAACCTAAAACCGAACCAAGGCTGTCTTGTACAGTATTTTAGGGTTCCAAACCCAATCTTACATCAAGATAAGTTCTTTACTTCATTAATACAATTATGTCTTTGATTATTTGTGTGTATGCTTGCATGTTCTCCATGTTCGGCTAATTTATTTGTGTGTTTGCTTAGGGAATATGAAACTTAATTATTGAATATTGATTGGTTGTCTCTTATATTAGTTGATTAATGATCTAGTAATGCGATAGGTCATTCGTTGTGTACTTAATGTTTGATTAAATCTTTGTGAACCTTAGAATATGACTACTTGAGTAGTTGTAAGCTAAACCATCCAAAGAGTGCCTTAGAGTAAGAGTTTATTATCCCTAGTGGGTTTTGTAGACGAGACCCTTTGGTAAGTTCAAAGAGTTAGGGAACATACGCATACCCTACAACCTTAGACACACAACGCAACTAAGAATAAGGACGTGACAATTCAACCACCAATAGGAGATAATTAAGGAGTAGTAAAACCTAAGTAAACACATCTTTAAACTATCATACGAGCACACAATAATTAGACATAGACTACATACACCTTAGATTAGATAATTAGATAAGTAGAGTAATCGGTAGCAATACCAACCCCCAAATCCAAACCCCGAGATTCGTACCTTTCAATTTCCTAAAAACATAAAAAGATAAAAAATAATCTTCCTCAACCCCAACCTTAGCGTAGTAACTTCTCACTAGCATTCCTATTCCCCTAAAGAACGATATCAATACCCGTGGCTTACCCTAATACTACACTACAACGATTAGGTTCACTGCCTAGGGTGTTATAAAACTTGCTCGAAGAAAAGGAAGTTCCCTTGACCCCGAACGACGCGTGTAGCGTTATCAATGACATAACCAATTAGGCGATTAATATATTTTTATGTATGATTACTTTAAATTTAAAGCCCTAATTGAATACATGAATTATTTGATTAGCACATATGACATAACCAATTAGGCAATTAATATCTTTTTGTTTGTGATTACCTTAAGTTTAAAGCACTATAGTTAGTTACTTAGTTATCTTGTGGCCTTTTACTTATATATTTTCAGAGAAACTATGCCTCCTAAAACTTTAAGGAAACAAGCATCTGGATCTCAAAAGCGTTTGAAAAAACAAAGAACTGAACAAATCAATAAGAGACAATATGGAACTATGCATAAGTATGTTCACATAGAGCCACGAGATGCTTCTGATGATCAAGATCTTATTGATGACAATGTTGATGGTGTTAATATAAATGTTGATGGTATTAGTGATGACAATGTTGATGATGATGGAATTAATGATACTAACGTTGACGATACGGGTGGTGTTCATAGAGGTGATGTTGGTGTTGATAGTGATGACATTGAAGATACTAACATTGAGACTAACACTGAGAGTACGCGCGGTGATGATGGCCCTGATGAGATTAATGCGGACAACGTGAATGTTGATAATTTATAAGGATTTAAAACGTACACTTTTAAGGGGTCATTTAAGCCCTTAATCGCAAACTTTTATATCCGTTAGTGCTTAATTTCGTTACTTTTCACTTTTTAGGTCTCGTGGAAGCAAAATCTTTGGAATGATGCATATTTTGACGAAAAGGAGTGAATTCATGAAGAAAATGGCAAAGTCAAGATCGAAGCCAATCAAGCTGCTAAAATTGAACCTGACGGCGTCCCAACTAAAGGGCGACGCCGTCCCTTTATACGAATAAAAATCTCAGACGGCTCAGTATACTTTTTGCTAAAATACACTTGACGGCGTCAGGCTTTGAAGAGAAAGGGCATCACTAAGACTTTTCATCTCAAACGACCCAGATCCAGAATCAGACGACGTCCCTACTGAATCCCGACGGCGTCACAACTGCAACGTGACGCCGTCCCAATGATGACTTGGCCAAGACTAAAACTCTAATGACGACGATCTGATGACATCCTACCTTTAAGGCGACGTCGTTGCAAGTGTAAAATTATATGTAGAAATCGAATTTTCAGAATTTTAAGAGGTAGACTTGTGGAGTAAAAACCCTAAACCTTTGTAGTCCGACTTGGACAGTATCTTAGGGTCCCAAACCCTATTTTACTCATCAAGATAAGTGTTTTATTCTATTAATTTCATTATGTCTTCCATTCAATGTTTGTTGAACCTTAGTTTATAACCACTTAGCGTAATTGTAGGCTAAATATCCAAAGATAACCTTAGTGTTAGTTTATGAATCCTAGAGATCTCGTAGGCAACAACCTTAACGTATTCTCAAAAAGTTAGGGATACAAGCATACCCTACGACCTTAGAAAACACAACGCGTTAAGAATAAGGACGTGACAATTCAACCACCAATAAAAGATAACTAGAGAGTAATAGTATCTAGGTAAGCACATTTATAATCATCATACGAGAACACATCAATAGACATAAGACTACCCGTAGAATTAGGTAATTAGATAGTAGAGTAATTGGTAGAAGTACCACCCCCAAATCCAAGCCCCTAGATTTTACCCTTAGCTTTCTAAAAAATATAAAAAGATAAAAAAAGAATCATCCTCAACCCCAACCTTAGCGTAGTACACTTCTTGCTAGCATTCATATTCCCCTAGAGAATGATATAAATACCTGAGGCTTACCCAATACTACACTACAACGATTAGGTTCACTGCCTAGGGTGTTGAAAAACTTGCTCGACGAAAAGGAAGTTCCTTTGACCTCAAACGCGCTTTGTACGCGCATCAATAATCCTAATGCTAATGTTCATCATGTTAATATATTTGATCCACGAAAGTGGGATGGTCTTAGTTCTGACTTGATTAAAGCTTTAGTAGAAGGAGGTCCTAAAAGAGATAATTCTTTTTACAAAGGTCCTAAGGATAAATTTTCTCGACGATTTTCTGCCACTTTCTTTACTAGAGTTCTACCAAATAACAAAAAGTATGATAGAGTATGGCCAGTGTATTCAAAAGAGCTTGATAGAATTTTTTGTTTTTGCTGTAAAATATTTCGAAAAGGGGTTGCAAAAGGTCCATTAGTTAATGAGGGTTTCTCGGATTGGGCATATCTTAGTACAAGACTTAAAGAGCATGAAGTTGGTTTAGAACATATGGTTTGACATGCGTAGTAGACTGAAAAAGAATGAAACGATTGATACAGTGGTACATGAACAATTTGAGAAAGAGAGATCATTGGATGAAAGTTCTGTTTAGAATAATTTTGGTTGTGAAGTTTCTTGCTAAACACAATTTAGCATTCCGTGGTACAAATGATAAATTGCATGTTGATAACAATGGAAACTTTTTGGGTTTGATTGAAATGTTGGAAGAGTTTGATCTAATTATCAAAGAGCATGTTCGTCGTATCACGAGTGATGAAATTCATGTTCATTATCTTGGGCATTCTATACAAAATGAGTTAATAAAATTACTTGCTCGTGGAATTAGATCACAAATTATTCAAAAAATAAAGCAAGCAAAGTATTTCTCTGTGATACTTGATTGTACCCCTGATACAAGTCATCAAGAACAAATGTCTTTGATATTGAGGTATGAAAATGTAGCATCCACATGTGTTACAGTTGAGGAATACTTTTTAGGATTTTTAAATGTAGATGATACGACTGGTCAATGACTTTTTGATGTTACACATGATGAACTAAAGTCTCTAGATCTTGATATTCTCGATGTGCGTGGCCAGGGCTATGATAATGGATCTAATATGAAAGGAAAGCATCGGGGAGTACAAAAGAAATTTTTAGATATAAATCCTAGAGCTTTTTATACTCCATGTGGTTGCCATAGCCTTAATCTAACATTGTGTGACATCGCTAGCTCTTGTGGTAAAGCTACGGACTTTTTTGAAGTTATACAACTTATTTACACTATGTTTGCCAATTCTTCCAAGAGGTGGTTAATTTTGAAAAATAATGTTAAAGGTTTAACTCTCAAGTCATTGTCCATAACCCGTTGGGAAAGTCGTGTTGAGAGTGTGAAAGCTATTAGATTTCAGCTTTTAGAAATAAGAGAAGCTTTACTTCAAGTTGCTGAAAATGATAATGACTCTAAAATCAAAAGCGAGTCAAAATCTTTAGCAACAAATGAGCTTGGCGATTTTGAGTTTTTAGTATCAACCGTCATTTGGTTTGACATATTATCTGCCGTAAATTTAGTGAGCAAGAAGTTACAATCTGATGATACGCTTATAGATGTTGCTATTAAAGAAGTTGAAAGGCTAATTTCATTCTTTGAGGAATTTAGAGACACGGGTTTCGATAAAGTGATAAATGTTGCTAAGGAAATTGCCATTGAAATGGATATTGATCCAGTATTTCGTCAAAAGCACGTAATTCATAGAAAAAGGCAATTTGATGAGAATTCTGTGGATCAAGATACTTCATATTCTGTTCAAGAGTCATTTAAGGTTCAATATTTCCTATATATTGTTGATCAAGCACTTGTTTCTCTAAGAACACGATTCGAGCAATACAAAGAGTATGAAAAAGTTTTTGGCTTTTTCTTCACTTCTCACAAGTTGAATTCATTTGATGACAACACTCTTAAATCCCATTGTGCTCATCTTGAAGCTGCACTCAAGAATAATGAACAATCTGATGTTGACGCGAAGGATCTTTTTGTGGAGTTGAGGTTACTTAGCAAATATTTGCCTAACTAAAATCTGGGACCTTCTGATATTTTGAAGTTTCTTAAAGAACACAACTTTTTTCCTAATGAAATGATTGCATATAGAGTATTGCTCACGATCCCGGTAACTGTGGCATCAACAGAAGGAAGTTTCTCAAAACTAAAATTGTTGAAGTCTTACTTGAGGTCCACAATTTCACAAGAGAGACTAAATGGATTGGAATTAATAGCAATCGAGAGCGGACTATTGGAGAGTGTTGATTATGAAGCTTTAATTAAGAATTTTGCTTCAAAGAATGCGAGAAGAAGTGCATTTTTCAAAAAAAAAGTTGCACTATTTTTAGCTATTTGTTAGAGTGATTCACTAATTTTCCGTTAGTTTTATTTATATGTCTTTCTCACATGTTTCAACTTTTCAATGTTATGACTTTTTATACTGGTATTTAAAGTATTTGTGTTTAAAGGGCCCAACTTTTTGTAACCGAACAGGCCACCCCTGGTTACCACGGACTATATGATTGAGGGTTCGGATCAAGGAAGATGGAATGATATTTGGTTCGTTAGTGGTGCTTACAAAAGGCACATGAGTCCCACAAGGACTCTATTCAAACGCAAGTTAAACAGGTTCAAGATGGAAGGCACTTAAGAACAAGAAAAGAAATTTATCTTTTCTTATGGTGTCGGTGAGTCTACAGTAGAAACAAAGGAGAGAAGGCTAGTGATACCCAATGTACTCTACACACCGGACATTACATTGAATGTTCTAATCATCGATCAATTAGAAGATCAGGGCTTTATTGTGACATATGGTAACGGCACATACAGTTTGAAGTACATGTTTGATAATGGAAAAAGGCCATTGGAAGTGCAAGATGTTGGCATGATGGCAGAAGATAGAGAAAGCATGGTGTCGAGCCACAACAGATTTCTAGAAGAGTATTTTCAGTCCATAGATCCAAAAGATGAGTGCTTGTTGATCAAAGGCATGGAGGATCTCAAGATGGACAAGGAAGATGTTCAAGATTACATTGATGATGAGTATTTGAGTTTAAATGGGACGCTATACTCCGTGAAGGTAAACACTTTCCCTAGTTTTTTGTCTTTCTTGGACTTAATTAAGATTGACAAATTAGTATATAGAAATTTGGAAGTGTTGGGAAAGAAATTCATGGAATTGTTAGAATGATTATACCTAGATCTTTTGGGACAGGATGTGTTAGGAGATTTGCCACCGGTTATTGGGGTGACAATGGTAGATTTGTTGGGTTTATATAAGTTTGTGGATAGTTTGGGTGGATACATGAATGTTACATTCAACAACAAATGGAACAATGTTGCAAAATTATTTGGATTGGCACAAGATAGCGAGCAAGCAGTCAAGGAATGCTATAGGGAATATATAGCATTAGTGAAAATATACTATGAGGAAGCACAAAGATCCAAGCAGGAAAAGCCAATGGATGAAATGGTTGGAAAAAGCAGTTGTGTAAAAGAACCATTAGGTTTTGCAGGGATAAGTGTTGAAATGGATGGTGCAAAGGAAGAATCTCCAAGGAAGAGATACAAGACTGCCAAGAATGATGTCAATATGGATAGCAACATGGAAGATACAACAAACGAAGAAAAGGAAGAAAGCACATCAGGTAGTGGTGATTTCATTATCATCACTTGAAGAACAAGAACCAAGAAGCATGGAAACTTTAACATTCAAGCATTAGGAAGGAGATGTAGCATTATTAATGTCTTAGAATGTTAAATGAACAAGTTATTTTATGTCTATTGTTGGAAAATTTAGTGCACTTGTGGGATTAGTTCACACCTTGTTATGGGTTAGGAGGTACGGAGTGTACACCCATAAGGTCACTGAACACCCTGACTCTAATAGTGGTTTGTATTGGTAGTGCTTAGTATCCACTGAAGCAGTGTTTCCACTGAACAGTGTTTCCACTGAAGTAGTGTTTCCAATGAAGCAGTGTCTCCACTACTAGTGCTATGAAAGTACTGATGAAAGTACTGCTTGTAACGGGCTTTGACCTATTCAAGTGGCAGTTACAACTGCATAATGACCACGTTTAATTGGTCATGTAACCACTAACGGCTATAATGGGGATAATTATGAGGCAATTTATGGGCCGATTAATTCTCATAATTCCATTTGACTAGCTAAGAGTAACCTCCTATAAATAGGAGATCTAATTATGCATGAATATATACACAGAAAACGACTAACACTTATAAGCAAAAGGGTTATTGAATTGTGCCTAATTCTATAACTACATTTGGTCTTATCCCAAGTAGATATTCGTGTAACCCAGGCATTAGGGTCGAATAGTTTACTTTGGAAAGTGATCACACGATTCCAAGTGATATCCGGTAACCACCTAGTGGTATTTGTTTCTGCTGATTTGGTATTTGTTTCTGCTTACATTGATTATCTAACCCTGTTCTGGGACCTATACACCAACAATCAAAGTAAACTATTTTGTGATAATCAATGGCAACTGCTGCAATGAAACACATGGCTTCAAACTTTGCCAAGCTTGATAAGTTTGAAGGGGTGGACTTTAGGAGATGGCAGAAGAAGATGTACTTCTTGTTGTCAAGCATGAGTGTGGTCTATGTTTTAACTACACCTATTCCTGATGATGGGGATGATGCTACAGTGGAGCAGATCAGGAGAAGGAGCAAATGGGAGAATGATGACTACATATGCAGAGGTCTAATTCTCAATGGTATGTCTGATTCTCTATTTGACATTTATTAGAACATTGAATCTTCCAAAGAACTGTGGGATTCCTTGGATGCCAAATATATGGTTGAGGATGCATCAAGTAAGAAGTTTCTTGTTAGTAATTTCACAAATTACAAAATGACTGATTCAAGACCAGTCATGGAACAATACAATGAACTTCTTGGAATACTTGGAAGATTTACACAACACAATATGAACATGGATGAGGCTATTAAAGTCTCGTGTGTCATTGACAAACTCCCTCCTTCTTGGAAAGATTTCAAGCATACCTTGAAACATAAGAAAGAGGAATTAACTCTGGTTGAGTTGGGCAGTCATCTGCGCATTGAGGAATCTCTCAAGGTGCAGGATAATGACAAGCCAAAGAGTAGCAATGCTGCTGGTGCATCTGTTGTCAATATGGTGGAGCATAACAAATCCACCAGGTACAATGACAACAAAGGCAAACGCAAATATCATGATAACACAAGGGCAGATCCAAACAAGAAGGCAACACCTACTTGTTGGAAATGTGGCAAAACTGGTCACATTAAAAGGGACTTCAAGGGTGTTAAGGTTGGTGGTAAAGCCAATGGATCAGGCACTAATGGTTCAGGGAGTGGTGGTTCTACCAACTCACTGAAAGGTCAGAATATGTTTAATAAGTCCTTTCAGATTTGTTATGTTACATATGTATCTGAATCTTATTATGTGCAGGATGATGATGTTGGTGGGTTGACTCTGGTGCAACAGTTCATGTGTACAAAGATAGAAGCTGGTTCAAGACTTATGAGTCACTGAATGATGGTTCGATTCTTCACATGGGAAATGAGTCAACAGCCTTGGTGCATGGTCATGGTTGTGTAGATCTTAGGTTTAGTTCTGGAAAGATTGTAACTTTGTTTAATGTTATTCATGTTCCTGATATAAGGAAAAACTTGGTTTCAAGTAGTGTTTTGAATAATCATGGATATAAACAAGTTATTGAGTCTGATAAATTTGTGCTTTCTAAGCATGGTGTTTTTATTGGTTTTGGTTATTTATGTAATCAAATGTTCAGGCTTAATGATTCCACTGATAGTGTTAATTCAGCCTTTATGACCACCTATGACCAGACTGACTCTACCCTTTGGCATGCAAGACTTGGCCATGTGCACTATAAAAGAATGCAAGATATGTCTAAGGATACGTTGATCCCAGCTTTTGACATGGACACTGAAAAGTGTAAAACTTGCATGTTTACCAAGATAACCAAGAAAGCTTTTCAGGGTGTTAATCGTGAGACTAAGCTCTTGGAGCTTATACACAGTGACATGTGTGATTTGCATGCCACTCCCTCTTTGGGGAATAAGAAGTACTTTGTGACATTTATTGATGATGCTTCTAGGTTTTGTTATGTCTATCTTTTACATACTAAGGATGAAGCTTTAGATAAATTCAAAGTGTTTAAAACTGAAGTTGAATTACAACTTGGGTCTTTGATCAAAAGATTAAGGACTGATAGGGGAGGTGAGTACATGGAAACTATGTATTTTCAGTCTGTTGGAATTATCCATGAAACGACTGCCCCTTATACTCCTCAGCAAAATGGTATTTCCGAAAGGAAAAACAGGGTGCTGAAGGAGATGGTTAATTCCATGTTGTCCTATTCAGAACTGAGTCAAGGGTTCTAGGGTAAAGCTATGTTAACAACTTGCTATTTATTAAATAGGGTTCCCAACAAAAGGAACAAGGTTACCCCTTATGAACTCTGGACTAAAAGGAAACCCAACCTGAACTATCTCAAAGTCTGGGGTTGTAGGGCTGTTGTAAGACTCCCTAATCCAAAGCTAAAAACTTTGGGTGAAAGAGGGATTGACTGCATCTTTGTTGGATATGCTGAGCATTCCAAGGCTTTTAGGTTCTATGTTATTGAACCTAATGAATATGTTTCAGTTAACTCAATAATTGAATCAAGGGATGCAAACTTTGATGAGAATAGATTCTCATCAGTCCTTAGACCAAGTTAGAGGATTCCTAATGGAACTCATGACACTGGTTTATCAGATGTCCCTGATGATGAACCATCAGTGGTCCCTGATGAGGTACAGTTCAAAACCTGAACATGTGCTCAGGAAGAGCAAAAGGGTCAGGACTCCAAAGTCATTTGGACCTGAGTTTCAACTATACTTAGTTGAAGGAACAAGGGATGAGGTCTCTGACCAATACTCCTATTGCTTCATTGTTGAGGATGATCCCAAGACATTTGAAGAGGCAATGAAGTCCCAGGATATTGCCTTCTGGAAAGAAGCAATCAATGATGAGATGGATTCCATCATGGGCAACAACACTTGGGTGTTGGTTGATCTACCACCAGGTTGCAAACCTCTGGGTTGCAAATGGATTTTCAAAATAAAAATGAAGGTAGATGGAACTATTGAAAAGTTCAAGGCTAGACTAGTCATTTAGGGCTTTAAACAAAAGTCATGGATAGACTACATTGATACTTATGCCCCTGTGGCTCGTATCAGTACCATAAGGCTGCTGATTGCTTTGGCATCTATTCACAATCTGATTATTCATCAGATGGATGTGAAAACAGCTTTCTTGAATGGTGAATTGGATGAGGAGGTTTATATGAACCAACCTCAGGGCTTCATCTTGCATGGCAATGAAAACAAGGTGTGTAAACTGATTAAGTCTCTTTATGGACTTAAGAAGGCACCTAAGAAATGGCATCAAAAATTTGATGAAGTGGTTTTGTCCAGTGGTTATGTTCTTAACCAAGCTGACAAATGTGTATATAGCAAATTTGATAAATCTTGGAAAGGAGTCATCATTTGTGTATATGTTGATGACATGTTGATCTTTGGCACTGACCAAAATCAGGTTGACCTGACAAAGGAATTTTTGTCATCAAGGTTCTCCATGAAGGACATGGGGGAGGCTGATGTTATCCTTGGTATAAGGATTAAACATGAAAGTAAAAGAATTTCTATCTCTCAGTCTCATTATATTGAGAAGGTGTTGAGAAAATTCAATCACTTTGATTGTACTCCAGTGAGTACACCTATGGATACTTGTGAGAAGCTAATGCCTAATAATGGCAAAGCTGTATCTCAACTTGAGTATTCTAGGGTAATTGGCTGCCTGATATATGACATGACTTGTACAAGACCTGATATTGGTTTTACAGTGGGAAAATTGAGCAGGTATACTAGTAATCCTAGTGCTCATCACTGGCAAGCGGTTCAAAGGGTACTGAAGTATTTGAAGAGAACTATGGATTATAGTCTCTCATATACTTGGTTACCCATCGGTGTTGGAAGGATACACTGATGCAAGTTGGATCAGTAACACTGAAGACAATTCGTCTACCAGTGGCTGGGTATTCCTACTTGGTGGAGGAGCAATTTCTTGGGCATCCAAGAAACAAACTTGCATCACCAGTTCAACAATGGAATCTGAATTTGTGGCTTTAGCTGCTGCTAGTAAAGAAGCCGAATGGCTGAAAAAATTACTTCTTGAGATTCCATTGTGGCCTAAACCTATAGCACCTATTTCTATCCGTTGTGATAGTGCAGCTACATTGGCTAAGGCTTATAGCCAAATGTACAATGGTAAGTCTAGACACTTAGGTGTCAGACATAGCATGATTCGTGAGCTTATCATGAATCGGGTGGTATCTATAGAGTTTGTTAGATCTCAACAAAATTTAGCTGATCACTTGACGAAGGGTTTGGCTAGAGACTTGGTTATAAATTCTGCTAAAGGAATGGGTTTAAGTCCAACTTATTCACTGAATGCTAGGACACCCAACTCCCTCCTAAGGAAACTTGGGAGCTGAGTTCAATGTGGAAAGCTGAACATTCAGTGGACTGGAGCACATGTTTCATTTACATCCCAAGGTTGTGCTCAGAACCTGCTGAAAGGAGGATGAAGTCTTTACTTATTAATGGTTAATTTTCTTTGAAAAAGTGCTTGGCAGGAGCATGAATAAAGAGGAACCACCTATATAAATGTTGAAGTTTTGCCGCTTCAGGGAGCTTTTGGACTTTTAGCTTTTACAACATTTATGAATTTGGATATGGACACATGGCTTGTATAGTGTTAGGAGCTGATAAGCATTTGAAAACTTGTGTGTATTTTATCTTCAGGTATTCAAATGGGTTGAAGGGTTCAATTCTTAGAACACCCTGATTCTCGAATATTTGAACGTGTAATGTACTAAGATGGAAATTCAATCCTCAGGATATTTTCGTTTATGCACATGTTTTGTTTAATGTTTGTTTTCATGCAAAGGAAGTGAACTAAATTTGGGGAGGATTGTTGGAAAATTTAGTGCACTTGTGGGATTAGCTCACACCTTGTTATGGGTTAGGAGGTACGGAGTGTACATCCATAAGGTCCCTGAACACCCTGACTCTAATAGTGGTTTGTATTGGTAGTGCTTAGTTTCCACTGAAGCAGTGTTTCCACTCAAGCAGTGTTTCCACTGAACAGTGTTTCCACTGAAGCAGTGTCTCCACTGCTAGTGCTATGAAAGTACTGATGAAAGTACTGCTTGTAACGGGCTTTGACCTATTCAAGTGGTAGTTACAACTGCATAATGACCACGTTTAATTGGTCATGTAACCACTAACGGCTATAATGGGGATAATTATGAGGCGATTAATGGGCCGATTAATTCTCATAATTCCATTTGACTAGCTAAGAGTAACCTCCTATAAATAGGAGATCTGATTATGCATGAATATATACACAGAAAACGATTAACACTTATAAGCAAAAGGGTTATTGAATTGTGCCTAATTCTATAACTACATTTGGTCTTATCCCAAGTAGATATTCGTGTAACCCAGGCATTAGGGTCGAATAGTTTACTTTGGAAAGTGATCACACGATTTCAAGTGATATCCGGTAACCACCTAGTGGTATTTGTTTCTGCTGATTTGGTATTTGTTTCTGCTGACATTGATTATCTAACCCTGTTCTGGGACCTACACACCAACATCTATGTCGTATGGGTCAATAAAGGCACATGTAATGGGTTGGGTTGACACCTGACCCAAACAGCCTCTTAGTTAGTTTGTTAGTTTTCTGTTTGGCAGTTAGGATGTTTGGCAGTTAGGGACGGTTACAAAGGAAACGACACAATGGTTGACATCAATAGTCATGTCGTTTGGTAACCTATATATAGATTAGATCGAGTCATATGTAAACAATTATCCCAACGTTTATATTCAATCATCAGTGTTTACATTATATTCTGTTTCTATACATACACTTTCAGTCTCACATACACACGAATCAAATGGTCAATTACAAACACCTCTTGCAAAGGAATTGGCTCGAGTTTAGGCCTGTGAATAGATACCAACAATAGCTATTACTATTTTCGATTAAAAAAGGTATTATACCAATATTTAGTGGAAACATATTATCTGTTTCTCTTCCCAATTTCGCAGACTTTCAAGGTTCACCTATATGAAATTAACAAAGATGTCATCATGAAATCAGTTGGGCCAAATCATCTAGCAAAGACTTCAAAGTTCAAACCCTTAACAAGATCATAAGAAGGTGTGCAAAGCGAATACCTGTTTAACTTCTGCTAGCCATGCAGTGAATTCCGGTCGTTTGGTCCTACAACAAACAGATAGATAATAATGAAAAGAAGCGGACTTAAACTATTTTTTTTCAACAACACAGTTGCTGAAACTGGGAGATATTAAGATGCAAGATTCATAGGTACCTAACAAAGTGTAAAGCCCAGAATATACTAAACAAACAAGCTGATTCTGTTTCAGCTTACATTTAGAAAAACAAACAACCTCCTTCAATCTTCATCCTCTTCACAACTTGTGCATCATCATTGCGACCACCATTTGCACAAGGAGGAACTTCAATCAGAATGTCACCCGTTGCAACGTTCACGAGTCCACCATTCCTTTCAACCCTGTAAGTCAAGTCTTCCCCCTTCTTGCCCGCATCTATATACACCGTCGTATTTTCATCAATCTCTTCCCTAATCAGCATTCCCGACAACTCAGTCACGCCCTTCCTTTCTAACCACCTCCTAATCGGTCTCGCCCCATACCATAGTCACATAATTGGCTACAGTAGCCACGAATTGTGATCCAGTTCATTCGATCATGGTGCGAAATCGATCCGGATCGACCGGGATTACGAATTGGATCGATGAAGATAGCGTTCTAGAATTTAATTGATTTATGAAACAGGATAGAGAAATTCGCGTTCCAATTATTTCCGATTCGCGTTCCAATTATATTCCATTCGCGATTCATTTACATTAATATTGATTTCCTTATGAGTTGTCAAGATTTCAATGTGAAAATTTGTATGAAAATGTTGCTGATAAACGGAAAGGAAAGAGACAGGCTCGGCCAAGGTTAAAATCAAGTTTTTTTTCATATTTTTATTGTGTTTTGGATCTTAATTATGCTTTTTTAAGTTATGTTGCTGATAAAACTATTTTAGCATGCTTCTTTTTTATAACAAGCAGGTTTAATTCTTTATGCTATAATTTGTAGGTTTGTTTTGCACACATAAAACTAGTTTAAAGAGTTGCATATAATTTATGTCATAAGGTGGATAATTAATACATATATTTTGCTACAATGTTGAAAAAGCCAACCATTGTAAAATCATTTGTATTGACTTTTGCTTACTTTAAAGTAAAATCATTTGCTGAACAGCTGTAAAATCTTTTAGCAGTTTGCACAATTTTGCTAGTTGATGAATGATATTAACTAAAAGTTGTGTTTCTTGTTGCTTTTTGCAGATATGTTGCTCATGACGAAGGTGGACAGCTTACTGAAGCTGTGAGAAGAAGACCTTACTGTGTTGTATTGTTTGATGAAGTAGAAAAAGCTCATAACTCTGTGTTCAACACTTTGCTTCAAATGTTGGATGACGGAAGGATGACGGAAGGCTGACAGATGGTCAAGGTCGTACAGTGGATTTCACCAACTCTGTCATCATCATGACTTCAAATTTTGGAGCTGACTATCTACTAAAGGGTTTGTTTGGGAATAGCACAATGGAAAATGCTCGTGAAATGGTGATGCAAGAAGTGAAGAGGCACTTTAAGCCCGAGCTTCTAAACATGCTTGATGAGATTGTGGTTTTTGATTCTCTTTCTCATGATCAGTTGAAGAAAAATGCGAGACTTCAGATGAAAGATGTGGCGGTCCGTCTTGCTGATAGGAGGGTTGTTGCATTGGGAGTTACATAAAAGCTGCTTTGGATGTTATACTCAACCAGAGTTATGATCCGGTAAGCATCAAATTCATGTTGATTATTCATTTCACTAGTTCTAATGTTTACTATAATGACGCGTACTTACGTTGTTTTGACTTTTGAAATTTTTTGTATAGGTGTATGGGGCCCATACACCTATACAAAAAATTTCAAAAGTCAAAACAACAACATACGTACACGTCATTATAGTAAACATTAGAACTAGTGAAATGAATAAATCAACATGAATTTGATGCTTACTGGATCATAACTCTGGTTGAGTATAACATCCAAAGCAGCTTCTGTAACTCCCAATGCAACATCCCTCCTATTAGCAAGACGGACCGCCACATCTTTCATCTGAGTGGCAACTTTCTTCAACTGATCATGAGAAAGAGGATCAAAAACCACAATCTCATCAAGCCTGTTTAGAAGCTCGAGCTTAAAATTCCTCTTCACTTCTTGCATCACCATTTCACTAGGATTTTACGGTGTGCTCTTCCGAGACAAACCCTTCAGTAGATACTCAGCTCCAAAATTTGAAGTCCTGATAATGACGGAGTTGGTGAAATCTACTGTACGACCTTGACAATCTGTCAGCCTTCCGTCATCCAACATTTGAAGTAAAGTGTTGAACACGGAGTTATGAGCTTTTTCTACTTCACCAAACAATGCAACACAGTAAGGTCGTCTTCCCACAGCTTCAGTAAGCTGTCCACCTTCGTCATGAGCAACATATCTGCAAAAAGCAACAAGAAACACAACTTTTAGTTAATATCATTCATCAACTAGCAAAATCGTGCAAACTGCTAAAAGATTTTATTTTTGGGTAAAGGGGAGTAATCAACTGCACAACTGTTCAGTAAATGATTTTCCTTTAAAGTAAGCAAAAGTCAATACAAATGATTTTACAATGGTTGGTTTTTTGAACATTGTAGCGTATTAATTATCCATCTTATGACATAAATTATATGCAACTCTTTAAACTAGTTTTATGTGTGCAAAACAAAACTACAAATTATAGCTATAAAGAATTAAACCTGCTTGTTATAATTCCGAGACCACTTATTTCAACAATGAAAGAAAGGTTTTTTGCTTGTGTATCATGCAATAACAACCTAAACGAAGATGGGTTTGAGAATTTGCAACGGTCTGAGTTCTGTTGAGGTTTTTGTTTGAATATATTTCTTGAACAAACATTAGTGATTGTGTGAACAACACTTGAGGATAACATACTGATGACAATGGTTCTACGGTGGAAGATGGTGAGTGTAACGTATGTGTGAATGATAAATGGTGTTGGTTGTATGTATACTTGTATGTTTCTATGCTAAAAATAGGTATTGAGGGAGTAAGTACTACTAGTAATAAAAATCAAGTGTGTAGGTGAATAGTATTTAACTTTTTTGAATGAGAAATAAATGAGGACTTATGTATGTATTTCACTTTTAGGTGAGATAGCATACTACACACGAAAATACATCATTGTTGACTGCCAAAGGCATTGTAGTATTAATTTCAAACCAAAATTATGAAACAACCTCATCACATATTTTATCTTACATAAATCAACATCTCACACTTATTTTCAGGAAAAGTAAGTTTCCACAGACTTATGCTATGTCAAATAAATGCTCTTTCTTAAACCATTGGTAGTTGTTCAAATTTACAGCAAATAGACATGAGTGGTAAGAAAGTTAAAAACCTGTAGATAAATCAGCAAATAGACATGGCTTGAAATGACAAAGCTTGCTTCTTGCCTCATGACATATGTACACTTTTATTGATTTAAAACTTATAAGCTGTAGATTCTGTCAATCCTATAAGGTTGCTTATTTGACCGATCATAATTCTACTTTATCGGCAGTAATATGCATGTAATATCGGCTACACATTCATTTCAATTTGTGGTTCGAAGAAGTTGTGTGTAGTTCTATCACTAGGGTTAGCTGTTTTTGCTTTGTTTTGTGTCGACTATTTATCATCAATCCATCATTAATTCTTCATTGATTCAGTCTTTCTATCATTATGGTGGGTGGTTAGGTACAGGTGCTTCATTCGTTTAAAAACCCTAATTTTGCAATTAGGGTTTTTTCCTTACTCGTTACTGTGAGATGCTGTTTGCTGTTTTTTTCTGGTTCGTGGGCTGTTGCTGGTTTTTGGTTTACTGTTCGTAGATTTCGAGGGATGGAAAAGGGTTTTTTGAATAAAAATTTTGTATCTAATGTGTCAAATATAGATGGTACAGTGTTGGTTGGGAAAGGTGATCAGATTCTGGGTACTTCCACGAGTTTGGCCGATCAAACTAGGTTAAAGAGTGACGATACAGGAGAAGTGGACATAAACTTTTTACTGAGTTCGTTTAATGAAACTACTAAGAATATGGAAGGATCAGATGGAAAGAATCTTTCGGCTGGGACACAGGTTACGTTTGAAGCTGATAATATATACAGCTTAAGATAAGGCTAGTGAGAAGATTAATAATGAACAAAAGATTGACTCATTTGCAAAGTTTGGCGACAGTGGGGCTGCTGCTCATACAAACGTGCATGTGGTGGTGGTAATTTGTAACTATATAGAAAAAGGATTACTTTTGGTAATTGTTAAACTCTTTTAGCAAAATGTTTTATTAATTGAAATAAAGGACTAAAGGAGTATGTAGATATGTTGTGAGAATTTTTGTTTACTGGGAGGCTAGCCATGTTAAATTTCAGTTAGCTATCAGTTTTGTTGTAACAAAGGTTTGTTAGTTGCTGAGGATTCATTTTTGTTATTGTTTGTATTTGCAGGTACTCACAAGATGGGATAAGCTTACGTTGTCTCTCATTTGTGTAAAAAGATAAAATTGTTACCGAAGCAGGTAAAGCTACCGTATGGAATGGAAGTTGTTGATGGACAAAGACTTTATCTGAATCAATTTAGCTATCTCAAGATGACTCCTCAAAAAAGCTTCAGCAATATCTGTTTAAACTTCTTATTGGCCAATTCATGTTGAGTTAGTGTATGATTTACATGTTATATTATACACACATGCTGACTTTTCTCAAAATTTGTATGCCCAGTTTTCTGTCTAAAAATAGTACTTTTGTTTACATTCCACACTACAGCATGGTGCTACCATAAGAAAGTGTTGTGATTTTAGATCTAGTTAACCAGTAACCTCTACGAGTACGCAGCGGAAAATGGATCTAGTTAATACAATTATGTTAACACGTAAATAATAAACATATAATTAATACATTATTAATTAATTAAAAGGGAATAAAGAAGGCTAACCTTGCTTGGCAATTGAACTCTAGTAACGGAACAAGAAACCCTACGAAACCTTTAAGTGTCTAAAATAAACACCTCGAAGAGTATCACACACAAACCCTATTCACGTATACGTTCGATGTAGCTAGTCGAGAACGTAATATATAAAACCAAATAAATAGTTTATTACTTGAAAGAACCCACTTGAGCTCCACGTACAGAAAACCACAAGAGCTTGTCTCCTTCTGTCCGATGTACCCAAAACTGGAAAAACAGCTTCTTAAGTATAACCCGATATCGGACACGCCTTGTCCGATATCTTCTGCTTTTGTCCGAGATGAAGAGTCACGAGCAGAAAGCAGTTTACTCCCTTTTGTTTGCTGCTGTCGAATGTCAACCAGGAGACCAGAAGCAACGTTTAACCAATACACCTAAACACTTGTTGCAAATACAAGTTAAGGACCAAAGCAAGAACCCCTCCTTGTCGACTTGAATTACTAATCGACCAAGAAGAAAAGAAGCAGAGATTTGGAGTTTGGTTTAGGGATAAGAAACTGAAGTTATGTGTGGGAATGCAAGATGTAGAGGTGGTGTTTATATAGTGCACAAGTCGAAACCCTAGAGGATACCCTAGCTTGTTCGACAAGTCACAAACAAACCCAAACCCACTCTAATCCCTGTACCCAATTGGTGTGGATCTTTCATGGCCCAAGGCTCCACCCAAACGACCCAATGATGAACTAATAAAAGCCCACGGGTCAAGTTAATGATCGGGTCAGTTGCATGCATAAACGGGTAAGTCACAATTCAAGTATAAGTTACGTTCAACACGTATACTCGTGTTTATCGCATGTGCCTCCATCGGCTCATACACGTTTAGTTGCTTTGTCGTGTTTTAAAACTCCCACAAACCAACAGCTCCCACTTGGGAGTTGGTGTGTCGAATAGCACACAAAGCTAACGACGGAAACGCCTAGCAAACGCTCTCACTCGCTTTTTAACTAAATGTGTCTGAGAGAATAGTTTCGTAAAAGTTTCTCAGTAGCATGGTCATTCAATGTCTTGCTTTAATCATCCTTTGTTATAGATACCGTTAAACCATGGATTATGGATCTTTAATCATTCCATATAGTTTAACCATTTAGAATCTCGTTATAGATTTTAATTCAGATATACCAAATGTAATCAAGAATCATCTTGCATTACCCTTTGGGTCTGGCCAGACAGTTATCTGATTAAATCTGGAGAGGCGCCATGGTATCTTTCTGCACATATCAAGTGGAGTAACAAATCCTTTATTGACTACAAGCGTTGTGGATGCTGCTTCACATCACTCCGAAATATAGCTTTTATAACTACCTTATTCAGATAGCGTTTTGCATATACTTACAAAAAGTGATATACACACATAACAGAACTTACTTGCATCTCAAGTCTAAGGACGAAGATAACAAACCATTTTCAATTTTTTACTTATGACAATGATCCAAAAGTAAATCTTTGAAAGTTGGGGAATCCAATATGCATCTCTAGTGAATACATATGAGTTTGGCGGGAACAATCCGAATTCTCGTTAGAATTATAACCAACACTCACATTTGCCTTATCATAACAATATTCCCATATTGTTAACCGGCAATGGACATATTTTGAATGATAAATCATTTCATGGATTAAACATGCAAAAATGGAATAACAGATTATATGAATATAATAACAAATACCTTGTATCTTTATTAATCAGAAAATAATAACTGTCTTACAACTCCAAATTATCCAAATACTAATTAACACACAGTTTACATGAGACTACTAGCAGGTACCAAACCTATTTCTCTAGTCAATTTAGAATGTTAGGGAAATCCAAAGCTTTCGTAAATGGATCAGCTAGATTGTCATCTGTGTGAACCTTTAATATCTTCACATCTCCCATTTCAATGGTCTCTCGAAGATAATGAACTTTAGCGCGATAATGTCTAGCACCTTTAGTGATTCCGCTTTCATTAGCTATAGTAATGGCTCCAGTATTATCACAATACATATTTATGGGTTCTTCAATTGTGGGAACGATGTTCAACCCAGAAATGAATTTACGAATCCATACAGCCTCTTTTGATGCATCACAAGCAGCAATATACTCAGCTTCAATAGATGAAGTAGCAAAAATACTTTGCTTAGTGCTTTTCCAATCAACAGCCCCTCGATTAAGAACAAATACATATCCAGTCTGAGATTTTAAGTCGTCAGCATCTGTCAGATATCCAACATCAGTGTAGCAAGAAACCCGGAGCTCTTGTTCATCTTTCCCTCCATAGATCAGAAACATATCCTTAGTATTGCGTAAATACTTAAGAATATTTTTCACAGCAATCCAGTGAAGTTCACCTGGATTCTGTTGGAATCGGCTTGTCACATTCTGTGCGAACGCAACATCAGGACGAGTACATCTCACAACATACATAATAGAACCTATAGCAGAAGCATAAGGAATTCTTTGCATGCGCTCTTTCGGCGGTGTTTCAGCACCTTGTGGTTTACTCAATTTAGGCTTATCTTGCATTGGGATTGCGCCACGTTTGGAGTTCTCCATACAAAATCTTTTCAAGATTTTCTCAATGTAAGCACTTTGACTCAAACCAATTAATCGTCTAGATCTGTCTCGATAGATCTTAATTCCAAGAATATATGCAGCTTCTCCTAAATCTTTCATGGCGAAACATCTTCCAAGATAGGATTTTACATCTTGTAACATTGGAATATTGTTTCCCATAATCAATATGTCATCAACATACAGAATTAGGAAAGTGACATAACTCCCACTAGCTTTCTGATATACACATGGCTCATCTTGATGTTGAGAAAATCCGAATTTCTTTATCTCATCATCAAAACGTTTATTCCATTGCCTCGATGCTTGCTTAAGTCCATAAATGGAACGCTTGAGCTTGCATACACGGTTAGGATATTTTGGATCAACAAAACCCTCAGGTTGCTCCATATAGACCTCTTCGTAAAGATGTACATTGAGGAAAGCGGTTTTGACGTCCATTTGCCATATCTCAAAGTCATAGTATGCAGCTATGGCTATGAGAATCCTTATAGCTCTAATGTCTGCTACAGGAGAAAAGGTTTCTTCATAATCAATCCCGTAGGTTTGAGTGAAGCCCTTTGCTACAAGACAAGCTTTAAAGGTGTATACCTTACCATCCATGTCAGTCTTCTTCTTGAAGAGCCATTTGCTGCCAACTGTCTTGCAGTTAGGAGGAAGCTCAACTAAGACCCAAACATCATTGTCTTTCATGGATTTCATTTCCACATTCATCGCATCAAGCCATTTCTTGGATTCAGGATCCAGCAATGCAGCTTTATAGTTATTGGGTTCACCAAGATCCCCTAACTAATGTTCCTCAGCGTCAATGTATAAACACATACGGTCAGGAGCACGGCGTGTCCTATTGGACTTTCGAATGGGAACAATATCACTTTGAGGTTCTTCAATTTATTGATCATCCTCATCATGATGAATGCTAGTGTCTAAAGAAGGATTTGTATCTTCTTCTTGAAGTAATTCAAGATCATCCATACTCCCACTTGCTTTAAGATCCATAAGATTACTCTCAAAGAACTCAACATTTCGAGCAACAAAAACTTTTTTCTCAGATGGAAGATAGAAAGAATATCCCATAGTTTCCTTAGGGTATCCTATGAAGATACACTTAATAGCTCTAGGTTCAAGTTTGTCAGGTTTGGTAAGTGTATCACGCTTAGCAAGTGCCTCACAACCCCAGACTTTTAAGTAAGACAGCTTAGGGGCTTGCCCATGCCATACTTCGTATGGTGTCTTATCAACCTTCTTAGTTGGAACCATATTGAGAATGCGTGCAGCAGACTCAAGGGCATAATCCCAAAAGGACTTTGGAAGAGTTGTTTGTTTCATCATAGAACGCACCATGTCAAGCAGGGTTCGATTTCTCCTCTCAGATACACCATTGTGTTGTGGAGTATAAGGAGGATTTCGATGGGCAATAATCCCATGCTCCTTCAGATGATCCAAAAACTCTTGACTCATATATTCACCTCCACGCACAGTACGTAGTGATTTTATGGTCTTCCCGAGTTGATTTTCTACTTCCTTTTGAAACACTTTGAATGTTTCAAACACTTCATGTTTATGTTTCAGCAAGTAAACATAACCATACCAACTATAGTCGTCAGTGTAAGTCACGAAGTAATTTGCTCCTTGTCTTGAAGTGATTCTAAATGGGCCACATACATCTGAGTGTATAAGTCCAAGCAGATCTTTAGCCCTTTCCACTTGATGTGAATAAGGTTTTCTAGCCATCTTACCAGACATACAAGCAACACACTTTTCAAGAGACTTAATGTCAGATGAGTTGAGAAGTCCATCGTGTTGCAACTTCTTCATGCGTTTCTTGCTAATGTGTCCAAGACGACCATGCCACAAGAGAGCAGAGTCCAAGTTAGTCTTGGCTCTTTTATTGCTTACAGCAAACATAGAACTTTCATTTGTATTTGAATAAGACATTTCAATTTCATAAACACCATCACGAGGAATAGCAGTAAAATAAACAACGTTATTCTTAGAAACTGAAATATAATTATTCGATTCAAAATAGTTAATAAAACCATCGTCATACAAACGAGAAACTGAAATAATCCCCCTAGTAATAGAGGGAGCATAATGACAATCTTTTAAAACAATAACTAATCCACTAGGGAGTGATAAATGATAGTTTCCAATAGCTTCAACTTCTGCCCGTTGACCATTGCCCACGTACAGACTTAAAACTCCTGGCTTCAGCTTCCTACTGCCCTTAGACCTGAGTATTATTACAGATGTGAGTACCACAGCCAGTGTCATATACTAAGGATGATTTAGGGAAAGAGTAGAGTTCTATAGTGAAAATACCTGAAGAACTAGCTACAAGAGTCTGTTTCTTCTTTTTCATTAACTCGGCGAGATACTGGGGACAATTCCTTCTCCAATGTCCTGTCTCACCACACTGGTGACAGGTAGCGTCCTTTGCTGGATTATCCTTCTTGGGTGGTGGAGGAATCTTGGGTTTTGTTTTGTAGGAATTAGCATCATAACCAAACTTGGGTCTGCTTTTTCCAACCCCATGATTCCCCTTAGCAGCCTTGAACGATTTGTTTTTCTTTTGGTTTTTCTGGACCTTACCACCACGCACATAATGGAGTGCAGGTGCATCATCTTTCTTTGCCAACGTCTGCTCATGTTGCTTAAGCATAGCATGCAGTTCATTAATAGTCTTCCCCATGCTGTGCATATTGAAGTTCTGCACAAACGAGATGTACTCTTTATAAAGACCAATTAGGATCAAACTAATTCCATAGTGTAGAGTAACTGGGTGACCAAGACGTTCCAAACTGTCAATGTAGCTCTTCATCTTGAGAACATATGAGCTAACCGATTGACCCTCTTCCTGCTTGCAAGCGTGGAATTCACGTGCAGTTTGTAGAAGCTCTTGTTCTGCTTGTTGGGAGAACATAGACTTCAACTCCTGAAGCATGTCATAAGCACCAAGATGAGTTAGATTTCGTTGGATCTCTAACTCCATGGTCATGAGCATGAAGGCAGCTATGTCCTTTGACCCTTTAACCCAAGCAGTGTGAGCTGCAAGAGCCTCAGGTAGGACAGGGTGGCCAGGAGTAGCAATAGGTGTTGCAGGTATGGGATGCTCTAGATAAGCTTCCTTATCTTCAGCTGATAGTATGATGCGAAGCTGGCGATACCAATCAATGAAATTAGGTCCAGTGAGTTTTTGTTTCTCAAAGAAACTCCTGAGTACCGAACTGTTTCCGATTGAAGTAGTCATCTACAATTGAAAAGTTCACATAATTAGTATTTTCGATAATTACATTCTTAAAGAATTAACTACCCAATTAATTACTAATAAGACTAAGATCCAACTTGAAACCCCATTAATTACCATAGGTCTGACCAGTGTATAAAAAATGGGACAAGAGGTAGCGACGGCGTTAATTTCATAATGCAACTCTTAGATTTTTGAGACTGTTTAAGGCATTAGTATCAAGTAATAATGTCAAAAGCATGTTTAGTTCTCATCGTATGCCTCGGGTTCGAGGTCTGACCAGGTAAACTGGATATGAGTCGACCAAGTATGAACGTGTAAAAATAACCAGAGGTCTGACCAGTGAGAAATAATTACCATGGGTTGGAAAGGCCCTTAGGTCTGACCAGAGAAGTCAATCCAAGTGCACGTGTCCATAGTTGGGTGGCATAGACTTAATATTAACAAATAGGTATGCACACATAAATGTGGTAAAAGTCGTGTACAAAGAAGCATGCAAAACAACTTCGTAACACTAATTTTAAAAACTTTTGGGTAATGACACTGTAGTGATCATCATGGTTCACGGTAGCTCCAATCGAACGCACAGGGAGGCAGAGGACCAGGTAAGCGTAAAGCGTAACTTTAGACATCCTTTCAGTGAGACTGTGCTCACTTCTTTAAACCCCCTTTTTAGTTTGTTCTAGTGGGTGAGCCGTACATCCCAAGTGTCCATAGTGTCTAGTTTTTAAATTCTTGAAAACGTGTTTCATATATTAGGTCACTTTATTTTACAAAAACAATTTTCCACGAATCAAATAGCAGGTCACAATGAGCATGATATTTAGGCGTGTAAATAAAGACCAATATTAATGTTATGGTTACGATATGTATTATTCCATATTGCATACAATTAGGTGTCAAAACAAGTAATAATGCACATATAGGAATCACAAACATACAAGCATAAACATTAATATAAATAACCACATATTGTTCCGAGTCCTCTTTCGAGTCTTCCCCAAACGGAGAATCATAAGACCGTCACTAGGATGCAGTACCTAGATCGCCCCATACATCAGTTAGAAAAGCAATTGAGTGGGTCTTGTGGCCGGAAAAGCACATAAAGCATGGCAATCCCAATTAACAAGTAATTACGCAATATATGTTTTTAAATCAATATGTAATTCTAATTATCACAATAATTCTAATTAACAATTAATAAATATAAATTAACTTTTAATTCTAATTAGCAAGTAATTTAAATTTTACATGTAATTCTAAATTAACTATTTAATTTTAATTAACAAGGTAATTATAATTCACATGTAAATTAAATTCTAATTAACAAATTAATTCTAATTATCAATATAATTTTAATTTGTGTGTAACTAGTTACTATTTATTAAAAATTTGACAAGTATGCATGTAATTGTCAAAATAAAAATAAAACACAATAACTAAACTAGGTTTCATGCAGCCCTTTTAAAACATGTTTATTAATATAAGAAACGTGTAACCCATAATCGCAAAAACGAGTTGACTCGTGATGCCACTGTTGTGATTTTAGATCTAGTTAACCAGTAACCTCTACGAGTACGCAACGGAAAATGGATCTAGTTAATACAATTATGTTAACACGTAAATAATAAACATATAATTAATACATTATTAATTAATTAAAAGGGAATAAAGAAGGCTAACCTTGCTTGGCAATTGAACTCTAGTAACGAAACAAGAAACCCTACAAAACCTTTAAGTGTCTAAAATAAACACCTCGAAGAGTATCACACACAAACCCGATTCACGTATACGTTCGATGTAGCTAGTCGAGAACGTAATATATAAAACCAAATAAATAGTTTATTACTTGAAAGAACCCACTTGAGCTCCACGTACAGAAAACCACAAGAGCTTGTCTCCTTCTGTCCGATGTACCCAAAACTGGAAAAACAGCTTCTTAAGTATAACTCGATATCGGACACGCCTTGTCCGATATCTTCTGCTTTTGTCCGAGATGAAGAGTCACGAGCAGAAAGCAGTTTACTCCCTTTTGTTTGCTGCTGTCGAATGTCAACCAGGAGACCAGAAGCAACGTTTAACCAATACACCTAAACACTTGTTGCAAATACAAGTTTAGGACCAAAGCAAGAACCCCTCCTTGTCGACTTGAATTACTAATCGACCAAGAAGAAAAGAAGCAGAGATTTGGAGTTTGGTTTAGGGATAAGAAACTGAAGTTATGCGTGGGAATGCAAGATGTAGAGGTGGTGTTTATATAGTGCACAAGTCGAAACCCTAGAGGATACCCTAGCTTGTTCGACAAGTCACAAACAAACCCAAACCCACTCTAATCCCTGTACCCAATCGGTGTGGATCTTTCATGGCCCAAGGCTCCACCCAAACGACCCAATGATGAACTAATAAAAGCCCACGGGTCAAGTTAATGATCGGGTCAGTTGCATGCATAAACGGGTAAGTCACAATTCAAGTACGTAGTATAAGTTACGTTCAACACGTATACTCGTGTTTATCGCGTGTGCCCCCATCGGCTCATACACGTTTAGTTGCTTTGTCGTGTTTTAAAACTCCCACAAACCAACAGAAAGAGCTTCAAGAAGATATAATGCTCTTAAGAGGACTCAAAGAAGATATAATGGAACTTAAGAGGACGTATAAGAGAGAGCTGCAAGATGAGTTGACTAGGCGCAAACTTCTGCAACATGGGAACCATCATACAAGGGAGTCTACTGTAAGCTCGTGGTCTATTTCAGCGCAAACTTTATGGGTCAAAAATTGCCAATTATGGGTCGAAATGGGATGAAAGTCGTTGTTGGTCTATTTTATCTTCAATGAATTTTCGAATATGAAATTTTTGAATTTTCGCATTTTAGGTTTTTTGTTGAATTACAAGGGAATCTACTGTAAGCTCACGCTATTTCAAAAGTATGAGCCCATATCCTACATTTCTAGGTTGGTATGATTTTATAGGATTATCGTTACTTAGCAGGTTTTATCAGTCTTTGTGATTTGATTTTAAGCAAGAAACTGTCTTTATGTGTTTTTAAAAGGGTTCTAGGATTAAAACTAGAATTGCTACCGAAGAATACACTTTTTTTTTTTTTTTTGAAAGTCAAAGTGATGAACTCTACTATTGGTTTCAGGGTATGTAGTATCAAGAACACAGTAATCACTAGGAGTGTTTAGATTAGTATGCACATTCATTTATTAGGTTTCTACATCCTAAACATCTTAACATACAAACAAACTAAAGAGTGTATTTTCATTCCACATTTCATGTTCATAAGACCATGTTTATAATTTTAATATTTGTGTCATTCCACATTTCATGGTGTTACTTATAAGGTTAAGCTTAAGAAGATTACTACACCTTTTTTTTGGCAAGAAGATTACTACACCTTGAGAGTTCAAAAGAGGATGGCCAAGTCATCTGTTATTGAGAGTTCAATAGGTGACCGCTATACATGATCAAAAAAAATATTATGTCAAAATCCCGTATAACTAGTAGATATCTATCTATATATGCCATTTGATTACATTGTTCCGAATTTCATCAAAGCCGCAAAATACACTTTTAGCAGTCTATTTGTTGAATAATATAACTTCAGTGTGTCATGGATGTGCATTAACGTTCTTGGGTAACATTCGTTAATATGATTCTCCATCTTTTCACGGTCCCATTCCTTGGCCTCCATTTTGACTTCGAGAAGGTGATTGTTAGTGTTGCGTATGATCTTTAATAATCCGTACATCATCCATGTATTTTGATTTACTCATTGAAACATACCAAACTTGATCAATCCTACCGGTCCACTTTTTAGGAAAAAGTATACTCCCGAGACTATTTATATCATTCAATATGCTAGAGTCTATGTTATCATTATCTTTAAGTACTTCACAAACGTCGACCAGAAACATGACACGCGTGTTCCACGCCCAAAAGATAGGGTGAAGGTACACTGCCTTGTATGCTAGGCAATACAACATAAACAAACGCATATATAAATTAGAGTTAATTCTGACTCGATTAGCAAACGGATTTGAATAGAATAGTTACAAGAACTTGTTTTTATAATCTTGTACTAACATCTATGTTTAAATTACTAATATATTTGGGAAATTTGTATCCATGCCCTCTAAATAATATTCATTGGGATGGTGATATCTTTTTTTTGTTGTTGCAAAATTCTCTGTATGTTTATAATTTATGTATACTTTTCTACTTAGTGTCCTACCTAGCGTAGAACTTGTAGTTCAAAAGTTTGCTTATGACATCATAAGAGAGTATGTTTCGCAAAAGTAACTGTTGTAGAACTCGAGATGCAGCTATAGATGAAAATGGAGATTATAAAAAGATATTATTTTAATAAGTTATATAAAGTATCATTTGATTTTCAGAGATTATAGAAAAGCAACAAAACTTATATTTTAAGTAGTTTATTTTTTCATAATTGCTCAATAATATAGCATACCGAACATATCCTCTATGTTGTTAGCAGTTCGGCCAGTTTACTGTTGATTCCTTTTTCTCGGTCTTTTCTATATCCTTCATGCCCGACCTGGTGTCATCACCTATCATATGCAAGTGTGTAATAAAAATCAAAAGAGTGAATGCTTGACAAATAATTAACAGATTAGACAAACAAATAAACAAAGTTACCATCTTCCGGCTGTTTGCAAACCAGGACGCAAATCTTATTATATTATTACGTGATCCATCAATTATATCTTGCAAACTTAAAGTAATATAGATGTAAAAATTTAATTATCTATCTCATGACATAAATTATATGCAACTCTTTAAGCTAGTTTAATGTATGCAAAACAAAAATACAAAGTTATAGCATAAAGAATGAGACGTGCTTGTTACAATTCCGAGACCACCTATTTCAACAATGAAAGAAAGGTTCCTTGCTAGTGTATCGTACAATAACCGTATAAACAAAGATGGGTTTGAGAATGTGCATCGGTGTGAGTTATGTTCGGCTTTTCGTTTGAATATATTTCTTGAACAAGCAGTAGTAATTGTGTGACCAACACTTGGGGCTAACATACTAATGATAATGGTTCTACGGTGGAAGATGGTGAGTGTAATGTATGTGTGAATGATAGATGGTGTTGATTGTATGTGTGCTTCTTTGTTGAAAAAAGGTATTGATCGAGGGAGTAAGTATTAATAAGTATTGGGTTAATCACCATCGACCCACTCTGACCCATCACAACCCACTACGACCCGGTCAACGAAAGTCAACTAAACAAGTCAGACTTTAAAAAGTCAACAGAAGCAGTTATATAAAAACGGTTATATGACAGTTATGAAGTAACTGCCATATCCCCTGAACCAACACAATGGTTCATTTGTGTCTTTTCAGTATGTATAAATAGATAGGAATTATGTATGAACAAGCATGACAGATTTATTACAGACTTTATATATAAAAGTAGTTTACGTTTATAAAGTTTAATCCTTTTCTTCTATTTGGTATATTTTGATTAAAGATCCGTAAAACTGGGCCAACAATAAGACTGGCAAACATCCGATTACTCACACAAAATGAATTACTATACCTACCCAAGGTACCTCTTTCTCAGTCAATAGATAAGAACGAAACAGACATGTAAAGCATCTTAAATGCATGCATGTAAAATTGAGTCCTTTCTATTTAATATATCACATTTCATCTATCTTGTTTTTTAACTATCGCAACTTACCAGTTACTAGTGGTAAATTATTTTAAGGTGTGAAAGAAAACAACAGAAAGAAAAGTGAAAGCATGTGTAGTTACGTATTTCACTTTCTCGTGTGACACGGTGAAGAGACAAAAGTTATCGATAGACAATGTTTACATCCATGCAAAAGAAAGCTATTCCTTAAAGTTTACGATAGATAGCTATTAAAAGTTTATAAATAATAGGAAAAAGAAATTGATACATACAAAAGAATATAGTTAATACATTAATAGTCTTAGAGATGATTATCCCATAAATTAATTACACGTCTTTTTCGACTTTAGTACTACTTTGACGTATGCAGAGCATTTTTCATACTCGCAGCTTATTGTTCAATAAGCTAACGAGTAACACAAACCCTAAAAACTAAAATAAAATAGTAAGGAAAAATGCATTGTTTAAGGCAATGCAAAAAGAAAAATAGATTATCTAAAGTTGATATTAATGCATTGCCGTTCAAAAATAGAAAAATGACTGTGAAATCCAACAATGATAGAACTACGAGGTGATCGAGAGGTTTATGTTTCATACGGTAATAAGTTGAATCAAACAACTTGGTAGCTATCTGCAACCATTTGCGTTCTCTGAGAAAACTTTGGAGCAACTTCATCTTTTATTGGGACGACATCAACAACCTGCAACATATATACATATCAGGCTAATTGCGTCATTCGTAAAGGTGAACTTGAATAAAAATAGTATTAAAGGTGAAAATATTATCAGTAATGTGATCATTTGGTACCTTGATGTGGCTGAAAGTACTTGTTGAGGAGAAACGCACACGTATGGGGAAGAAAGCTTTGGTATCAGCTGGAGGAACAACAAACTCCAACGAACCACTACATTGCATTCATTATGTCACAATATTAATCTCACGGGTTACCTTGAATAATAAAATGAGAATATGATGAATTATTCACTCACCTGCGATTTGATTTATCGATGAGATCTATAGACCACTCCAATACCGAGTTTTTTGAGTCATACCTGCACAAGAAAAGATTATAAACTGTTGGAGCACCCATGAAATACTAGAGGATTGTAGACGTACACATCCTTTATTTCAGATTAACTTCATAAAGTTATAACAATAACGATGAGATTTGATCACCACAAATCATACAATCTTAAGGATTTAAATTATATGGCTGTTAAACTTTTGAAGTCGAGGACTTCGTAAAATCTACTTTCAAAATTTTTTAAGTTGAGGACTTCATAAAATCTACTCTTAGTGATTGCTTATTAGAGATACTTATCTGCTTGTTGCGGGTATAGTAATAAGCAGTTTATATAATACGCAGCTCCAAGCTGTTTATTCAATACAGCACATTCCACTCATATTAGTGATACGATATAAGCAGTTTATACGGGCAATCCCAAACATTCTAGAAACTACGTACTTGTCTCGTATCAAATTACAATAAGCAGATAAGCAGTTTTAGAGAAGCAACCCAAAATACCACTAACGAACTTGCTAAAAATCTTTGGACAAAGTTGAACAGTTAACAAAATTTTGAACACACTTGTTTATGTCGCCGGTGTATCTAGAGTGTTTTAAGACCTCGCTGCCAACCAAATATCGCCACGAGAATAACTACTGGATTTCGAGATCTGGAGTGTTAAATTTAGAAAAATTAACTGATTCTACTATTCGCAACCTTATAAACAAAACAAACATAATATAATTCAAAAAGCTACAACTTCACCTCCATTCCCCATCGATCTGCGTTACATGTGGCGCGTCTCTAAGATCCGGAAGAGGGACCGATATAACAACATTTTGTAAATCAAACATGTCTGAAGCATCATACCCAATGCTTAAGTAGGTTTTGTCTCCGTTAACATAGGGCCAGCAGTTAACTGAAAATTTTATAATTTGGAGTTATATTATGCATCATATTTATCCATGATAAAAGTAGCTGATACTTACTGTTCAGCGGCAAATCTGACATATTTTCACTTCGCAATCTCCACCTCAAGAGATGATCAATACCGTCACCAGACCCGACAGCAGGAAGTGGAATGTCAGGATCTTTAGCTGTCAGAACTTTGTCACTCAAGAACCACTCTTTATCTATGATAGGATGCATCTTATATTCGAAATCCGGATTATCCCCGCTCTCAATTTGTACATCAAATTAGTACAAACATATATTTAACAAAGACATCATAAACCAACAACTATGAAGGTTCATCGTTAAGCTTGTATGAGTATCTGAATTCATTGGTTGGTTCAATTATTTTAATTGTGTTTAACGTACTTATGTGCAAGCAAATAATAAAAGTAAATAATTTTTTTTCTGGGCTAATGTCACAGGCAGGTTCGATCACTCGAAACTTTCTATCCAACGGGATTGAAGTGATTGTTAACTATGTCTATAACCCATGCTAACAGAATCATTGGTCTAGTTAATAAACGTAAAAAAATCATGTTCCAAAGCACACGACAAACCACCTATCCTAACACATAAGAATGCACTATTTGTAACTAAAGATTTTTATGGGAATACATGTTAATAGGTGAGCGTGACCCGACATGTTTTGACCAACTATGATTGAGCATTGAGGGAGGGAGCTGTAGAATGCAAACCTGTAGTTCGATAAACCCGTCATCCTTGTTAAGTAATTGGAGAGACAAAGTTCTGTGCACTTCAAAGTTGCATTTAGGCCATTTCCCTCAAGTGTTGCATTGGCGTTCTCTTTAATCATCACAGTGATAGGATCAGTAAGTGGTGGAGCACATGATCTGCTTTCAATAGCACTTGAACGGTCTGATAAAATTCACATTCAAATGTTACTGATTGGTTATCTGTTTATCTATTTTGATTCATTATTGCTTTAAAACATTTAGACTTGCTTAATAAAGAGTCGACATCTTACAGTATTTCTTCACGTATTGCTTCACTTGGTCAATTGTTAAAGTCTCTGGGTGAGCAACGGACATGACTTTATCAAAAGCAGAAGAAAGCTCAGAAAAAAGCTTGCAAGGGCCATCTTCATCACCAGGGCGATAAAACTCTTGGACCTGTGCATAGTTAAGAAATCAAACTTCATGAAATTCTTACGCAGTCAATGAAATAAGAAAACATTTTGCGTCAGACTACAATGTAAAATAGGAAAAAGTTTGCATCATTAGCTATACCACTTCAGACAGAAGCCTCAGTCTATCCATGTCGTCGTCATGAAGATTGTCTAGCTTGAACTTCACAAGCAGCGCATACACCCTCTCAAATGGCTGGTACACATAGCGCACATTGTTCACATGCAGCACGTTAGCGGTGGTATGCTGTTTCTCACTTTTTACCAACTCAAGAAAAGATGCAAAAAATTGCTCTAATCTAACTGTAGGCAAGTGAATATACTCCCCATCCACAATTACTGTAAAGAATTAATAAGGACTAATATTAGTTAACAACTTAAAGGTTAAAAGAAGAGCAAATAGTACATAATCAAAACGCTAAAATTTTAGGCTTGTTGATACTCTTTACTGAAGTGAATGGCGTAAACAACACTAGTTTCAAAAACATGCAAAAGCTCGAGGAAAATGATTAGGTAGATCGCAGAAAATTGATGGAAGTCTGCGCTATGAAAAAACACTCGTGCTTATGGTGGTTTGGATACATAGCCTTCTCATGGGAAATCCCCGCGCGTAAAATAAGTGAACCAAACTGCTCATGAAGTTTGGCTCGTTATCTCAAGGTTAACTTAAAGCTCGATCGTTTATCAAACAAGAGCTTCAACTCCATATGCGATACCCCTAACAAAATATATGAGCACACACCTGATTACTAACATTTTTTTTTTTTTTTTTTTTGGAACCTAAACTTTCAGTAAACATAACTTACAACTTAGACAAGCCATGTATATATAAATAAATAAAAGAGTATACACATACAATTATGTGAAAAGTATATATATAAACATGAAATTACAAAACAACTCACCTTTGCCAGATTTACTGATAATTGCAGCTCCCAGAAGAACCTATATATATAACAAAAGTAAATATATTCAAATAACAACACTAGCTTCATTATCAAATTTAACAATAGAATAAGCTTGTTGTCAGCTTACCATTTTGAAGAATGTCGACGTATATAAACCTATAGCGCAAAAAAAAGGATGAACACTTTTGTTATGAGTAGTTTAGTAACAACGAGTTTACTTAAGAAATAAGTCTTTTAAAATATACTTTTGGCAAAGCAGTAACAATGAATTTACTTAAGAAATAAGTCTTTTTAAAATAGGCCAAAATATAGTTTTAGTACCTTGAACTAAGTGGAATTTCTACTATCTTATATCAATTAAATAGTTATAAGTATGTTAGAGATTTAACGGGCGTTATCCTAAAAATTACAATATTCATATATAAATTCTAAATGAGGGTAGAAACAAGTTGAGTCGAGCCCAAAGTTGCCAAATCTCGAGTTCGGCTCATTTATGATCATAAGTCTCGAGTCGGCTTGTACGGGCCAAACTTATAAAAGCTCGAAACGATCCAAGCTTAAACAAGCTCGAGATCGAGCCCAAGCTCAAGCCTTGTTTGGGTCATTCAATAAACAATCTCGAGCCTTAGTTTTATATATCCATTTATCACGGATACTTGTATATGTATATTTATATTTAACGAGCATGATAACCGATCTTAAACCTAACGTATTTAATAAACCAAGCTCGAGTCGAGTTTTATTTACCTATTATAAAATTGATGTGGATCAATACAATGGTTGTGAGTTGTAACGAGAATTAAACAATTAAAAAGAAACAAAAAGAAAGCCTGCGAAGGTTTCTTGAGTTTTCCTTATTCCAATCAAAATTAGCCAAAAACCTAATGACAAAGAACTCTTTCTTTTAAAGAAAGAATGGTCTAAAAATAAAAGGAAACAATATCAATTTGGGTGGAAACCAAATACTTAGTAAAAATAAAAGATACTAAAATAACATAATATAATAAACAAACGATAATGATCAATGATGATCATGTTCGGATGCTCCTGCATTATCCTCCCCGCCTTGAGAAGCTTCCATCCCGGAGTCGACATCATCATCAAAATCCCCCTCATAACGGGACAAATCGGCAACATTGAAAGTAGCCGAAACATTATAGTGGCCATGGAGGTCAATTTTATAAGCAATATCGTTAATACGCTCAAAACTCGAAAAGGTCCATCTGCCTGAGGTTGTAGCTTTCCAAACCGCCCCGTAGGAAACCTGTCTTTGCGTAAATGAAGCCACACGAGATTACCCACTTGAAAAACAACCTGTTTACGATGTTTATTTGCTCGAAGTTGATACTGAGTGTTGTTTTTAACAATAGTGTCATGAACCTTTGTATGTAACTCCTTGATTTGCGCCGAACGATCACGTCCTTCAATACTAACCTGTCCAGGCTGCGGAATATGTGCCAAATCCAGCGGTGTCAACGGATTTCGACCAAACACAATGAAAAAGGGGCTCTGCCCAGTTGTGCGATTAATGGAGCGGTTATAAGCAAACTCGGCTTGGGCTAAAGTAAGATCCCATTGCTTAGGGTGATCACTAACAAGACTGCGCAAGAGATTACCCAAACTACGATTAACGACCTCCGTTTGTCCATCTGTTTGAGGATGATATGCACTGCTAAACTGGAGTTTAGAACCCATACGTGCCCACAAAGTGCCCCAAAAGTGACTAACAAATTTAACATCTCGATCTGACGTAAGGGTCTTTGGAACACCATGAAGTCGGACAATATCAGAAAAATATAAACGCGCAACCTGACTTGCATCATACGTCTTAGAACACGGCACAAAATGAGCCATTTTCGATAATCTATCGACAACAACCATGACTGAATCATTGTGGCGTTGCGTCCGAGGTAAACCCATGACAAAATCTAAGCTGACATCTTCCCATGAAGCTATCGGTACGGGTAAAGGAGTATATAAACCAGCATTAGTACGATGGGTTTTCGCTGTGTGGCAAACACGACAACGAGCAATGATACGAGAAACATCGCGCGCCAATTTAGGCCAAAAAAACCCTCGCGTATGGAAGCAAGTGTCTTATCATGACCAAAATGTCCAACTAACCCACCTTCATGACGTTCTAAAATGATCGAATCCCGAAGAGAACACATAGGCACGCATAACCGTGAGCCTTTGAAGAGAAAGCCCTCGTGTTTGGAGAAATCACGGAATAAAGTGGTGTTGCACATATGCCAAATGGTTCGAAAATCGGGATCATCCTGGTAAAAATCACGAAATGTATCAAAACCACGTACCTGAGTTTGTAAGGTGGAGGTTAGAACATGTCGGCGGCTCAATGAGTCCGCAACAATGTTAGCAGACCCGGGTTTATGGCGAATGACAAATGTATAAGCCTGTAAAAATTCGACCCACTTTGCATGACGAGAGCTCAATTTGTGTTGCATTGATTTATTTTAATGCCTCATGATCCGAGAAAAGAACAAATTCACGCGAGATTAAGTAATGGCGCCAATATTCCAAACTTCGAACAATAGCGTAAAACTCCTTATCATACGTAGAATATTTGCGACGGGCATCATTAAACTTCTCACTAAAAAAGGCAATCGGCTTGTTATTCTAGCTCAAAACACCGCCAATACCAAGACCAGAGGCGTCGCAATCGACCTGAAAGACATCATCAAAATTAGGAAGAGCCAAAATAGGAGCCTGTGTGACCCGATTCTTTAGCTCGCCAAATGCAAGGCTCTGCTTCTTTTGTCCATTTAAACTTTCCTCCGCGCATACATTCTGTCATGGGCGCTATGATACTACTAAAATTGCGGATGGAACGTCGATAGAAAGACACTAATCCATGAAAACATCGAAGATCATGAATTTTTTTAGGTGTAGGCCAACTTCTAATAGCGTCAACTTTTGTAGTGTCCATGTGAATCCCATCACGTGAAACTATGTATCCAAGGAAGAGAACTTCTGTCGCAAGAAAGTGACACTTCTTGCTATTACCATAAAGTTTCTGATCTCGCAAAACAGAAAAAACCTGATGGAGATGCGTCAAATGATGTTCGGTATTCTTGCTGTAAACTAAAATGTCATCAAAATAAATAACAACAAAGTTACCAAGAAAAGTATTAAATACATGATTCATTAGGCGCATAAAGGTGCTTGGCGCATTAGATAACCCAAAAGGCATGACCATCCATTCATACAGACCATCACGTGTCTTGAACGCGGTTTTCCACTCATCTCCGGGACGCATACAAATCTGATGATAACCGCTTCGCAAATCGATCTTGGAGAAAATTGTTGCGCCATGTAGTTGATTAATCAAATCATCGAATCGAGGAATCTGAAAACGATATTTGATCGTTATTTTGTTGACAGCTCTGCTATCAATACACATGCGAAAAGTACCATCATGTTTCGGGACTAACAAGGCTAGAACCGCACACGGACTCATGCTTTCACGAATCAAACCTTTCTCTAATAATTCCATAACTTGGCGATGTAATTCAGCAAATTCATTCGGATTCATACGATAAGCAGGTTTATTTGGAATAGTGGAACCCGGTTTGAAATCAACGCAATGTTGAATGTCTAGCATCAAAGGAAGGCCGGGAGGGAGATTTTTAGGAAAAACGTCTTGGAACTCATCTAGCAAAGGCTGGACATCACATGGTATGGGCACGAGTGCATTGGTTTCGGTTATCACCAAAGCAAGCATAACAGGATTGTGAGAAATCTTGGTGAGTCCCACAAGTTGAGACTTAGTAATGAGGGATGTATTAGTGGCATTGTGCCTTGTGCCAAGTGGAGCGAGACCAATCGTGACACCCTCCTTCTTAAAGCTATATGTATTTCGAAAACCATCATGTATGGTTTTTCGGTCAAATTGCCAAGGGCGTCCCAACAGAATGTGACAAGCGTCCATTGGGATTACTTCACACCATACCTCATCATGATACTTTTTATCGATGGAAAAATTAATAAGACAACGTTTAGTTACCTTTACGACATTCCCTTTCTTCAACCATGTGAGCTGGTATGGTTCCGGATGATCTTCTACCGCAAGTCCAAGCTTTTCAACCATACTAGTTGCCACCATGTTGTCACAACTCCCCCCGTCAATGATTATCGTGCATACTTTCCCTTTCATCATGCATTTAGTTCAAAAAAATACTATTCCTAAGCCAAGAGGAACAATCAGGGCTTTGACACTTTCCGCATTTAAAACCCGTTGCGTCACGAGAGCCTCTCCATGATCTGCATAAACGATTTCCTCCGTCTCGTCTTCCTGATCATACTCGTGTTCAGTATCATAGGTAGGGGTTGTATCGTCCATGAGAGTAACAAGTTGCTTGTTTGTGCAATCCCGCGCAACGTGTCCTAACCCCTGGCATTTAAAACAACGAATGACCCGAGAAGTAGTAGGTTTCGGTGGTATGGCTTCTAGGGCAGCAGGTGTTTGGAATGAAGAAGCTGATGTATTAGCTGGTGGATTCAGTCGAGGTGTAGTATACGTCCGATTCGTTACTGCCTTATGCCGAGTTTTAAGTTGTTTTTCAACTTTCAACGCTAGATGACACACGTCCTCATACGTCCAATACTGTTGAAGGTGTACAACATCCGCGATATCGGGTCGAAGGGCACCCAAAAAACGAGCAATAACATGCTCTTCCTCTTCGTTTACAGCACAACGCAAACGTAGTCTATCAAATTCCGAGATAAAATCATCAACCGAGGAAGAATTCTGTGAAACATTGTGGTAGTCCAAGAAAGCTTCTTGCTTAAAGTTGATGGGAAGGAATTTGCGTTCCAAAAGTTTCTTCATCTTCATCCACGTAACAACTTTCGATTTCCCTTCTTTCCTATGTTGTTGTGTAATATGATCCCACCAACATGATGCGGATTTGCATAACCGAATAGCAACAAGCTTTACTTTTAGATGTTTAGGGATGTCACGTAGATCGAAAATCCGCTCGACTGTACTAATCCAGTCGATAAATTCATCCGGGTGTGTTGTTCCTACGAACTCCGGGATTTCGAGTTTCATTCCAAAACTCCGCAAAGGGTCAAACTGATCCCTCCCCCAAAAATTTTGGTGATATCGGCCAAACGGATTCTCTCCATCGCCATTTTTATCCTCGGATTCAGTCTCTTCATTAACAAGCTCGTGTTGTAATTCAAGATCTCTAATCCGTTGTTGTAGACGTTCAATCTCAGCATCTCGTTGGTCAATATCGCTGCCTTCGTCGGCGTTTCTGCGATTAACGTTACGACGAGGTCTACCATGTCCAACCATTGTAAATCACTGGCTCTAGATACCAATTGATGTGGATCAATACAATGGTTGTGAGTTGTAACTGGAGAATTGAACAATTAAAAAAAAAGAAACAAAAAGAAAGCCTGCGAAGGTTTCTTGAGTTTTCCTTATTCCAATCAAAATTAGCCAAAAACCTAATGACAAAAACTCTTTCTTTTAAAGAAAGAATGGTCTAAAAATAAAAGGAAACAATATTAATTTGGTGGAAACCAAATACTTAGTAAAAATAAAAGATAATAAAATAACAGAATATAATAAACAAACGATAATGATCAATGATGATCATGTTCGGATGCTCCTGCGTCAAAAACCAATTTGATCCTTAACTTGTGAAATATGTTTCGAGTTGAACTCAAGCTAAAAGTGTTTATTTAGTTACCAACAATCATTGTAAGTTAGAAAAAAAAAACTTAAGATTAAATTTGCTCTACACTCCATGTTGATGCTACCTTAATTTAGTGAGGAACAATAGGACCAAGTTTGTATATGGTGTTTGTGCTAACTTACTTAGCATGATTTGTTTATAGTAGATCTTTATTTAAGCTTATTTACAGGCTTACGAGCTTATTTGTTTTCGGCTTATATGTCATAAGTTCAATTTTTCGGTATATTCAGAAACTTACGGACATATACAACTTGTTATGACATATATAAGCCCTAAAAAGAAAATAAAAAAATAAAATAAAAAAACAACTTAGACAAACACCCAAGGTGTGTTTGACAAAAATAACATTGGAAATTAGTAATAGCTGTAAGCAATAGTTTTGAGTAGTAACATTTTTTTTTAATAAAAATATTTGGTAATGTAGATGTAGGTAAGTTCAATGCTCATAAATGATACTTCATTAAATGTTGAAAATAAGCTTTCCGAAATAAAAATAAAAATAAAAAGATTAAAAAAAAAACCCTACTTCAGCTTGTCAAACGAGTATTAAAAATCAAAACGCTCAACATTCACCGCTCTCAAATGTTCCGCGCCAAATACACTGCAATAACAACACCCAATAGCTAAAAGGACCTACAATTTGTTAATAAAACACCCGAAGGACCAAAACAATAACTTTCATATGCAAACACGAGTTTGGTTCAATTAAGATCAAAGAAAAACTAAAGATGAAATAAATCATTCTCAACCACTCATTTTTTCATCAAAACAATAAAATAAACTTTCACCTTCATTTTTAAAAACTAAATATCTCACAAACCATTGATCATTAGACGAAACTAATCATACCATCACGATAAGCATAAAATTACCTTTAATTTGATATCGCACATCATATACTTTCGACGAAATTTTTTTTCCGACTTTTTTGCGGGTTTAGGGTTTGCGGTTAGGGTTTGGGTGTTTAGGGTTTAGGGGTTTGACTTTTTTGGGTTAAGCTTTTTAGGGGTTAAGTGTTTAGGTTTATTACGGTTTAGCGGATAGGGTTTAGGTTTTTTGGTTTAGCGGTTAGGGTTTTAGGGGTTTAGGGTTCTTAGGGTTTAGGGGTTTTAGGGTTTAGGGGTTAGGGTTTTTAGGGTTTATGGGTTAGGGTTTAGGGTTTAGGGGTTAGGGTTTAGGGGTTGGGTTTTTTAGGTTTAGGGGTTGTGTTAACACACAAGAGTATTTTTAAAATTTTCATTTATAGTGTAATATATCGAAACCCGCAAAAAACGATAAAAAATAAGCTCGTCGAAAGTATACAATATTGGATCTCTATAGAAAGATAATTTTATTCTTGTCGCAATGGTATGATTAGTTTTATCTAACTATTAACGGTTTGTGAGATATTTAATTTTTAAATATAAGGGTGAAAGTTAATTTAATTAATTTGATTAAAAATGAATGGTTGAAAATGATCCATTTGATCTTTAATTTTTATGTGATCTTTATTGATCTCACCCCATACAAACACACAACCTTTACAATCAAAATCCCCCAAATTCAAACTAATGACAACTTTACCCCTCAGGTTCCGGCGACACCTCTCCGGCAGTTTACTCCGGTAAATTTCCGGCCGACGGTTCTCAACCGTCAACTGTAATATACTTATTTCACTTTTTGTGTTTATAATTTTATATAAATTTTAATAAGTTGTGTGATTATGAACAGATGCTTGTAATGATAATGATGATGACGTCAGAAACCCTAGGTTTATACATCCTTCGTCTGTTGTTCATCCTGATGCTATTTTAGGTCAGGTATGTTTAATTAGTTAGTTTTTTAGTTTGTTACAGTGTTAGTTAAGTCAGTTATCACCTCATTTGGATGAGTTTTCCGACATTTGTTATTATACACATTGAATTAGTTGTTAAATTTTGCGATTTTAAGTCAGTTATCACCTCATTTGGATAAGAAAATATTTATATATTTATATCATATTTCATATAATATCGAGAGTTTATGAAAAGATGTGGCATAAGGCGACGTGACGACATGGTGTGACGGCATGACCAAACCTCACGCCTTTGCGAGCCTTTTAAAACCATGATAAAATCTATTAATCGTTTAAATACTTAATTTCAATTTAACTAATAAGAGTTGAGATCAATATGGAACTCATATTTGTCATAGAACCAATGGATCAATCATAGCCTTTCATTTTTTATCTAAATTAATAAAAAATCATTTTTCACATTTTTTTTAAAACAACATATCTTGCAAACGGTAAATCTTCAAGCTACAAAAAATACACCATCATGACGAGAATTAAATTATCTTTCTATAGATATGCATTGTTATATACTTTCGACGAAGTTTTTTTTTTTAAATTTCGCCCAGAAAAATCACATGTGATTTTTAAAAATCACATGTGATTCGTAAAAATCAAATTACAGAGATTTTAACAAATCACATGTGATTCTTCTGGACGAAATTTAAAAAAAAATCGTCGAAAGTATATAACAATGCATATCTATAGAAAGATAATTTAATTCTCGTCGAGATGGTACGATTTTTTTGGCGTAACAATTAACGGTTTGTAAGATATTTAATTTTTTTAAAAAATGTGAATATATTTTAATAAAAGAAATGAGTGGCTATGATTGGTTGATTGGTTCTATGACAAATATGAGTTTTTATATTTACTCCCAATTACACAAACAAATTAACTTTATTATACAATGAGGTGAGATCCGTAAAGATCATGCAATCTCTAAAGAACAAACCACCCAATCATGACTCTTGATTTCATTTTGATCCAATGGCTGTGATTAAAACATTCAATCATACAATAAGGGTAGATTTGTCCTATATAAAAACATAAAATATACAACTTATCTTCATTTTTTCCACACCATCAGATCTAAAATTCGCTTTCTACAAAACACTCACACAAAAACACACACTAACCACCACCAATCCTCCATGTCACCGTCGATCTCCCATCGATCTGTCATCTATCCGCCGTCGTTCCGCAACTAACACCATTATTTGCTTCTCTCAAATAATATAATTCGATCTACAGTTGTTCTTCTTATTCTCTTTTTACACATAATCATCATCGACAACTTATCATTTCTCCAAACGACATTGTTTATTTAGCTTTTAATCTTTAGTAGCCATTTTTAAATACCTAAATTCCAGTTGTTATTTCCAGTTGTTGTGTAGGTTTGTTCTTTTATCTTGTTAGTTTTTCATTATTCAGTTAGATTGATTTTTATTGCTGTGTTATTTTGGGAATTGTGATTAGCTAGTTGACTTATGTTGAATTAGCCAGCTGCTTATTTGTGTTAATTTATAAAGAATTCGAATTTTAAGTTGTTATTAGAAGTCGGAAGCCAAATAATTTTCGTGTTTGTATATATGTCGTACATTATGAGAAATTTGCTGCAGGTTATTTTTCAGAGCGTCTTTTTTAGAGTGATTTAGTGTATTTGAAATTTGTTGCTATTAGTTTTGTAATGATTAATTTATGATGTCGTCTGATTAAGTTATGTTGTCTTCTGTTGTTTGTATTCAGTTTGGTGTTATATTTTACATAGCAAGTTAGAAGGATGTACAATTGATTTGTTGTCGTGAGTTAAGTTATTACTGTTAAAAATGTGATTACACAAGAGAAAGATATAAAGTAGTTCATGAATGAGATTCTTTTTGAGAATCACATGTGATTTATATGCAGATCACATGTGATTCATGTATGAATCATAAAGGATCACATGTGATATATAGTATCTATAAATCACTTGTTTTACACAGAAAAGTTGTGTTATATGCAGATCACATGTGATTCATGTATGAATCATAAAGGATCACATGTGATATATAGTATCTATAAATCACTTGTTTTATGATTCATGTATGAATCATAAAGAAGCACATGTGATTCTGTTTTGTTATAATAAAGTTGTGTTAGGTCTAAGTTATAGTAAAGTTGCTAAGCCACTGAGTCTGTTACTCATTTAGATTGTTTGCGAATTTTTGATTCCTAGCTTGCTGAAATTAAGGAGGACATTAGCAGTGTTTATTAATTGAGTATTGCTCATTAGCCTCAAAAACATATAAAATAAATGATTAGTGAAACTAGGGATTCAATTTCAGTTAATTAAATGAAATTGTGAATCCTGGATTGGAACTGGTACGAGCCCGTTAAGCACTACTATAACACTCAATATGGTTAGTAGTGTTTACTTATGCTATAGCTTGTGGGAGGTCCCACTTTAAGGGATTTAGATAGGTTTGTTTCATAGCAATTTTGAATTGTAGGATTATGCTAAATCGACTTAACAGTGAAGTTTTATTTCTTTGTGTCGAATATAAATAGTGTGTACTAGCTAAGTTTGGTGAATATGGGTTAAATGCTATAAATAAGTAAGTTTGTTTGCGTGAACTTTTGTTATATGTCATTTCCTGTAACAATAATTCTAGCATAAGTATTAATTCTCTTTTCTTTTTTTTTTGTTCTGTAAAAGGTTCTACGTTCTTTTGAAGGCGGATTTGTGGAATGTACTAGCAAGCATTTTCTTCGGTTCGGATTCTAAGTACCTACATATTCTATGGATAATGTAGAGAGAAGATTAAAAAGCACACGAAGACAACATGCCATTGAATCCAATTGAAAATGGCTACACAAATTGGCTAATGCTTCTTGAATTTAATAGTTTTTTTTTTAATATTTGGTTCATTTCATTTTTCTTTTGAACTTCTGCAAAAGTGCTATATGAATCTTCATTCGAATATATGAAATTTTATTTGAATACTATTTTGTTTGATGTTCTAGCAGATTTGGTATTACACTCAATAAAATCACTTGTGATTCATATTAAAATCACATGTGATTAATGTCAAAATCACATGTGATTCATCTTAAAATCACATGTGATTCTTGTCAAAAAACTCATACGATTTTCATATCAAAATCACATGTGATTCATGTGAAAATCACATATGATTTTCTCATGAATCACATGTGATCTAGATGTATAACTTGCCCAAGCTACGACTATCGATTATCATATTTACCAAAATTAAGAAGACTTATGTTAAAACATTCGGCAAAAGACCGGTTAATAAACATATGAATTGTTCAAAGATCATTACATACTTCTAATAAGACATTGCAAAAGTGTTATATGAATTTTAATTCGAATATATGAAATTTTACTTGAATACTATTTTGTTTGATGTTCTATCAGAATGGTATTACACAAAATAAAATCACTTGTAATTCAGCTCAAAGTCAAATGTGATTAATGTCAAAATCACATGTGATTCATCTCAAAATCACATGTGATTCGTGTCAAAAACTCATACGATTTTCATATCAAAATCACATGTGATTCATGTGAAAATCACATGTGATTTTATCGTGAATCACATGTGATCTAGATGTATAACTTTCCCAAGCTACGACCATCAATTATCATATTTACCAAAATTAAGAAGACATGTTAAAACATTCAACAAAAGAACAGTTAATAAATATACGAATTGTTCAAAGATCATTATATACTTTTAATAAGATCATTACAACTTGTCCAGAATACGATAAACAAGCTACGGCCATATACATGTACTATCTTATTTTTAGCCCTCTCTTCTTCGGATTCGCTCTCCAACTCAGAAACCTCTTCTTTCTTTACATTCAAGAAAAATGGGTCTATGGGGAACATTTCTCTATAGGTATGATGTTACTGAACTAAAAAAACCTGATCATCAGCTAAAATTCCACCAGAACAAGCCACACGTTTTCTTTGTACAACATCCATGCCAATGCAATTTTCTGAAAAATAAATTATCGTTACACATGGATTCATCAAAATCGGCGACTTTATAAAATTTAAATTTAGTAATATCGTAATGAGGTGTAGATTGAACCTGAAAAGAGGAACTGAAAGAAGACCTTTTGGTATAGTTTCTTCAGTCCTTGGTTGATTAAGATCCTGTAACGAAAATGAAATAGGTAATATAGGCAGTACCCATGAGTTATATCTTTGATCCAAAATCCCATGTGGTTCTTTGGTGATAAACTATTTCCTTCAGTTTTAGAAATACCAAATTATGATGACTCGTCAAGATTGAGTTGACGTCTTCTGTATTCAACATGGGCCACGTGACTTGGAACAAGATCTGCTTTGTTCCCAATGCATAATATGATATCAAAATTCCGAATATTATTGCCAGAAACCCATTTCTTAATTTCCGAAAAAGTCGATAGTTGCATGCAACAACAAATTATATGCAAGTTAACACACAAACACACCGATCCACCCCACACCCCAACCCGTCTGAATGTTCTATATATAGCCAACCAAAATAGCTAATGGATTTCTAAATAAGAACCAATTACCCGGTAGTAAAAGTAATCATAAAGTCTGAGAAGATGATACTTGTCACCAGGATCATGTTTGTTGATGTATTTAGAAGCTTTATCTCATCAAGACTTTGATCAAAGAAGTCTATGTTGTTTTTTATGATTTTCACACACACGTCCATGCCGGTATGAAGATCATGTGCTTGAATAGCTTTTCTGAATGCAGCAGATCCAAGATACTCGGTAACATGATAGCGACCAGCTATCACAAAATTTAAAAAAACATTGAAATTCTTGTTCTCCTCGAAGCCAGTTCTGATATACAAATAGATTAATAGAAGTAATAAGTTAATAAAGCCAATGTCAAACATCTTAACATATAGTAGTAAATATAACAGGTTTCTACTTCTTCCGGTTCAAAAAAAAAGAAAAAGAAAAAAAACTCGATTTAACATGAAGCTTATTTGAAACAAGTTCTGGTTAATATCACTATCTTCAACCTCCTTTCCTAAATAAGCAGCTTAAAAATATATAAGTATAGACTAGAAGAACGAGGACTAGAATGTAAGCTATCAAACAAAGGACTTATATTATAGCAATAAATAAACAAGTTTACTCATCTACATCACTTCTAGCAACTATTTTTCAGCCCACTAAATAACAGCATACATGTTTATCTGTTTGTTTCCATTTGAAATTAGGTTCATATTATTATTTATAATTGTGTGTGTACGCGATCTTCTTTTGGTTCCATTTGAAATTAGCTTCACATTTTGTTGTTGAACTAACTCATATGGCAGTTACGTGATTATTTTTGGACATATTGGTTGGCAAAATGGAAAAAAGTTGTTTCTTTTCCATGCATATCCTCACTAGATTATTTTCTGAGACATGTGTCGAATTTCACACAATTATATCAGTTAACATCATTTGTATGAGATTTTACGAACCCATTGAAAATGACCAAAGCTCGTGGCGTGCTTGGTCACTACAATATTCATTTCTTCTTCATACGTAAATTTAAGCTGTTAGTTTCCATGGGCATTATACAATAACGAGATTACATACATACCTATGACTCGGTGAGGTTGGAGTCTTTTGGTGATAATGTTCAAGCACCAATAAGCAATCAAATTTTGTTCCTGAGAACATTTGAACACACATATCGTTAACCGTCTTCTACATACAACAAACTAGACGTGATCGTTTATGTACTTGTACCATTTGTCACCAGGATTTGACAATTTTAACAAATTTTCTCCCGACTTGCAAGTTGCAAGGGTTCAGAATCAACCAATGAGAATATCAAACAGTTTATGGGTAAAGAAACACAAAGCAACACGACACATACCAAACAGGGATGTCACAACTACCCAAAATCAAATATGGATAGAATGTAAACTCATGATACAATAGGTTCCAAATAAGCAACAAAACCTAAAAACCTAAATAAGCAACAAAATAAGCAACCTCTACTGCTATTATCTAAAATAAGCAACAAAACCTAAATATAAATAAGCAACAAAATAAGCAACATCTACTGATTATATATCAAAATAATATGAATAAAAAATCAAACGTATACAATAATCCACATTTTGAAGCTTATTTTGATCGAAATCTGGCAATTAAGACGATTGAGGAAACGTATCACCTTTAGATAGTGCTAATTTGTCTCATATACCCATTGTGTAGCGTTAATTTTGATCAATTTATGATATATAAAGGTTAGGGTTTCGTTACAGTGGTTTTGGGGGTGGTTGGTGTGTGAGAAAAGTGTGTGTGTGTGTGTAACGGTTGAGTGAAATGAATTACAGTGCATATACGAAGTTACATAAATGTCCTTCAATAAGTAATAAAAATAAAATGGCAAAATATATCAACCGTTGGATCAAAATAGGATGGACGCTTGAGATCAAGTGATTTGATCTTTAGATAATTATTGTTCTGCATTGAACTTTTGTCATTATACAATATCGTAGCTAAGTAATTATTTTAAATTTGTTAGCTTAAACAATAATTTTCATATATAAACACACCTTTACCACCAAAACCCCTCAAATTCAAACTAATGACAACTTTACCCCTCATATTCCGGCGACACCTCGCCGGCAGTCTACTCCGATCAATTTCCGGCCGATGGTTCTCAACCGTCAACTGTAAGTCATTTAATATGCTCATTTAACTGTGTGTATTTCTAATTTTAATAAGTTGTGTGATTATGAACAGATGCTTGTAATGATAATGATGATGACGTCAGAAACCCTAGGTTTATCCATCCTTCATCCGTGGTTCATCCTAATGCTATTTTAGGTCAGGTATGTTTAATTAGTTAGTTAGTTAGTTTGTTATGTTTGTTACAGTGTTAGTTTAGTTTGTTATAAATTTGTGCGGAAGAGTAGAAAGTAGGATTATGTCGAGAAAATAGCTACGTAACATCGCGGTTGTTGTACGAATAGTTTGTTACGGTGTTAGTTTAGTTTGTTGTGAATTTGTGTGGAAGAACCGAAGAAGTAGAAAGTAGGCTAATGTCGTAAAATAGCTGCGTAATAGGGCGGTTACTATTATATTTGTGAGTGTGCGAGTTGTGGTGTTGAATAGTTTGTTGTGCCGATTAGTTAGTTTGTTATGTTATTTAGAGTCTTAGTTCAGTTAGTTGCAAATTTGTGCGGAACAAGTAGAAAGTAGGATTATGTCGTAAAATAGCTACGTAACATCGCGGTTGTTGTACGAATAGTTTGTTATGTTTGTTATAGTGTTAGTTTAGTTTGTTGTAAATTTGTGCGAAATAAGTAGAAAGTAGGCTAATGTCGTAAAATAGCTACATAATATCGCGGTTTTGTTATGTTTGTGAGTGTACAAGCTGTGGTGTTGAATAGTTTGTTTGCCTATTAGTTGTTAGTTAGTTATGATTGTTATAGTGTTAGTTAAGTTTGTTGTAAATTTGTGTGGAAGAAGTAAAAATTAGGCTAATGTCGTAAAATAGCTACGTAATAGCGAAATTTTGTTATATTTGTGAGTGTACAAGTTGTGGTGTAATGGTGTTGAGTAATTTGTTTTGGCGATTAGTAGGTCAGGGGTTCGATCCTCACTCCCTACAAAATGCCGGAGGTCCTTTCTACCTTTGGTAGAACTGGAAGCAGCCTCTCTACCTTAGGTAGGGGTAAGGCTGTCTACATCTTAACCTCCCCCAAACATCGGAAACGGTATTGGGTACCCATAACCCGTGGAAGACGGCATTGGGAGTTACTTTTTTTTTAGTTTGTTATAGTGCTAGTTTAGTTAGTTATGACTTGATGTCAGCTCAATTGGATGAGTTTTTGACATAGTATATCAAGTGAAAGTCGTAAATTAGCCTTGGTTTCGACATTTGTTATTGTACAAGTTGCCGTGCAGAACTAGCGTTAAACTTTGTGAAAGAACGAGTGTGTTCCGGTTAGTCATACAGATGTCAGAAAGTAACATTATGTGTGGAATAAGTAAAAAGTAATCTAATGTCGTAAAATAGCTACGTAACATCATGGTTGTTGTGCGAATAGTTTGTTATGCCGATTAGTTACTTTGTTGTGTTTGTTACAGTCTTAGTTCAGTTAGATGTAAATTTTTGCGGAACAAGTAGAAAGTAGGACAATGTCGTAATAATGCTACGTAATATTGCAGTTGTGGTGTAAATAGTGTGTTTGCCGATTAGTTAGTTTGTAAATTTGTGTGGAACAAGTAGAAAGTAGGATGATGTCATAAAATAGTTGCTAAATATCGCGGTTGTGGTGTAAATAGTGCGTTTTGCCGATTAGTTAGTTTGTTATGATTCCTTATCAGCTTATTGTTAGAACCTCTAGTGTTTTTTGTGAAGATAGAGTAGAAAGCCGTAAGTAGAACATTCGTTGTTGTACAAGTTGCGGTGCCAAATTAGTCGTTAAATTTTGTGAAAGAACGAATGTGTTCCGCTTTAGTCATATTGATGTCGGAAAGTAACATTATGTGTGGAATAAGTAGAAAGTAGTCTAATGTCGTAAAATAGCTGCGTAACATTGCGGTTGTTGTAGGAATAGTTTGTTATGTATGTTACAGTGTTAGTTTAGTTAGTTATAAATTTGTGTGGAAGAAGTACAAAGTAGGCTAATGCCGTAACATAGTTAACATATCGCGGTCAGTATTATATTTGTGAGTGTACAAGTTGTGATGTTGAATAGTTTGTTTTGCCGATTAGTTAGTTATAAATTGGTGCGGAAGAAATAAAAAGTAGGATAATGTCGTAAAATAGATGTAACATCGCGGTTGTTGTACGAATAGTTAGTTATGCCAGTTAGGTTGTTTGTTATGTTTGTTACTGTGTTAGCTCAGTGTAGGATTATGTCGATAAAATAGCTACGAAATATCGCGGTTGTGTTGTATATAGTGCGTTTTGCCGATTAGTTTGTTTTTCTATGTTTGTTATAGTGTTAGTTCAGTTAGTTGTAAATTTGTGTGGAAGAAGTAGAAAGTAGGGTTGTATCGATAAAAAAGCTATGAAGTATCGCGGTTGTGGTGTACAAAGTGTAATTTTCAGATTAGTTAGTTTGTTATGTTTTTTACAGTGTTAGTTCAGTTAGTTATAAATTTGTGTGGAAGAAGTAGAAAGTAGGATAATGTCGTAAAATAGCTACGAAATATCGCATTTGTGGTGTTAATAGTGTGTTTCGCCGATTAGGTAGTTAGTTATGACTTGTTATCAGCTCATTTGGATGAACTTTTGACATAGAATATTGAGTAAAAGTCGTAAATAAGCATCGTTTTCGACATTTGTTATTCCACAAGCTGATGTGCTGAGTTGGTCGTTATACTTTGTGAAAAACGCAAATTGTTCCGTTTTATGTTTGAGTATAGATAGTTTGTTATGGTTGTTACAGTGTTATCATCTCATTTAGATGATTTTTTAAAGTAGAATATCGAGTGACAGTAGAAAGGCGTAAATTAGCATCCGTTTCGGCATTCGGTATTGTACAAGTTGACGAATTAGTCGTTAAACTTTGTGTAGAAAGAAAGTGTTCCTGTTTAGTCATATTGATGTCGAAAAGTAAACGCTATATTTTCGAATAACGAGCTGATAACAAATCATAACAGACTATTTATACTCTAACATAAAACATACTTGACTAATGTGATGTTAGAGTATAGATAGTTTGTTTGCTATAGTTGTTACGGTGTTAGTTTAGTTAGTTATGATTTGTTATAAGCTCTTTGTATACGGTTCTGTTCGTATATGTTGATGATATACCTAACCTAGAACTTATTTGTTGAAATGAAGTAAAATTGCAGTGTTTTAATTTCGGCTAATGTCGTATACTAGTAACATATTATCGCTGTGTTAAATTAGTCATATTTGATGTCAAGAAATGACTAGGAAGTGTGTAGTTATGTGTGAAGAAATATAAAGTAGACTGAAGTCGAAAAATAGCGACGTACTATCGCTAGTAACAGTATAGATAGTTTATTATGTTTGTTACAGTGTTATATAAGTCAGTTATGATTTGTTATCAGCTCTCTGTTAGAAACTTTAGTGTTTATGCAAAGATAGAGTAGAAAGTCGTAACTTAGCATCGGTTTTTGACATTTGAATTAGTTGTTAAACTTTGGTAAAGACAGAAAGTGGTTAGTTTTAGTCATATTGATGCTGGGAAGTAGTATTATATTTTCTCGAATTGTTACACGTTCTTTGTTGTAGAGTTCGTCGAATGATGAGTGGTTACTTATGCTGATTAGTTAGCTTATTACAATGTTAGTTCAGTCTGTTATAGTGTTTAGAAACTAATCAGCATAACTAAGTATCTATACTCTAACATAAAACATACCTGGCTAATGTGAAACATTAGTTAGTCCTATTTTAGAGTATAGATAGATAGTTATGTTTGTTACAGTGTTAGTTTACTTAGTTATAAGCTCTTTGTATACAGTTCTCCTACTACATGTTTATGATATGCATAACCTGAAAATTAGCTTTTTGAATTGAAGTAGAATTTCAGTGTTTTAATTTGTGTGGAAGAAGTAAGCGAATGTCGGATAATAGTAACGTATGATCGCGGTGTTAAATTAGTGGTTAGACTTTTGGAAAGTGTTGTAGTTTGGTAAGATTAAATGCAGTAAGAGAGCAACTTACTATCTCGATGTTCTGTGTTGGTTATTGTACAATTTAAAAGTACTGTTGGAATAATGACGCTTTTCTAAGTTTAATCAATACAAACTAGTTTGGTATGATAAATTGTATATTGACCAACGTGGAACACTGCGACAAGTGTGTTTGTATTATACTCTGTTAGCTCTAGAGAGTTATGCAGACTTTATAAGGGATTTATGTGGGCATTTGTGCTGTATGAGGAGGGATTTAATGTAAAGGGAACTAAAAAAATGAATAAGCGGGTAATTCTTTGATTGTCCTTGGATAATCTATTCTGATGGTCTGCAGGAGTAATATGGACAATGTGTTAAGCTGTGAGTTATGTTAACGAGTACTGAGTGGGATTTGAATGGCTGTCCAGCATGATATTACTTGTTTAAAGAGTAGTATGTAACGATGCTCTCAGTTCTCCAGTTTATGTATATTCCCTTGAATGACCTTGGTGACAGATATTTAATCAGCAATGGTTAGATGTGATCGAAGTGATTATTGGGACGACACTTGTTTTCCATATACTCCCTCCGTCCCATATTAAGTGTCCACAATAGAATATTTGGATGTCCCAAATTAAGTGTCTATATTCTATTTCAACCAATGAGATGAGACTTTAGTGGGTGAAAATGACATTTGATTGGTGGATAGTATAGTTAGTGGAATTTTCTAAAACTTTGTGTATGATGTAAGCGGACACTTAATATGGGACGGAGGGAGTAATTACTTAAGAGTAAACTGCAAAATACATCCCTGTGGTTTACAGTTTCTGAGACCTTACATCCCTGTCAGAAACTATTGGCTAGTTACATCCTTCGTTAGCCAAACGTTAGCCATTCTACATCCTTGGTCACTAACTCTGTTAGTTTTCTTCGTTAACTGCTAACGGGAGTATAGAGGAGGGCTGTTTTGGTCTTTTTACTCATATAAGGGATGTATTTTGCAGTTTACTCTTTTACATATAAGAGGGATGTATTTTGCAATTTACTTTTATACTTTACTTTTTTTTAATTCACTCATATTTTATTTTCTAACGTTTTCATTTGTTTTCGTCCGTTTTTTTTTTCAAAATTTTTTTTTTCGAATTTTTTTTTTTTCCAATTTTTTTTTTCAAATTTTTTTTGGAATTTTTTTTTTTCAAAATTGCGAAAAAATTCCAATTTTTTTTTTTAAATTTTTTCAAAATATTTTTTTTATTTTTTTTTTAAAAAATTTTGAATTAGTACAAAAACGTAATAAAAACAGACAAACTGTAAGAAAAACGGACAAAAATGTAAAAAAAACAGACAAAAACAGATGAAAACGGGCAAAAACGAATAAAAATAGAAAAAACGAATGAAAACGTTAGAAAATAAAATATGAGTGAATAATAATAATAATAATAATAATAATAATAATAATAACTAGCAGGGTACCCGCGCGATGCGGCGGCGGGTACCCTATGACTATATTTTGTGACAATGTAATGTTATGCGGCCATACTTTTATTAAACAATTAAATTACAAATAACAATAACTTTAGTTACGACCGTGAAAATAATTCATCTCCTGTTAACCGAAGCTACCACAAACAAAATCTTGATTCTTTCCTTCAGCACAATCATCATTCGTCAATTTTGGAGCCGACCGACCCTGTTCGACCCTCATGTTGCAATGGTGGCGACTTGGTCGGAGCAACAGCGACCAAACCAGTCGACCGACCACTGCGGGCAGCCTAATGGCTTTATTTTTAAATGCTTGGCTTAGTAGTTTGATTAGATTGTATATTGTGGTTAAATGGTTGTATATTTTAGTGAATGGGTAAATTAAATAGTGTATTAATTGTATGTGTTATAGTGTTTTTTAGTTGTATTTGTGCTTCAAATAGTTTGTACATTGTGTTTTATAAACTATAATTTTTATTAAATAGGTGTTTTAAATATGACATTAATTACAAATGTTGACCAGTCAATATGTGTAGGTGTTTGTGCATAAAGTAATTGTACATATAGCTTAAGTAGTTGTATTTGCTTAAAATCTATATATGGAAATCTTAAAAAATTAGAAGAGAGAGGGTCATCCCTCCATTATAAGTAGTATAGATAATAATGTTGGAGATACTCTTATTGTTGCCGAGGCGCTTGACATCATTAGGACGGATGGACTGTCTCGTGGTTTGTTTTGATTGTTGATAAGGCTAAACTTTCTGGCCTGTGGAGGATCTTAGAAGTAAAGCAAAGGGTATTTTTCCTATAAATATCTCTCGTCCAATCAATGGTGTCAAACTTATTGGTGGTTCAGTCAATTTGGATGAAGGTTTTTGTCAGGATTTGGCTTTGAAAAGGGTCTCTAAAATCATCTCGTTAATGGAGGCAATCCATAAACTCCATGATCCCCAATTGAAGCTCCTTCTTCTTCGCAATTGCGTTGGGATTGCGAAAATATCTTATGCTTTGAGGATATGCTCTCCTTTGTATTTATTGGAGGCCCAAGATCAATTTGATCAGGTGTTACGTGCTTCTTTGGAGAAGGTTGTTACCGATTCAGGGGTGGGGTTTGGTGATTAGCAGTGGTGGCTTGCCACTCTCTCAATCAAGTTGGGTGGTCTTGGCATCATTTTAGCAGGAGACATTATTAGGTATGCTTTTGTCGCCTCTTGTATGCAACGAGCGCTCTACGAGACAAGATACTGACAAAGACCGATATTGTCTCTTATGGTTCTTCTTTTCAGCATGCTCTTGATACTTTCAATGCCACATGCAACGTTGATGTGCTCTCTATCACCATTTGCGCTTCTGCCCCCATATGATGAAAACCTTGGCAAAGTGTTACTTTGGTGTCATTAATAAAGACCTAGGTTCTGAGTACTCGCTTAGTCCACGACAGGTGGCCATTCTCAGTTGCATCCGCGCTTCACATGCAAAAGATTTTCTTTTCACCATCCCAATTGACGGCTTGGGACAGAGGATGAACCATCTTCAATTCCGATATATGTTGTGTTATAGGCTTACTGTACCTATCTGTTAGGATTTAGAAAATCCATACTGAAGTGTCGGTCACCCCAACGTATGTTTAACATATTATAGCTCGTAGACGTAATAGTATATTAGTTAGATTAGCAGTAGTGTAAGTAACACCGTGGAAGAAGGACGGGTCTTTACCCACTGTATGCCTGATCCACAGCCCGAAGGAGGGCGTAGTCATTTGTATAAATAGCCCTCTCCCCACAAGGGAGAGGGTTGGATGTTCATTTGGTAATCTAACCTTTCATTTGTTTTATCTCTCTAGAACACTCCTCTTTCTCTCTCTAAACCATACGCCCATTTTGAACTTATTTGATGTGTTTATGAAATCCAATATGTTACAAATGGTATCAAGAGCCATGGTTTGATCACTCATCTTTCATGTTCTTGGATTTCTAGTGGTTTTCATAAGGTTTTTGGGTTTGAATGAGTTTAGAGTGGTTAGCATCATTTGGAACATTTCTAGTGTTAAAGTTTGGATTTTGATTGTACTTTTGTGTTTAGAATCATTATAAGTGCTTAGGTTTTGATTTGGAAGGCTTGAATCAGCGTGGTTGAGTTGTTTTTGGATTGAAAAGTGGTGTTGTTAAAAGTTTCATGGAAGCGATTTGAGTCTCGTAGCATATTTCTTCGTAGCGATTTGTCCTTATGTTTAAGCGATTTGTCTGAGTTTTGTGAAGCGATTTGTGCACTAAGCGATTTGTCTATTGAGACAAAACGACAAAAAGGATGAGGTAGTAGATGTACTTGTCTGTCTAGCGATTTGTATGTCTAGCGACTTGTTACTCTAGCGACTTGTCTTTTTAGCGACTTGTCACTCTAGTGACTTGTCATTCTAGCGATTTATCACTCTAGCGACTTGTCTGTCTAGCAATTTGTCAATGCAGCGACTTGTGTGAGAAGCGATTTGTCTTAAATACATTCTGACTGAAGCGATTTGTCATAAAGAGAATTGTTTCAAGCAATTTGTGTTTACTATCCGACTTCTTGTTGAAAATTAAGACGTGCCATCTCATATTAACGCAATGTCTTACACCACTGATCCCTTAATCTCTAATGTGCTCAAACTATATGATACTGTGTAGAACAAAGAAAGTGTTTACTATTCAGAAAGCTTAACCATGATTAATTCAGCCAATGACGATCAAAACACTTCATATCCTGAGCCCAATGCTAAGGAATTTCACCTGTCAATGCTACAAAATGCCATGCAAATGGAATGCAGCATTGAGCCCTATCAGTTACTTCACTCTCACCTCGTACAGCTTTTGTCCACAATTATGGATCGAACATGTAGTGGCATCTTCCGTCAGGATTTACCGACACTGACTAGAAATTTGCTGTTGAACTTAGAACAATTGAAGCTATAACTTACTAATAAAATGGTTCAAAAGGACAATTCCATTGCAGCTCATCAAGTAATCTACAAACAATTTCAGCCATTCATCAATGGGGAATACTCAGCAGATTACGATCAACACTTGACTGGAATTTCTTTCAAAAAACACACTGGAATGGAAATCCATGAGTTCATTGATACATTCATCCATCTTATGGACAATGTGATGAAGTACATAACTGTGATCACTTGAATGAACATGGGATGCAATCAATGGAGAAGTGTGGAGAATTGGGTAATCTATCGGGCAGTGCTGAAACCTGCAATACAAACACATCAACAATGGAAGCAACAAGCAATTCAGAAACGTTTGCCTCACAAAAGATGGATCCTGAGTGGAAAACATTCAACGAACAAACTTTAAGAGCTGAATCTTCGGTAACACTTATTGATAATTCATCTGTGCTTAATTCTGTTCACACTAATGATTTCACAAAACATGTGGCTGAGAAATGTCCTTTAACTGAGGCTGAGTCGCTGATAAATCATATCACGACTAACAATGTGGTTGATAAGAAAATTTTCGATGAACTTTCAAACAAATACTCAATTCTCGAAAACCATTGCATTTCTCTTGAAATTGCAATACAACGAAAGGAAGAAAATTTTCTTGCTTCAAAACCTTGCATAAATCCGGAATTCCCAGAATTTCGAGAATTTTTTGAAATTAACCAGTTAAAAACCCAGCTTCAGGACAAAGACTCAACCATATGTAATCTGAAAATACAAATCTCATATCTGCATAAGAAAATTAATATAGGGGAGAACAATCTTAACTATGAGGTTAGTGATGCGATTAAATCTAGGAATGATGAATTGGCTTTATGTGTGGCCAAGCTATTAAGGGAAAATGAGTCCTTGAGGAAGAACTTATTAGAGGATAATACCAAGCTGTTAGATCAAACTAACTCCTTGTCAGTGGACATTGATGCCCTCAAAGCCCAAATACAGGATAAGAGATTCACCATTGTTGTCTTAAAAAATGAGCTTAGGAAAACTATTGGAAATAGAGTGAACACTAAGTTTGCAAAACCATCAACCTTGGCTAAGCCAATTGTACGTAATAATACAGAACGATCTGTAGTTAGGCAACCCAATGCATTTAAAACAGAAAGATTTAAACCATCAAAATCTAAGCTTGCCTCCCAATTTGATGAGAACATAGTTTTGTCAAAACCAGTCACTTCACTAATTCATTCCGATATGATGAATAACAATCCTCAGCTTAATGTTCGAAGCTCTAAGATCAGGAATGTAAGAAGACCATCTAGTGCACGTAAGATGTATCAAATGTCTGACCACTCCCTTAAGAAACCTGTTAACAGCAAAATGTCTAAAATCCAGAATGGGGAAATGGTCACATCTTCTACTGTGACTAAGAGATCTAACTCTACTTGCTCTAGCCATAAATGGATGCCCACTGTTAGATTGTTTAAGTATTTTGAATCCAACAGGAATCACAATTCTAACTCTTGTCTCAAGTGGATGCCAACGGGAAAAATCTTTAAGAAGGTTGGATTCAATTGGATTCCAATCAGAACACTGACCACTAATGTCATCCCGAGGCCTGATTGTAATACACCCGATGAACAGGAGATAACTGCTACTAACCCATCTAAATGTCATTCTACATATGCTATTAGTGCAGATACTCCTCAGTCTTTTTCAGGTACAATGATCAATTCAATCATGAATATCATGACGTGGTTTCCAACTGAACTGAAGACTACTCATTCGGGAATATTAGCTTGTCAAAATTAATTTGCACATACAATGACTCCTGATCATCTCTGCTCAGGACTCGTACCTCATAAGTTCTTGGTTAATCTACTTACATATTTTGTTGTTAAAAAAAATTTTAAAAAATTGAAAAAAAAATGTCTTTCTATAACAATTTTATTTATAACAGTCTAATAAAAGATATATCTTCTGGTATCGATAACATCTACAGTCCTAGAAATGTCATTTAATAATGACACGGGTCCTTAGATGAAGTTAGAACAGAAGCTCTTATCTCTTCACCTCATTCAGATGCTCTCAATTACTTGCATGGGTTTCATTCAATCAATGTTTACTCACTCTTAATCCGTGCCATTGATTGAGAGGGAGAATGAATCACTCTATCATTCCTAACCATCTATCTGTCTCTGCGTGATTCCTATTAGATTATTTCTTGTGATACGTGTAATTCATCTTGCTTGATTACTGTGACCTCTGCACTCTGGATTGTCATTACGTGTTACTTGGAATGATTTAATGTGTGTGATTTAATTTTCCAAATCATTATGTGGTATGTGGTTAGTCCATGTTATGTCTTGTATGAAACTTGTTATTATCATGATATGGATGCAACTTGTCTACTGTATTAGCATGCGATCTAAGTACAAGGGCTGAAAGTGTCAATTGTACAAACTTATGTTTTGTACTAATATAGGAAGCGATTTGTCCTAACAAATCTAATGTTTAGTGTGCATTTTTTAAGTACAAGGGCTGAATGTGTCATTTTTCATACTTGAGGAAGGTACTTATGCTAGTAGCGACTTGTCTCACTTGGTCATAACTTCAAAATCAAAATCCTAGTTTCAAACATCTACTTTTTGTCTATCTTAATCTTCTTCGAAGCGACTTGGCTTAACTAATTGGTTGTGGTAGGTTTTTTGATCATGTGTCACGCATCTTTCATCTTATACCATGTCTAATACATCATCTTAACAAACCTTTATCTACAGATTCCATCGAGTGGTATACCTTCGACATAGATCTTCATCTAGGTTAGTTTCGTTGCTAAAATTAGTGGTAGTGCTCGATGTAGAATGGGTATTCCTTGGGGAATCATGGATTGGAATGGATCGTGTGTCTATGTGATTGTATTGTCTTTCCTATGCGCGTCTTTTTGATCATTGAAGTGTTTATGTGTTGGTGTATTGTGGTTTTATGTTTCTGAATGTGCTTATGTTGTTATATGATCATTGCCTCAATTGGTGAATTGGTTATGCATGTAGTATCAACTGAGTTTATTTTAATTGTCATTTTGATATATCGCCATATTTTCTTGAAGGCGACTTGTCAATTAGTTGGGGGTTCTTGTTAGCGATTTGCCATCAGATATTTGCAAGTGATTTGTCCTTGGTTATTTAAAGCGATTTGTCTCTGGTTATCTTAAAGCGATTTGTCTTTACAAATTGATTAAAGCGATTTTTCATAACCCAATTGATAAAAGCGATTTGTCTCAGACAATCTTGATAAAGCGATTTGTCACTTCAGAATTATTGAAGCAATTTGTCTTTAACAATTGAGTAAAGCGACTTGTCATAACTTAATGGATGAAAGCGATTTGTCTTTAGAAAACCTTGACAAAGCGATTTGTTACACTAGAATTATTGAAGCAATTTGTCTTAACATCTGAGTAAAGCGACTTGTCATAAATTAATGGATGAAAGCGATATGTCTCTAAGAAAACCTTGACAAAGCGATTTGTTACAATAGAATTATTGAAGCAATTTGTCTTAACAACTGAGTAAAGCGATTTGTCATGTCTCAATTGATGAAAGCGATTTGTCTTCAATTAATCTTGTCCGAGTGTTTTGTCACATTTGAATCATTGATGCGAGCTGTCCCATTAAGTAATGTTTGTCCCTATGCATTTTTGTCCATCATTTTGTTTCTCCCATTACGTCTGTTTGGTCATTGTGTAATTAATCTTATATCTGCTATGTCTGTGTCTATGCCTCACTCTTGTCTTACTCTATAATTCTTATATGCTACCTTTTGTGCTTAAGTCATGGTGTTGCATTGAGGTTGATCTGCTAACCATGTCTAACCTAACATGCTCTCGAATACTGTTGTTGTATGTGTGAATCTACAGAATTTCAATGGCAGACACAACCTCTTCCGAGAACCTTGCTACTTCTACTCCACCCACAGTACTTACAGATAAGGAAATCCTTCCAGATGAGAAATGGGTTGAGATAGCCAAAAGCAACTGCTTTGTGGACATGGATAGGACACAACCAAATCCAATCTTCAAGATTGCTATTGATATTCTGAAAAACACTAAATTTTTTGGTACCTTGACCAAGCGATGCACGATTCCCTCTATTTACCTACAACAATTCTGGAACACTGTTACATGGGACAAGATCTCGGCCACTTACTCTTGTAAGCTTGATGATAAGGAGTAAGGCTGGAAATTTTGACACGAAACCTGTTAACACGACACGACACGACCTGGTCTTAACAGGTTCGTGTTTGACCTTTAACAGGTTTCGTGTCTTAACATGTCTGACCTGTTAAGACCTGTTAACATAACAGGTCTTAACAGTCGACTGTAAGACCTGTTAGTACCTGTTAAAATTAAAATACCCTACTCATTTATAAATCGCCTACCCCATCTCTGCTTGGTTTCTTTCTAAACATTTAACTCATATAAAAATAAGAAAAAGGAGAAAAATCTCTCTCTTCCCTCTTAACTCCATAGCCACCGCCGGCTTCAACCACCCACCACCACTCCACCGTCGGTCACCTCACCTCACCACCCTCACCAAAACAACCCTCTCCTTCTCCTCTTTCCGATCCCATACATCACGCGCCCTACGCCCGTCTGCTCAATCCTTGAAAATCGATGCGGGAACCATAGACGAGTTAAACATGTCCTTATAAAGCTACTTGTATTGACACAAATGTGCCACAATTACAACATAAGGCATATGGGTTTTACTCCTTGAGATTTTCATATGCTTTGTCAAGTAAAATAACTAACCTGATCTTGTTAAATTTGTGATTTGTTTATCTGATAATCTAAGAATCAAGTAGATACGAAACAGATAGATATATAATTTGTGATTTGTTTATATGATAATATATAATCTAAGAATCAAGTAGATATGAAACAGTTAAATTTGTGATTTGTTTATATGATAATATATAATTTTTTAATGAAATATAATTGAAAAGGTTTATGACTAAGAAATAGATAGATACGAAACAGATAGATACGAAACTTTTTTAACCCCTATGACCTGCTACTCTTGTTGGTTATTTGTTGTAATGACTGAATGTCTCGATGTTGTAGATGGATTCTGAATGTCTCGAAATTGACCCACAAAATAATGAGTTTACACAACCTGATGAGGTCGAGTCACTGAAGATATAATGTCGATGTCGCTTGATGGTGGTGAATCAGGTGCTTCAAACTCAGTCAACAATCCCGATTCCCGACACACTTAAAGATTTGTGAACTTTTGTAATGTTAAGGTTTATTATCATTATGTATTAGTTAAGACTTAAGATTTGTGAAATTGTGATGTGATAATGTTCTGTATGTTTCTGTGGGTCTATAGTTCTTTCTATGCATGTTAAGTGTTAACAGGTTCTTAACAGGTCTTTAACAGGTTAACCTGTTTATTTTCGTGTCGTGTTCGTGTTTGAGAAAAATGACACGATAAGCTAACAGGTCGTGTTCATGTTTGACCTTAACAGGTTCGTGTCTTAACAGGTTCGTGTGACCTGTTATGCCAGCTCTAATAAGGAGTATGAAATCACCACTGAGACTCTCAGGGAGGCCCTAGGAATCACTCCATGTGTCCTTGCAAATCCATTTGTCTCTCCACCTACTGCCGAAGAACTAATAGATCGACTTTGTCGATGAATTGGGTTATCTAGTTAAAGTAACAAAGGCTTCAGACATCATCACCAACAATATGTATCAACCATGGAGAACCATTGCCACTATTCTCAACCTATGCTTAACTGGTAAAACTTCAGGGTTCGATAAAGTGAGGGCTCCTATTCTGCAAATCTTGTGGGGAATTATCAAAGGGGTGAATGTTGATGTCACAGAACGCATTTGGGAAGAATTTTCGTTGTCTATGAACACATTTATCACCGACAGACAAAATGTTCTGAATCAAGCCAAAGGAAGAAAGTCCAGAAACAAACTTGTAATTCCTAGCATAAGGTTCTCGAAGCTCATCATTAAGCACTTGCAGCAGACACATCAGTTTAATCCAAGGAGTGAGTCAGTCCTCCATGAAGCTAGTGATGAATTTGTACTTGGTAACCTCAAATATGTTGCCAAAGGTGTTAATAAAGAGGTCTTTGGAATGCCAATACCTGATGCGCTTCTCACCGATAGAATTAAGAAGGCTGATTACTTCAGGAAATACATGAAAAGGGCATCCAGCTCCAATGTTGATGACACTCCCGATCCCTCACAACCCAAGTCTACAAAGTCTGCTTCTCGCGCCAAATCATCCTCGAAAACCTCATACGCCACCCTTCCCAAGAAGAGACTTGATAAATCTGAATCAACTGATACTTCATCACAAAAGCAGAAAAAGAGAAAGAGAGACACTGGTAAGGGAAAAGATATGGAATCCAAGGTACCTGAGAGAGAGATGAGATTATTGGATGAAGACGAGGCAGCACTGCAACAGGGGATCCAACAAAGCCTGGAAAATCTTAACATGCCTCTAAGACAACCAGTGGGAGGGGTGTGTTACGAGAACCCGGGTCAGCACCACGCCAAACCACTCCCGTTGCACAAGGCAAAGGCAAAGGAATTCCAGGAGAAGAAGCTGAACAACCAGCTCAGATGTTGTTGACCATTTCCACTCCGACTCCAAAAATGACAAATCAATTTGAGCTCAAGAAAAGAAACGTTGAATCATCATCAGCTCAAGAACAAACTGGAGTGGATAAGGATGTGTCTAATCTACAGAAGGAAACTCTTGCTTCTAGTGACACTCAGTCAGAAAGTCAGGAATCAGCACCCTCTACTGAAACGGTTCTTGTGCTTGAGGCAGAAATTGAACAAATGGACACTGACAGACAAGATACAGAGGTTGGGGGAAATGAACTGCTGGAAGATACACAGGAGATTCTTGAGCCAAGATTTGAGGAACACGTGCGCTTGGAAGAAGCAAACATGTCCACAGGATCTCTGTCATCACTAAAGAATCTTGAGCCTGACTTTACTTATGGTGATCAATTCCTAAAGGACAGACCCTCAGACATCGAGTCTGACAAGCAAAACGAAGAAAAGGAAGAAGTTCAGTCTATGTTCTCGGTCACTATTTAGCAAGACACATCAACCATTCCTCCGATGTCAGCACCAATTGTCACTTCAGTATCAACAACTCCCTCAATTGCACTCCCACCACCCGCTCCTGCTCAAATTACCGCACTCACACCACCCGAACCTGCTAACGTTCCACCACCAGTTGTCACAGTTAGAGACACTGCCACACCACCAGCTTCACCACCTCCAGCTAAGACTGCAGAGAAACTCCTCGAAGAAGCACTTAAAAGAATCGAAGTCCTCGAAAAGCACCATTTTCCCGAATCTGTCATGCATCTGAATCATCGTGTATCCAAGCTGGAGAACCTTAACTTCAATACTGCAGTAGCAAATGCCATTGAAGCAGAAGTTAAAGATGCTGTAGAATGGGCAATGAACGCTCCACTGCTTCAACGGTTTAAGGATTTGCCTATTTTGGATATGAGAGCAGCTCTATCAGATAGAGTGTATGAAGCTAACGAGCATCTGGATGAGGTTCATAAGAAATTATATGAGGCTCTCGAAGAATCGATTAAGCATGATAATCATTTACAGTTTCTGGAGGACATTCGAGAAAGAGAGGTAAAGAAGAAGAGAAGAGTAGTGTTGATGGAATCCATTTCTGGAGCTCCTAAATCTCCACCACCTCCTACTCCTCCAACTGGTGGAGCTGGGTCATCTAGAACTGGTGGATCCTCTGGTACAGCTGCAACTCATAAGACAAATCCACCAACACCTCCACCAAAACCCTCAAATCAAACCAGTTCATCCAGTGGTCAAGGTACTCAGAAGACTTCTACAGCTTGGACCACGGTTGACTCCAGGTTTACACCCACATTCTTTACTATCCCAGAAGAGCAGATGCTTAACGAAGAGTCTTATATTGTGCAAGAATCAGAATCTGAAGACGATGATGCTTCCACCAAGCATATCCCTAAGCTGTCTGAAGATGAAGATTGGTTTCATGCATACATTTCGGGTAAACGCATTAAAACCTCTAGAGCTGCACCATCCAAGGATATATCTCAAAGCTGGTTAACCAAAGAAAGACCTCAAACGCCTGAACCTTCGTGGGCTATACCGGAGTCGGACTTGATTGTCCCTGACAATAACTATTGTTGCCAACCGTGAAGATCCTTCTGATGAGTCACTCCTACACATCACTGGACATATGGGATGCTTTATCAAATGGTTCTGTGACAAGCAGGGAATCACTTCACTCACACCAAAGGATCTTGAGGGGCCAGCTTTCGAGATAGTCAAAGCCTTTCACTCTGATGCGGCTCATCTACAATTCCAAATGGAAGAGTGCCACAAGATGTTGACCGATCAAGTTGATGAAAATATCAGCCGTTTTAATGTCAACATTCCTCTTCCTCTTGGTGGTGAACCCGGACAGAAGACTATACAATCTGATTTCTTCTTCAACCGAGACCTGGACTACCTACGTGCTGGAACAGAAGGAATAAGACCAGCCTTATCTATTTCCAAGATGAAGGCTACAACCTACTTAGATCCAGGTCTTGAGCAAATGGTACCTGATCAATTCTGGGTTGACAAGGAAAAAGTATACGACATTGTTGCCTCATACGGCATTTCGCATTGGTGTTTCAAAAAGAAGAAGTTCTACATTGAAAGACATGGTGCAGAAAAGAGACGCAAAACTATTCGATCCAAGCTGCGTATTCTAAGTGTGGTCAGTGTGGAAATCTTCTCAATCTACGGCTATGATTATCTGAAGAAGGTTGTTCTTAAAGATCATGTTATTAAAGAAAACGACTTCAAACATTTGCTACCAAGTGATTTTGAAGATCTATATCTTCTGAACCTCCAAGGACATCTTGACCATCTATCTGTTCGAGAAAAGAAGTCTCTCTCTGCTGCAGTCAATCTTTGGATAAGGGGCTTAGTAATTCGACAAAGAGTTGGTGATTTTCAACTAGGTGTGGAAAGCTACCAGACTCAGGTCAATCTAACGAGACCTCAATGGGAAGCCACAGGGCATGAATTCAGACGCGACTACACAGTGATTGACTCTCCTAGAGCAGTTATCTTTACCGACAAATACGGGTCAAGAATGCTAATGAGGCTGTGTGAGCTATACAAGTTCAGTGATGGAACGCTCAAGATTGTTGAAGAAGAATTGAATTCAAGGGTGAAGGAGTTCAAGCTAAACCTGAAGCCGGGGGACAACACGAGGTTCTGGACTGAACAAGATGTGAAGAGGTGTGAAGATTTCATTGCTGCTATCGGACGAAGACTTAAGACAAGAAAGATTTACCGCAGCCTTGAAAGCTTTGTGGGTGGGAGAATACGGGAAGGACACTACAAGCTACTTCAAAGAACAGAATGAAGACATCTTCCTTTTGTAGCTATGTTGTGTTTATATTATGTGTAATGTGGTGAATGTATTATGAACAACAATAACTATAATGTATATAGTAGTGATAGGTTATGGCTTGTAGTTTTCCCTTTTGTTCTGAAAAGGGAATTTAGGAGTGTTTTGTTTCAGATCAAATAAAATCGGACACATTTTTCTCCAACAAAATTTTTCTTACATATTTAAATCACTTGAGATCCAAAATCTCAAAAGATTTGAAATTTTTGATCAGGGGAGAAAATGTGATATAAATATGAAATCTGATAAAATGTGATCTTCAAGACTCAATATATTGGCATCTTTCCTCATATGTGCTAAACCTTTTCGTGTATCGAAGCACACATTGAGGGGGAGAACTTCTAAAGGTTTCATTGGATTCATCGATCGTGAATTCTGTTTCATATTCCCCCTACAAGCTCTATAATGTATCTAAAATTCTTCAAATCAAGGGGGAGCAACTTTTAGAAAACCACATCCTTTCCCAAAAATATCTTTAACAAAGTATTTAAAATACTAACTTTGATCAGGAAAGTGATGTCGATATTTTTAGAAAATGTCGATCAAAAAAGTGAATTCTTCATTCTCAATCTGAGATTTTCAAGTCCTCTTGCCTCCATGTGCCAAAGCAATTTCAAACATACGATCACATGTTGAGGGGGAGCTTTTTTCTGAAATATCAAAAACAATTCAGGTACAAAAAGCTTTGATCATATATCACAAGTACCTGGATTGATTATTCAACTGGTTTTCAATTGGTTTCAATGGCAGAAGAACAATATCAAAAAGACCGACCAAATTTACTTTATGCATGGAGATATAAGGATGGTTAGGTTAGGTATTCGTTCCCACGATCCCGCCAGATCCGGAGGGATCTACCCAGGGACAATCCACTAGATAGTGTAGAAGTCCTTAGGTATGATGGAAAAAGGAGAAAAGTGAGAAATGGGAAGAGTGCGGACTGAGATAGAGCTAGAACTGGAACAAACCCAACAAGGTTCTAGTTATGAAATTTCGGTAACCACTAAAGGGGTTGAATAATGAAAAATAAATGAATGAGAAAAGGGTGAAAATAAATAGCCCTCCATTATTTCAACCTTAGGGCAGAAACCGGGTTCAATACATATGCTACTGGTCGTTACTAAGGTAACACTAGTATTGAAGACAAGACGTCATGGACCTAGTGACGCACTGCACCTAACTTCCCAAGCTACTCAAGTTCCTCTTAAAAGGACTTGTTTCATTCTCACGGGGAACCTACATAATCTATCGACTTTCTCTTAGAGATTGTTGATATTGAAGAAAAAGACCCTATCCCTAGTCTCTGGCACAGGAAACCAAAATGCACTATTGAGTCTAGAGCCACGAGATCATCAATAAATCTCATTAGGAAACATTATTCTTGAAGACTCACTGTTTCACAAAATATGGAAATTGAGAATATATCTTAAGAGTCCTACGCATTATTCTTGTGGTATTGCCAGAACATCTGAGTGATATGTTCACATATTCACAATGAAGATGGAAAACCTTCTAGAGCCAACATCAAACAAGCTCTTGGTAGGTGACATGTGAGATCTATACAATATGTCAAACTTGTGACAACTGGATTGAAACAATGGGGCGATTCAAGATTGAATCAACCTTGGTCCAGGAAATGGATTGACGGATACCTTTGAAAAACCGGTCGTTGTGCTTAAAATTTATTTTCTCTAGCATATCGAATGTGTATTAATATTTCAAAATAAAAGGTGTTTATGATTGATAATTGATTTTCCTTAAAATCTTCGTTGTATTGCAAAACACTTTATATTAATCAATACACGATTGTTTTTCAAATCACTTTTCATCAATCAGTGAATCACAATTCGCTGGTTCACTCACTCTGTGTTGTCTTCTTTGAGACGTTCCGGTTTGAGAACAGCTAGAGCAGTTGCGAAACCCTGTCAAGGAGATCCTTAGGAATTCTACCTGATCACAGGCAGTACTTGTACTGATCAACGGTGAACCGTGGGCCGTGTACCTCAATTCAACGAAAGTGATCAAAGACACTTTCGTGCACTTTATTGCTAACTGTTGTATGCAGGTACACCCAACGTTTGCAGCTAATGAGAATTGAGAAGTCAATCCATAGCCGCATGCTCACACATCACATTCATATCTAAATAATTCATGATAAGTGCATATCTTCATCAACGACTCTGATATTTTGACTCCATGCTTCTGCTACGCTGCTGCAAATATCATGAATAAACAAAAGCTTCCGCAACTCTGGTGAGAAGATATCATGATCCACAATGTGAGCATGTCGGTCCCAAAAGTCACAAACTCACATGATGGCCACACAACAATGGATAATTTGGAGATTTTAACTTGCAGATGATGTCAAAGAAAGTTCCTGATCACATATCTATGATTTACTCCAAGTCACGGAATCACTTCTATTACACGATGATAAAGCTTTGAAACTACAAGGTCTACGGCCAAAGCATCAAAGATTTTAATTAATTGCTAAGACTCTTTCAATGTAATTATTGGGGTGACCTCCCTTAGGGGGAGATTGTTAGGATTTAGAAAATCCATACTGAAGTGTCGGTCACCCCCAACGTATGTTTAGCATATTATAGCTCGTAGACGTAATAGTATATTACTACGTAGTTAGATTAGCAGTAGTGTAAGTAACACCGTGGAAGAAGGACGGGTCTTTACCCACTGTATGCCTGATCCACAGAATGAAGGAGGGCGTAGTCATTTGTATAAATAGCCCTCTTCCCACAAGGAAGAGGGTTGGATGTTCATTTGGTAATCTAACCTTTCATTTGTTTTATCTCTCTAGAACACTCCCCTTTCTCTCTCTAAACCATACGCCCATTTTGAACTTATTTGATGTGTTTATGAAATCCAATATGTTACACTATCTTCTCTTAAGGTAGCCTCTACCCGAGTTACAATGTGCATCGTATTGACCAATTGGGAGATCATGCGGTCCACTGTTCTCGTGAAGTGGGTGTGAAGTTCAATCATAATCTGGTGCGTGATATACTTGTTGATATATGTTCCAATGTTGGGATTATGATGCGTAAGGAGGCTCCTATGGGTTTCCTCTTAGATGATGGGAAGGAGCTACGACTTGCAGATCTTCTACAATTTAATTGGCTCCATGGTAAAGACGCGTGTTTGGATGTGGCTGGAATCACTCCCTTTGCTGGTATGGGTGTAACACCCCCAATTTCGTGAATGCAGCAGAATTCAAACTAGGTGTTACTTTATAGTATAACAATTATAATAACAGAAAACGATCTCTAACTGAGTCGTTTAAAATGGCTTATCATTCAATTTATTGAAATATATCAGAGTTTACAAAATAGAGAGGTCCCAGTAGTTTCACAGTTACATAATACAAAAGTTTTCGAATGAAAATAAAATTTATAGCCATCTTGAGTATCTGTGCCCTTCCTTTCCATCCTTGCCAGCCTCATACCTTATGGACCTGAGATAAAACATGCTAAAAAGTGTCAATACAAAGGTTGGTGAGTTCATAGGTTTATGGTAAATAATGTGAAAACCTTCGTGAGTAAATCCTTGTAACAAATATATATAAATATTAAATATAGACCACAAGAATTCCAAGTGTATGACTATTGTACATAAATAAAATATCAAAATATAGATAGTGTTTTTCGTTGCCCTAGGTTTCTGACACGAAGCCTTAAGTTTTCTAGTTTCTAGTTTCTAGTTTATGCTTAGTTCACAAAATGTACTAAGTCTGTTAGTTTGTCACTATACCAAGTCCATTAGTTTGTGAGTTATGTTGTTATACACCTATAGTGTTTCTCATCCCATTCTCAAAGATATTGCAATCTATCCGGTAGGGGGCAACCAAATATGTTTCTCATCATGTTCTCGTAGATGTTAATAATCTACCCGGTAGGGGGCCACCAAATGTGTTTCTCATCTCATTCTCGTAGATGTTGATAATCTACTCGGTAGGGGGCCACCAAATGTGTTTCTCATCTCATTCTCGTAGATGTTGATAATCTACCCGGTAGAGGGCCACCAAATGTGTTTATCATCCCATTCTCGTAGATGTTGATAATCTACCCGGTAGGGGGCCATTAAATGTGTTTCTCATCCCGTTCTCTAGATGTTGATAATCTACCCGGTAGGGGGCCACCAAATGTGTTGTGTCTGTCAGACACTGGTTAGGGTCGTAGAGCTTAACCTACTATGGACGGAAGTGTCAACCTCAAATGGTACTATTCAATACATTCTCGCTTACAAATAGGTAATTAAACGGTTCATGATATTGGGACTTAACAAGGTGGGTTATTGCTAACTTAAGCCACGTTTAAATTGAACTTGTGTTCAAATGGAAAGTAATTGATAACGTAAATTTGTATTCGTATGTAAAAAAATCATGTATTTAAGTAAAGTGAGTAATATGTTTCGATAAACAAATATGATGTTCCATAAATCAAGTAAGACGTTTCAGATAAACAAGTAAAATATATAAGTAAAACGAGCATGTATCTCCCCCAAAATAGTTCAAAATAAGTAAAAGTATGGCTATGAAACTCACCGTGAGTTAATGATGTTAAGCTTATAATGAAATCGATGGATAAGCCGAGAAACCTCTACGTACAACCTAGAAATATGATATCGTGTCTTAGGTTTTTGTAATAACGATGTGGAGATATAAATGAGTCTACATAAGTCATTATATTGATCATGATGTTGTACCTTGTAACTTATAGTTATAGTGTATGTCATTTATGAAAATGGCTTACTAGTTTATAAAACGTTTCTACTTAAATACCAAACTACTGTTCGGGCCATCATAATTCAGAGGTCATGTAGTAAACGTATGAGGAGCTAGGACACTTTAAATCGTAAATCCAGCAACTCGTCAATACATTCACCCCAAAGAGGCCCCTCACATGAAGCTCCCTAGTAACGTAATACTTAATATGTAAAACATATATTTTGCATACTTAATTATATAACATAAGTGTTGAAATGGTCATATAGTTTATGAATTAATTGGTTTATGTCTTTTCAATAGATTTTAAACGAGTTTGATCATTTACACAGGTTTATAAAAATCACAAGAGTTTATAAGTTTTATAAGACATGGATTTGGTCAAAAGCGGTTTTCATATATTTAGTTAATTATGGAAAACATTACTTCCATAGGTTAAATAAACTTCAGAAAGTTTATTATAATATGGTATGTTACATTTTCATAAGAGGTATTGTAAGTCACTAAATTTAGAAAAGACGTGGTTTATAACTACTTTGACTTGTGAAAATAATAAAAACTGTCTTTATAAATCTCGGAGGCAAAATGCCCTAGTTTTGCATTTTTAGTTTAAAATTCCCACACTTCTTATGTAAAACATCATTCCATACAACTTTCGTATTTTATACTTTTGATAATTCGGACCAGAAAAGGGTCAAAATCATGGTTTAAATTCGGGACAGAACACTTTTTAACACAGATCTTATCACAACCTTTTATCTACAAACTCTTTTTACGTGAATCAAAAGACTATGTTTTTGTTTTATTTTCTTCTTTAACTACAAATATATTCAAGGTCTTGTGCCCATAAATTTGGTGATAATAACTAACATAATTTACTTGATTTAGTAGTTTAATAACATAACCTTCATGATAACATCAAATAGTCCTGAATATTAAGTGTCAATTTCCCCCGATAATGCTCGTATTTTATATCATTTATATGGATTTATGCTTGTTTTCCTCTATATTTCACTTTCAGGTAAATTACGAGCATTGGAGCTAAAGAGACGCGGATTTGGAGAGTTTATTGAAGATATATGATAGTATGCTCATTTTGAAGATGTTACGGCGTAACTCTCCTCTCACATTACGCCGTAACAGAAGTGTGGCTCAGAAAACCAACTAAAAGGAAGATTACGGCGTAACTTCATCCTAGGATTACGCCGTAACTAATTGAGGTTCCGCACCACTGCAAGTTACGACGTAACTAATTCCACAATTACGACGTAACCACGATTTATTGAAGATACGGCGTAACTCATTCCTGATGTTACACCGTAACTAGCTTTTCCAAAGCAAATTAAGAAGAAATGGATGTTACGGCGTAATTTTTAACTTACATTACGCCGTAACCAGATCTGACCTATAAACACCGCCCAAATTCCATCATTTCTGTTCATTCACTTCACACACCAATTCAGAGAACGTGGGTAGAAAATTGAAGGCAGATCCTAGGGAGCATAAGGAGCCATCTCCAAGGGGGAAATCACTCCCCTACGATAAGCATTAGCATTTTATCATTTCTTTACTTTCAATTCATGTATTTCGTAATGTTAAACATTGAATCGATTGTTTTAGTTAATATGAGCGGCTAAGCACCTCTGGTGCTAGCCTAGTTATGATTCCATAATTGTTTTGTTTATGTTTACATTGCTTCCGTATAATTGTTTCTAGTGTATGCATGAATAGTTTCTTGGTAGCTACCCTTGTTTTAGTAGTTTTGAATGGCGGTAGTGGCTAGTTACTTAGGAGATATGAGCAACTGACCCTAAGTAGTTAGACTGAGTGGGAAGGGTAAGAATTGACCAACTGAAGACCCTTCTTCTCTTGTACGATTTGACCAACTGATCACCTACCATTTGGATGAACTTAAGAAGTTAGGGATGAGTGTTTAAGATGCTAGCGCCCGGGAACTCATTGTTACAAATCTTGCATGTAGCGGTACTTAATGACTTGGCTTAGGGGACTAAAAACAACTGGACTTTCAACGGGTCACCTGCGATCTCCGGTGGAAACCTTTGCTGACAGGTTAGGACGAACTGACCAAATGCTGTCCTAACCACCTTTACCCCCACTTGAAGCAATTGGAAGTAATTAAACATGAACTTAACATGATAGGATGACTAACTAGGTTAGCACACTTCTCCTTTATTGATCACAACCCTTGCCTTACTTGATATCTTTTATTTTGTCTTTAATTTTATTTAATCATTTCAACATTAAAATCTGTGACGCCTAGACTTAGTTTAAATCCACACACATAGCTCTTAGGACGACCTCGGTTTTACCGAATACTAAACTACACACGACCGGGTACACTGTCCGTTAGTGCATTAGGGTAGACCATAGGTATAACGAGACAATATAAATATTAAAACCTGGTCAGTAAAACCTGCATCAAGTTTTTGGCACCGCTGCCGGGGAGTTATTAGGATTTTCATTAAGTCTTTCATTTCTGTTTTGTTTTGAATTTTCTCAAACGACGCTGTCATGCTACGTGTGTTCCCTATTTCTCTCACTGGAGTTGCTAAAAGATGGGTTGATTGATTACCTCCCGGGACAGTTAACACCTGGCCATTCCTAAAAAAATATTTCACTCAAAGGTACTGTCCTCCATCTAGGACTGCAAAGCAATTAGAAGAAATACATAACTTCAAGCAGGAGAGTGATGAAATGTTGTACCAAGCCTGGGAAAGATACAACGAATTATTATACAAGTGTCCTACACATGATCTAAACAACCAGCAAAAGGTCAACATCTTTTACAAAGGAATCAACGTGACTACAAGACAGATGCTGGACTACCAAGGACCAATTCAAAGCATGAACCCTACTCTCGCAATTGAAGCCATCCAAAAAACGGCCGACCATTCCCAAAAATGGCACGATGGAGAAAGCAAAAGGAACCAAGGTAGAAATCTTGATGGAATTGCCGCCATCACTAGCAAAATTGAAAATCTTGGTCGAGATATGCTCAAGCTTAGAGAAAGTGTTCATGACATCCAAGTAGGTTGCGAAAGCTGTGGAGGAGGACATCTCATCAAAAATTTTCCTCACAATTACGAAGATAACACGCTTGAAGAAGCTAAATATGGAGAAAATCGACCGTTTTATGGGGAAAATCAGAATAGTAATGGCTATCGTGGACGACGTGCTGGAAATTACAATCGCGGGCCTTATGGAGAAAAAAGGTCCAACATTGAAGGGACGGATGCAGGTTTTACTGACCAGGTCTTAATATTTATAATGTCTCGTTATACCTATGGTCTACCCTAATGCACTAACAGGCAGTGTACCCGGTCGTGTGTAGTGTAGTAAATGGTAAAGCCGAGGTCGTCCCAAGAGCTATGTGTGTCGGATAATTACTAAGTCTAATTGTCACAGAATATAAATGGTTTGATGGTGTTTTAATTAATTAAACTACTAATGCAGAATATAAAAGCAAATAAATGTGTGAAAGGAAATCAATAGAGGAATAGTGGTGCTAACCTAGTTAATCCTCCTAGCTAGTTATGTCTACGTCTACCTACTTCCAATTACTTCAGGTGGGGTCAAATTCGAGAGGAGAGCATTTGGTCAATTCGCCCTAACCTATCAGCAAAGATGCCACCACAAGAGAAATCAGGCGCACCGTCATAAGTCCTGTTGTTCCTGGTCCCCTAAGACGAGTCATTAAGTACCGCTACATGCTAGATTCTAAATATTGAGTGCCCGGCCGTTAGGAACTTAGACACTACACCCCCCAATTCTTAAGTTCATCCAAACGATAGGTGATCAGTTGGTCAAATCGCACAAGTAGAAAGGGTCGTCAGTTGGTCATATCTTACCCTTCCCGTCTCAGTCCGCTCACCTAGGGTCAGTTGGTCATATCTCCTAGGCAATTGGCCTCTATCGCCATTCAAAACTACCGAACCAGGGGTGACTACCAAAGATGCATGCATACACTTAGAAATAATTGTACGGAAGTAAAGGTAAACGCAAACAAAACAATTAAGGAATCATAACTAGGCTAGCACCAAAGGATGCTTAGCCGCTCATATTAATCATGCACATCAATTCAATATTCAAAGGTACGAAATACATGAATTGAAAGTAAAAGAAATAATAAACGCTAAATCTTATCGTAATGGTGTGACTTCTCCCTTGGAAATAGCTCCGTATGCTTCCCTAGACCTCCCTTGAGCTTTTTCCCACGTTCTCAGAGTGTTGTGTGTGGAATGGGATGCTTTGAAATGCTGGAATTCGTGGGGTATTTATAAGCCAGGTCTGGGTTACGACGTAACCAATAGAGGAGTTACGCCGTAACCTTCTATTTCTCCGAAAATGCACTAGATCTGCTAGTTACGGCGTAACCTTATAAGTGGTTACGCCGTAGTCTTCAATAAACTCGGTTACGTCGTAAGTGATGCAGTAGTTACGGCGTAAGTATCAGCGGCGTGGAACCTCTTTTGACCTAATGGAGTTACGTCGTAACCTTTGGGAAGAGTTACGCCGTAACCTCTTGATAAGTTGGACTTCAGGGTCACGCAATAGTTACGGCGTAATGTGAGAGATGAGTTACGCCGTAACTTCTTCAAAATAAGCATACTGTGATAAATCTTTAGTAATGTTTCCATTTTCGCGTCTCTTTAGCTCCAATGCTCGTAATTTACCTGAAAGTGGAAAACAATGGAAAACAAGCGTAAATCCATATAAATGATATAAATGACGAGCATTAACGGGGGAAATTGACACTTAATATTCAGGACTATTTGATGTTATCAAATATCCCCCACTTGAACTCTATTTGCCCTCAAGTAGACCTTATTAGAAAGATTCCTAAAAAGATATCTCCCAAAACCTGGAAAATATGAGTTTACAAATCCCTTATGCTAGAATAAAACAAAGCCGAACACCTCACGAAAGGGGAACAAACACTCAAATCTCTCAACTATTCTAAGTGTCAATTTCGGGGTGATCACTCAATTGCACAGTTATAGCATGTATTCTATCATAAGCTTGGCGGTTACACAAATCTCCACCACTAGAGTTAAGGGCTAAACAATTCTCGAATGCAATAAGGGTAGACACGACAAAGGTTAATGGGTGACTCGTCATTACTAACATGTCACGGCGAAGTGGACAAAATCAATGATACATGACCAAATCCATGGCCAAGACACCAAAGATTGCTCGCTGCATCACCTAGACACGCTTCATGACTAAAGGGTAGGATAAGACATGGGAAATATAATTGGTGTAAAATGAAAAACAAGCAGGTAGTCTATATCTATAACTAAGTCATCACCACTTACCGTCCGCCCAAAGTTCAAGCTTAGAAGTCTAGAGACCGGATCATGAAATGCAAGGTAGATGTGTCATTAGAGGACGTCGTGATGGGCACACTACCTTTTCTTCTTCAGTTGGTATAACTCCAACTCCAATCTTCTAATGTGACCGAGGTGGCCTCCTTGATACTAAACAATAAAGCTCATACTATAGTGCTTATAACATCGCACTTTACATAAATCAATCAACTCATTTTTTTTTTTCGAATCATTTTTTTTTTATTTTTTATTTTTTTATTTTTTTAATCATAACTAAATAACATAACATCCCCCCACTTGAGATGAACAATGGGAATTCGGGGGGTCTTCAATGATCTTCATAATTGTTGTCGATGAAAGCGTGATTTCCAAACCTTTCCACTCGAACCTTGAACTTAGGCAAATGATGACTTCCTAATTACAAATAAAGACTACAGGGTAGGCTAAGGTGTAATTGTGTAACGAAACAATATATTGGGGTGACAAAATGAAAGGAATGGCTCAGAAGGGTGTATCTAAGGGTATCTTGCAGTTGCACTAAAGGGTAGTGCAACAAAAGGGTTTCACATGGGGGTCGAAAAGTCGAGGTGACTAATCGATAGACTCACAATGGTAGGCTGTTTGGGTGATAATCCTATAATACTGCCTTCTAAAACTGAAAAGTCCAAATACATCGAGCTAACTCAACACACCTCGTTTATGGTCTCGAAATGATGCAAAGGCCAAGTTCTAAAGTTTACAAGCTACCGGCACACTCATAATTTGGTGGATTTGGGGTAAAATATTGGAAACGGATAAGGCTAATCTCACCATGTAATATCAAGGGTTGTATGTGCTCGGCTAAGGTCTAATCTAGTTAGGTTAGGAAAAACATGTCAAAATTAAAAATGGCATAATTTTTCAAAATAAACTAGAAAAATGAGGGCGAAATAAAGTTCAAGAGATAATTCTACTCCCGTCCCCCCACTTGAATTGTACAAAGTCCCTTTTGTACTAGGCATTAAAATAAAGGTGAAGAGAAAGGTAGAATTAAAACGAGAACTTCCCTAAAATTTTCTCCAAAAAGAAGAAGGCCCACGAGAAAGGATCGTGCCTTCGTTTAAGCGTCATAAACAAACTTCAATCCCTGAAATCACAATACCGACAAGCATAATTCTAAAAAGAAAAAAATAAAATGAAAAATAAACCTAACTCACTTTCGTAGGAATCACGGTTGCATTTAGCGAATGCAACAAGCCTTTTAAACCACTTGGTGTCCCAAGTGGACGAGTGAAGTCTCGTGAGGGTTTACAGGGAACACACCCACAAAGTTCATTTAAAAACTAATACAAGGTTAATGTGTTTTAAAATGAAAGAATTAAAGCAGAGGAGAGTTACGTCGTAACTCCTATGAGAGAGTTACGCCGTAACTGGCAAAACCTGGTATGAGCTGTGAAGCGAATAGTTACGGCGTAACCACTGAGATGGTATTACGCCGTAATTGGTAATGCGTCAAGAATCCTGCTGCTAAAATGTTGGTTACGGCGTAATCACCAAGATGAGTTACGCCGTAACTCTGTTCAGATCAGCAACTGCAGCAGTAATTACTTCCTGTCTCCTGCAAAAATGGTTAGAAAACACAAAACCCAACAGAAATGAAATAAAAACAGAAGAAAGGGATAATTCGGGTTGTCTCCCGAAAGAGCACTTTTCTTTATTAACGAGTCTTTAAGTTAGACTCAGAGCCGTGGGGCTCCTATGGGGGCCTTTGAGCTTGCCCCACTTCTTCAATATCCTTCATCAAATTGTGCCTCATCCATGCAACATTAGAGGCAGTTCGGAGATATTCAATGGTTTCGATCTTTCGGACTTTACAAAATTTCTCCTCCGGACCTAGGTGGTAGCGAGTGAATTCGTATTTTTCAACTATAATTGGAGGAGGTCTTTTGTACGGTATCCCCAGGAGTTTGCTCCTTCTTTGTTAGTAAGCTTCGTCGTCGGGATCAGTGAACTCCTCATTTCCTTGCAACTCAAGGTAATCTAGCATCCCTTCGATATCATCGTCATCAGAAACAGTGCCCTTGAACCATTCTTCATCGAGCAAATTCTCCACTAGAACGCGCTTGCATTCTTCTTTATCATTACTCACCCGCTCTATGTCATCGTCAATTGTTATTTTACTTGTGTTTTCGAGATTTTTGTCGTTTGAATTTCCTTGATCCATGTATTCCTTCCAAATCTTATCTTTTGTTAATGCGTCCACATGCCCATACTTAATTTTTACCCAACTATCGAACCCCAGGTTGTCCATCCAAGGTAAACTCGTTCTCTCCTCATCATTGGTTGAGGACCAAAATAATTCATCTTTTCCTAATCTTCCAGAGTTGCTTCCACCATTACACATATCGTCATACGGGTTGCATGACGCCCAGAAAATTTCCCCAGGAGATTTTACTTTTTCACACCAGTGACTGCGTAGTTCCTTGTTATCAGTTTCACTTAAATGCTCATCCGTGCAGAGTATATCTTTATTAGTTTCTCCCTTCTGAATATGCTCCGTGTAATCAATTTTTAGTTTCATAAGAAGATTTGGATTGATCTTGGCATTCCCAAATTGAATTGCGTACCAATCTTTAAAGGCCAAATTACCGAATTTTATGCCATGTCTTTTACGCTCATGAGGGCATGTCCATTCTTCCTTTCTTTAATTGTCTCCTCCATTGCAATACTCGTGGAAAGGGCTGCATGTAGGCCATGCCCTTGTGGTTTCTTCATCAGTAATGACGACAGGAGTACACCAGTGAGTGATAAGTGGCTCTTCTTCATCTTCAAGGGAGAGTTCCTCGAGTTTTTCTGACCCGTCCAAGTCGAGGAATTTTCCTGCCCATGTATCCCAGTTACGCCGTAACTAAGATTCTTGGTTACGGCGTAATTCATTAGAGTCATTTTCCTCAGTATTCTTCACAACCCCGTTGTCACTGTCAAACACGAGGTTACGCCGTAACTCATTAGGCATGTTACGGCGTAACTCAGATCTGTTGACGAAATCGTTCCCTAAACCCGTATCACTGGCCTAAACCTTCACGTTATCATTCGAGAAAATTACCTTACATTCCATAGCAGGTTTAGATCCTTCAGGTTTATCGTTATTTCTCCTTACTTTTTTACTGAGCTTTATCACCATGGATTCAAGGTTTTTCATAGTTGAGTCGTGTTTGGAAATGTTTCTATCAGTGTGTTCCTGGAATTCCTTCAACCACTCATCTTGCTCCTTTTGTCTTTGGGCTGAATTTTCCTGAAATTTATTAATTGTTTCTTCAAGACTGGGCTTTCTTTCTCCATAAGGCCCACGGATGTAATTTCCACGATACCCATCACCGTAAAATGGTCGATTTTCTCCATACTTAGCCTCTTCAATACCTTCATCGTCCATATGAGGACAATTCTTCGTAAGATGTCCTCCTCCACAGCTTTCACAACCCACTTGGATGGCATGAACAGTTTCTCTGACCTTCAGCATGTCTCGACTGAGACTTTCAATTTTACTAGCGATTGCTGCAATTCCGTCGAAACTTCCACCTTGGTTTTTTTTACTTCCACCGTCGTGCCATTTTTGAGAATGGTCTGCCATTTTTTGAATGGCTTCGATTGCATTAGTAGGAGTCATGTTTGGAATAGGTCCTTGATAGTCCAGCATCTGTCTTGTAGTTACATTTATTCCTTTGTAGAAAATATTGACCTTCTGCTGGTTGTTAAGATCATTGGTAGGACACTTATAAAGAAGATCGTTGTATCTGTCACAAGCTTGATACAGAGTTTCGTCGTCTTCTTGTTTGAAATTATGGATCTCCAAGAGTTGATTAGAAATCTTTGATGGCGGGAAATATCTTTGAATAAAGTGTTTCTTTAGTAGCGCCCAAGTGTTAACTGCCCCGGCGGGCAATATTTCAATCCATCTTCTGGCTGCTCCAGTGAGAGTCATTGGGAAGACCCTGAGCATAACAGCATCATGAGACACGCCCGGAATGTTGAAAAGGCTAGCGATGTATAGGACATTTTCAACGTGCTCATATGCGTCTTCGTCCCTGTTTCCTGAAAAAGGGTTAGCGCGAAGCTCCCTCATAAATTGGTCTTTAATCTCGAAACGAACATCCGCTCCGATTGCCGGTCTTACGAGACCCGGCCCTTGATTTGCTCTAGTCAACGACAAGTATTCCTCAAGAGTGAGGTCATCGATGTTAACAACTTCCATGGTACCTGAAAACTTGAAATATGATCGTGAGAAAAGTTTAAAAATGAAATAAAAGACTTAATATCAATCCTAATATAGCTCCCCGGCAGCGGCGCCAAAAACTTGTTGCATGTTTTACTGACCAGGTCTTAATATTTATAATATCTCGCTATACCTATGGTCTACCCTAATGCACTAACGGGCAGTGTACCCGGTCGTGTGTAGTGTAGTAAATGGTAAAGCCGAGGTCGTCCCAAGAGCTATGTGTGTCGGATAATTACTAAGTCTAATTGTCACAGAATATAAATGGTTTGATGGTGTTTTAATTAATTAAACTACTAATGCAGAATATAAAAGCAAATAAATGTGTGAAAGGAAATCAATAGAGGAATAGTGGTGCTAACCTAGTTAATCCTCCTAGCTAGTTATGTCTACGTCTACCTACTTCCAATTACTTCAGGTGGGGTCAAATTCGAGAGGACAGCATTTGGTCAATTCGCCCTAACCTATCAGCAAAGATGCCACCACAGGAGAAATCAGGCGCACCGTCATAAGTCCTGTTGTTCCTGGTCCCCTAAGCTGAGTCATTAAGTACCGCTACATGCTAGATTCTAAATATTGAGTGCCCGGCCGTTAGGAACTTAGACACTACACCCCCCAATTCTTAAGTTCGTCCAAACGAAAGGTGATCAGTTGGTCAAATCGCACAAGTAGAAAGGGTCATCAGTTGGTCATATCTTACCCTTCCCGTCTCAGTCCGCTTACCTAGGGTCAGTTGGTCATATCTCCTAGGCAATTGGCCTCTATCGCCATTCAAAACTACCGAACCAGGGGTGACTACCAAAGAACTATGCATGCATACACTTAGAAATAATTGTACGGAAGTAAAGGTAAAAGCAAACAAAACAATTAAGGAATCATAACTAGGCTAGCACCAAAGGGTGCTTAGCCGCTCATATTAATCATGCACATCAATTCAATATTCAAAGGTACGAAATACATGAATTGAAAGTAAAAGAAATAATAAACGCTAAAGCTTATCGTAATGGTGTGACTTCTCCCTTGGAAACAGCTCCGTATGCTTCCCTGGACCTCCCTTGAGCTTTTTCCCACGTTCTCAGAGTGTTGTGTGTGGAATGGGATGCTTTGAAATGCTGGAATTTGTGGGGTATTTATAGGCCAGGTCTGGGTTACGGCGTAACCAATAGAGGAGTTACGCCGTAACCTTCTATTTCTCTAAAAATGCACTAGATCTGCTAGTTACGGCGTAACCTTATAAGTGGTTACGCCGTAGTCTTCAATAAACTCGGTTACGTCGTAAGTGATGCAGTAGTTACGGCGTAAGTATCAGCGGCGTGGAACCTCTTTTGACCTAATGGAGTTACGTCGTAACCTTTGGGAAGAGTTACGCCGTAACCTCTTGATAAGTTGGACTTCGGGGTCACGCAATAGTTACGGCGGAATGTGAGAGATGAGTTACGCCGTAACTTCTTCAAAATAAGCATATTGTGATAAATCTTTAGTAATGTTTCCATTTCCGCGTCTCTTTAGCTCCAATGCTCGTAATTTACCTGAAAGTGGAAAACATTGGAAAACAAGCGTAAATCCATATAAATGATATAAATAACGAGCATTAACGGGGGAAATTGACACTTAATATTCAGGACTATTTGATGTTATCAGAGACCATAAACAAATTTCTAGAAACCTCAGCCCAAAGACAAAAGGAACAAGATGAATGGCTAAAGGAATTTCAGGAAAACACTAATAGAAGCCTCTCAAATCACGACAAAACCCTAAAAAACCTTGAAACAATGGTGGAAAAGCTTAGTGAGAAGGTAAGGAAAAATAACACTAAACCGGAAGGGACAAAACCTATGATGGAATGCAAGGTCATCTTTTCTGATGATGATTCAAAGTTACAAGTCAATTCTCCCACCAATAATTCGGTTACGAGTGAGAATTCCTGCGGCAGTAATCAGTTACGCCGTAACATTTCTGACGAGTTACGGCGTAACTATGGTTTAGAAAACAATCGGGGCATTATGAAGAAGAAAGATACCGATGCTGATGACAGGAGTGAGTTACGTTGTAACCAAATATCAGAGTTACGGCGTAACTGGGATACGTGGGCTGACAGATTTCTCGAGGTAGACGAATCAGGGACACAGGTTATTAACGAATGGTCCGATGACATTAATTTATGTCCTCTGTCCCCATTTAAAATAAAGTATCACTGGTGCAAGAAAATACCCGTAGCTAAGGATGAATGGTATGATCTATGGGCTTCGTGCGACCCTCGGAACGAAATTTGCGATGGAGGAACCGATAAGGATAGGGTCAAAGATAACAATTTCATGTGGCCTGCATACACTGATGAAGAAATATTGGAGAAGCTCTCATTTGAAGAAGAGGAGGAACCACCGATTAGGCACTATTGCACCCCGATAATTATCACTGATGAAGAGTCCACACGAGCATGGCCTACATGCAATCCTTTCCGCGATTATTGCAACGGGGGTGGTAACATGAAAGACGAGGAATGGACATGCCCGCATGAGCTTGAAAGACATGAAATTAAGTTCGAGGATTTATCCTTCGATGATTGGTATGCAGTACAATTCGGGGATGCTAAAATTAACCCGAATCTGCTAAAGAAGCTCAAGATTGATTACGAGGAGCATTGTCTACAGAAAAAGCCCATAAATGATGATATCTACTGCATGGAGGATCCCTCAAGCGACACCAATGACGAGGTAACTCGAAGTCATTGGTGTAAGAAAATAAGGACACGTGGTGAAGTTTTTTGGGCATCTTGCAACCCGTATGATGATAAATACAACGGATGAAGCAGTATTAAGAGAGTGGGGAAAGATGAATTCTTTTGGACCTCAACAAATGATCCGGAAAGGACTGAATTACCTTGGTTAGACAATCTTGGATTCGACAATTGGTTGAAAATCAAGTATGGGAAAGTCGATGCATTGACCAAGGAAAAGATCTGGAAGGAACATATGAGTAAAAAAGACCCGAGCGAAGAAATTCTCAACGACATAAGTGAAGTAACGGATGAAGATATCAAGGATTCAACGAGAAATGAGAAAGAGGAATGCAAACGGGTACTCGTGGAAGATTTACTCGACGATGAATGGTTTAAAGGTACCGAGTCCGCAGATGATGATATAGAAGGGATTTTGGATTACCTTGAACTACAAGGCAAAGATGGATTCACTGACCCCGACGATGAAGCATATGAGCAAAGAAGGTGCAAACTTCTTGGCATCCCGTATAAGAGGCCGCCACCGATTATAGCCGAAAAGTATGAGTTCACTAGATACCATTTGGGGTCGGACGAAAAGTTTTGCAAAATTCGGAAGATCGAGACTAAAGAGTACCTCCGTACTGCTACAACGATGAAGCATATGAGCAAAGAAGGTGCAAACTTCTTGGCATCCCGTATAAGAGGCCGCCACCGATTATAGCCGAAAAGTATGAGTTCACTAGATACCATTTGGGGCCGGACGAAAAGTTTTGAAAAATTCGGAAGATCGAGACTAAAGAGTACCTCCGTACTGCTACAAATGTTGCTTGGGTCAGACATAATTTGATGAAGGACATGGAAGAAGTTGGCCAAGTCTAAAGGCCACCATAAAGCCCCGAGGCTTTGAGTCTAACTTAAAGACTCGTAAATAAAGAAAAGTGCTCTTTCGGAAGACAACCCGAATTATCCCTTTCATTTGTTTTATTTCCATTTCTGTTTGGTTTTGTGTTTTTAACCATTTTTGCAGGAAAAACGGAGAAAAGTTGATGCAGCATGCTGAACGGAGACCTGATCTGTCCACAGTTACGGCGTAACTCATTCTTATGGTTACGCCGTAACATAATTTTTGCAGAAATTCTTCAGATCATTACCAATTCCGGCGTAATCCCATGCAACGGTTACGCCGTAGCTACATTCCTGTAGCATCTGCCAGGTTTTGCACTAATTACGACGTAACTCCTTACAAGAGTTACGACGTGACTATCCTCTGTAACACTTCTTTCTTTTTAAACACAATAACCTTGTATTAGTTTTTAAATGAACTTTGTGGGTATGTTCCCTGTAAGCCCTCACGAGACTACACCCGTTCATTTGGGACACCAAATGGTTTAAAAGGCTTGTTGCATACGCTAAATGCAACCGTGATTCCTACGAAAGTGAGTTAGGTTTCTTTTTCATTTTTCTGTTTCTTTTTTTAGAATTATGCTCGTCGGTAGTGTGATTTCAGGGATTGAAGTTTGCTCGTGGATGCTTATGCGAAGGCACGATTCATTTCGTGGGCCTTCTTTCATTTTGGAGCAAATTTCAGGGAAGTTCTCGCTCTAATTTTACTTTTCTCTTCACCTTTATTTAACGCTTAGTACAAAAGGGACTTTGTACATTTCAAGTGGGGGGACGGGAGTAGAATTGTCTCTTAAACTTTATTTTGCCCTCGTTTTTCTAGTTTATTTTGAAAAATTATGCCATTTTTAATTTTGACATGTTTTTCTTAACCTAACTAGATTAGACCTTAGCCGAGCACATTATAACCTTTGATATTATATGGTGAGATTAGCCTTATCCGTTTCCAAATTTTTACCCCAAATCCACCAAATTTTGAGTGTGCCGGTAGCTTGTAAACTTTAGAACTTGGCATTTACATCATTTCGAGACCATAGACGAGGTATGTTGAGTTAGTTCGATGTATTTGGACTTTTCAATTTAAGAAGGCAGTATTATAGGATTATCACCCAAATTTCCTATCATTGTGTGTCTATCTATTAGTCACCTTGACTTCTCGACCCCCATGTTAAACCCTTTGTTGCACTCACCTTTAGTGCAAGATACCCCTAGATAAACCCATCTGAGCCATTCCTTTCATTTTGTTCACCCAACATATTGTTTCGTTACACCCTTACACCTTAGCCAACCCTGTAGTCTTTATTTGTAATTGGGAAGTCATTGTTTACCTAAGTTCAAGGTTCAAGTGGAAAGGTTCGGGAATCACGCTTTCGTCAACGACATATTCTTAAAGATCATTGAAGACCCCCCAAATTCTCATATTGTTCATCTCAAGTGGGGGATGTTATGTTTAGTTGTTATGTTGAAAAAAAAAATGAGATTCGGAGAAAAAAAATAGTTATTGTTATTCATTTGATTGTAAAGTGCGAAGTTATAAGCACTATTGTTATGAGCTTACTATAGATTAGTATCGAGGAGGCCACCTCGGTCACATTTGAAGAATGGAGTTGGAAATGTGCCCATCATGACGTCCTCTAATGGCACATCTACCGAGTTTTATCATGATCCGGTTTTTTAACTTCGAAACTTGAACTTTGGGCGAATGGTAAGTGGTGATGACTTGGTTGTAGATTTATACTATTTGCTTGATTTTATTTTACACCAATTTTATCTCATGTCTTATCCTACCCCTTAGTCATGAAGCGTGTCTAGGTGATGCAGCGAGCAATCTTTGGTGTCTTGGGCATGGATTTGGTCATGTATCATTGATTTTGTCCACTTCGCCGTGACATGTTAGTACAGACAAATCACCAATTAACCTTTGTCGTGTCTACCCATATTGCCTTCAAGAATTATTTTGTCCTTAACTCTAGTGGTGGAGATTTGTGTAACCGTCATGCTTATGATAGAATACATGCTATAACTGTGCAATGAGTGATCACCCCGAAATTGACACTTAGAATAGTTGAGATAGTTGAGTGTTTTGTTCCCATTTCGTGAGGTGTTCGGCTTTGTTTTATTCTAGCATAAGGTATTTGTAAACTTATATTTTCTAGGTAATGGGAGATATCTTTTTAGGAATCTATCTAATAAGGTCTACTTGAGGGCAAGTAGAGTTCAAGTGGGGGAATATTTGATAACATCAAATAGTCCTAAATATTAAGTGTCAATTTCCCCCGATAATGCTCTTATTTTATATCATTTATATGGATTTACGCTTGTTTTCCTCTATATTTCACTTTCAGGTAAATTACGAGCATTGGAGCTAAAGAGACGCGGATTTGGAGAGTTTATTGAAGATATATGATAGTATGCTCATTTTGAAGATGTTACAGCGTTACTCTCCTCTCACATTACGCCGTAACAGAAGCGTGGCTCAGAAAACCAACTAAATGGAAGATTACGGCGTAACTTCATCCTAGGATTACGCCGTAACTAATTAGGTCAAATGAGGTTCCGCGCCGCTGCAAGCTACGACATAAATAATTCCACAATTACGGCATAACCACGATTTATTGAAGATACGGCGTAACTCATTCCTGATGTTACGCCATAACCAGCTTTTCCAGAGCAAATTACAAAGAAATGGATGTTACGGCGTAACTCTTAACTTAAGTTACGCCGTAACCAGATCTGGCCTATAAATACGGCCCAAATTCCATCATTTCTATTCATTCACTTCACACACCAATTCAGAGAACGTGGGTAGAAGGTTGAAGGCAGATCCTAGGGAGCATACGGAGCCATCTCCAAGGGAGAAATCACTCTCTACGATAAGCATTAGCATTTTATCATTTCTTTACTTTCAATTCATGTATTTCGTAATGTTAAACATTGAATCGATTGTTTTAGTTAATATGAGCAGCTAAGCACCTCTGGTGCTAGCCTAGTTATGATTCCTTAATTGTTTTGTTTATGTTTACATTGCTTTTGTATAATTGTTTCTAGTGTATGCATGCATAGTTTCTTGGTAGCTACCCTTGTTTCGGTAGTTTTGAATGGCGGTAGTGGCTAGTTACTTAGGAGATATGAGTAACTGACCCTAAGTAGTTAGACTGAGTGGGAAGGGTAAGAATTGACCAACTGACGACCCTTCTTTTCTTGTGCGATTTGACCAACTGATCACCTACCGTTTGGATGAATTTAAGAAGTTAGGGATGAATGTTTAAGATGCTAGCGCCCGGGCACTCATTGTTACAAATCTTTCATGTAGCGGTACTTAATGACTTGGCTTAGGGGACTAAAAACAACTGGACTTTCAACGGGTCACCTGCGATCTCCGGTGGAAACCTTTGCTGATAGGTTAGGACGAACTGACCAAATGATGTCCTAGCGACCTTTACCCCCACTTGAAGAAATTGGAAGTAATTAAACGTGAACTTAACATGATAGGATGACTAACTAGGTTAGCACACTTCTCCTCTATTGATCACAACTCTTGCCTTACTTGCTATCTTTTATTTTGTCTTTAATTTCAATTAATCATTTCAACATTAAAATATGTGACACCTAGACTTAGTTTAAATCCACACACATAGCTCTTGGGACGACCTTGGTTTTACCGAATACTACACTACACACGACCGGGTACACTGCCCGTTAGTGCATTAGGGTAGACCATAGGTATAACGAGACAATATAAATATTAAAACCTGGTCAGTAAAACCTGCATCACTTCACGTGAAATCATAAGCAAGTTTCTATACATGTTTACTTGTTTTGAGGTTTATATACAACATGATCAATATACTAACATATATAGCATATAATAACAGTTATAGAAATGAAGATTTTGATCACAAGTTATCTTACAACTTTTGGCCTTTTAGGAGAAAAAGGGAAAATTAAGAATCAAAGAACAAAGAACTAGAAATAATTCCACTCTTGGAAAATCAAGAATCAAAGACAAGGAAGAAGTCTTCCCCAACCTTAGTAATAAATTAAAAAGTTATAGCCCACTGATTCGTGGATCTATCATAAAATTTTCAGATTTTTATTCCATACAGAGAATTAGTTACGATGTTTTTAGTGTACGGGTGTCATGCAAACACCAATAAAAAGCATATACTAACAGTGTGTATATAACGGTTAATCACCGATCTAGCATGTATAACAAATAACAATTATTCAATTAGCATGTATCAATATATCAATACATATTATCCATGATACATGAATGTATTCATCATGGATAATCAATTAACAGTTAATTAACGATAAACAAGATAAATAACGATCAATTAAATCAAGTAAACATCGTTATTAACAAGTATAAATTGCATACGATCGTTTTCTTCTACCAATTTTTAAAGACCATATTGGTCAATTATTTACGAGAAAAAATTTCCCAACAGGCAACAAAAATTAATAGATAAGAAAACAAATGAATCAAGCGTTAAAGATCCAATTTTTACGTGTTTTAGATAATTGATTACACTATATAACGGCTCGTGATGTCACTGTTGGAATGTTAGCATATTAAACATGTTATATAAACATAAAACACACGAGTATACAACAGAAGCAAGATCAAATATATAGCATATTAATTAGGGCTAATGGCACCAAAATGTATCATAATTGTCATTTATTCCTTTATATGTATCGAACAATTTGTTTTGCTATTCCGTGTACTAAACTTGAGTTTTTGGGCATTTTTGTATACTTTATGACCATTTTGCCCCTCATTTTATTCACCTAGGAGGGGCAAAATGGTCATAAAGTACACAAAAATGCCCAAAAATCAAGTTTAGTAGAATAGCAAAAAAAATTGTTCAATACATATAGAAGAAAATCAAGACAACTATGACATATTTAGAGGCCATTAGCCCTATTAATTAACCTAACTAATTACCTTGTTTACATTTGTTCGTTATGGATCGGATCTAGGAACGGATTCAAGACCACATTTTACACTGTTAGTGACGAAATCACTTATGTCACTAAAGGGCTTTTTTCTTCTAGTGGAGTACAAACACACACACAACGGGAAGCTATGGTTTCTTTAAAAGGTCTCACAATCTAATCGTGTAGCTATTTAGTATGCAATCCCTGTATTTGTTTTACTGAAAAATGAAAATGCTTTGATGGCTCAGTGAAATGAATTCATCACCTATTTATATACCATCACCTCGTAAATGAAAAGGTTAATCGAATGACTATAGTTTTTTTTAGTAGTTTACCCTACAATTATCCACAAATTTATTAGACTCCAAACTTTTATACACAAGTAAAGACCTAACCAAAAAAAATTAAGCAACAATCTAGTATTTGATATCATTGTAACAATAATTATACACACAGTATGTTAGACATCAAACAGATAGACCGCATAGCGCAGTGGATTAGCGCGTCTGACTTCGGATCAGAAGGTCGTGGGTTCGACTCCCACTCTGGTACGATTTTTTAAAAAGTGTACTTTTCAGATTACTTCTAAATCATTTACAGTAACTTGTTTAGTTTTAAGTATTTTTTTCTAGTCAATGTTGCATTATTTTTACCTAAAGACTTATATTGTTCAACAATACATAACATAAAAAAAAACCATGTAAACAAAACAAAGAAATAAATAAGTTCGACACAAGATTGATTAGAACTGGAAAGTCTGCAGACCCCTGTGATTCAAATTAATAATGTATATATGGTATTTTAACTTTTAGATCATTGTTGTTAGTTATTTGATAACCTTAATGTGGTTCTATCATATTTCAGATTCAATAAACGATTTTTTTTAGATGAAACATAGGTTATGTGTTCTTTTTATAGATTTGTATCCAGGGGCTTCCAAATATGTCATGTTGATGATTTTGTGGAGAAGGGTTCAGGTCTCCGATCAAAGGACTAAAATCAATTTACCTTCTGTGTAAACAAAACGGATTTTGAAACATAGCTCCTCAAAATAGGAATGGGATCCTCTCAAGTTGAGAAGATCAAGTTGAGGATATGGCTACATCCAAAACTTCCAAGAAAATAGTTTTTAACCTGATCATTTTTATCTGTCTTTATGAGGATACTGCATATCCAAAAGGATTTTCATCAGTTTGTAACATAAAGGTGTGCCTTTCCCCTACCATCAACATGCATAAATGGTTTTAACACAACATTGAAATATAAATAGATTAATGTGAAACAGAGGATATAAAATTGTTGGGACAACGTAAACTGTTATTTAGCGTTGCGGCGAGACTAGAACAGCTTTGTATTATAAAAATGTGAATTATAAAAGTTTGATATTAGTCTGAATCAAGTTTAATAATAATAATAATCTATATAAATAAATGGTAGAAAGTAAAAATGGTGTAAGATTATAAGATTAAAAGTGAAAATTCTAAGATGAATAGTAATGAACAGTAGTCTGTTTGTAAATTGATATTAAGGGAAGATCATTCAAATATTGAAATTCTCAAAAGCTGATATTGAAATTCTCAAAAGCTTCATACATAGAAGAAAAAACCATACAAGATTCATACAACTCAAATGCACAAGTACATAGTTTCGAGTTTTAGCACCTAGAAACAGCTATGGAACCTGCACAGTAAAATCTAGACATCACGATTCCTTGAACAACAACAGACTATCATCTAAGATCCAGTACCGGATACAGGAATCGGCTTCACTGCAGTTTGGATTCTTTTAAACGCCAGCTTAACCCTTTCCTTCAAATCCTCGTTTTCGCTCTCGACTTCCCCTTTCTGTTTATCAAGATACGCCACATTATCATCCACACTTATCACTAACCTTCCATCTTCCCCATACTTCACGTTCCCAAACAGATTTAAAAGCAAAGCGTGCACTATCTTCTCAGTTTTCTTCTGCTCTTCTGCTTCATCTTTCTCTGTCTCAGTTTCCACAACCACTTTAGGCATTTCCCGACTGGCATTCAGCACCAAAGCCACAATAGAGTCTGACACCATGTCACCGATCGGGTCAGCCGTCCATTGCAACGAGAGATGATTCTCTGAATCCTGCCTCACTGTAACCTGTTCATGAACCCTCAAAGTCGGTGCACCAGATTCTTCATCTGTAGAAGACTCGACACTTTCATAGATTTGTTTCAGCCTGTGTTTTATAACACCAAAAGCACCTGAATAAGGGATGGTTATCCTTTGTGTGACATTAGCAGTTGAAAGTTGAGAAAAGACATGAAGATCATCAGGTGCAATTATTTGATACGAAAACCCTTTTCTAACCAATAACCCGGTCACATTTTCACCATTTTCTGGGGTTCGCTCAGCTAGCTTCCCGATGGTTTTCGCCATTTTCACTGAATTAAATTTCATTTCAACTGATTGGCAGTTCTTGGGAGTTGAGATTTTGGGATTCCGTTCTGCAAAACAGGTTACAAGCTTTTGTTTAAGCCGTCCCATTTCGTTTGCTTCACCTTGAACTAGAATTATGTTTGGGGGCATAAGTTCTTCAAGAAAATTAGTTGTTTGAGCACAATCAGCGTGAGCCGAGAACGAGATGTAGTGAACCGACATGTTGAGTGGTGCACTCAAACCATTCATGAGCGTCACTTCTTTTGGCTCGTTGATTATCATTTTTGCTAATGTACCTTCAATGACATAACCAGGTATCACACAAGCGTTTTTCTTCTCAGCACACCACTTGTCAAACAACTGTCTAGACAGCCCACTTTGGAGACTACCCGGGCTAGCCATCACCACAGAGGGACCCACATCGTTGAATTCGTCAATACTCTTGAGAGGTGATACATGTTTGAAGTCAAATGGGTTTGAATTCGCGAACTGGGTTCGAATTCTTTCGTTCATTGAATTTATGTAAGTTTGATAGACAGCCATGCAACGTTTAGCAAGTGGAGAAGCATAAAATATCGGGACATTGTGTAGCTCAGGGTGGTTTGACCAGTATTCGTCAAGGATTAGTAGTAATTCTTGGGCACGACCAAGGGCATAAGCGGGAATTAGGACACGGCCTCCTTGGGATACTGTTGAATGGATGACATCCGTGAACCGTTTCTCACGGATGTGTCTCGGTTGGTGGAGTTGCACACCATAGGTTGACTCAATGATGCATACTTCAGGAGAAAACTGAGGCAGCTCAGCGGTTCGAAGATGTCGGTCCTCCTCACGTGAGTAATCACCAGTGTAGAGTACACGAACACCAGCAATATCGACCATGAACATAGCTGCGCCAAGGACATGACCAGCTGTGTAACACCAAAAACGGATGCCATTCACTTCTAGGGTTTGATGGAAGTCAATAACCTGCAGAAAGTGAACATCAAATTATCAATCTTACAATTCATAAATCAGGGCAGCAATTTGTCAAAACGACATAATCTACGAAAACCAAACACAAAAATAAACAAGAATTGACTTAGATAGCCTGTGAATATACAAAAACCCAACAAGACTTGCATAATCAAATGCAATTCATCATATGTGAATGAACCGACAAACTATACCAAGATTTCTCTAATATATGTAGGGGCATATACTTGTTAATCATGTTCAAATAACATTACCCTACTAAGCAGCCTTCTGTAGCTTATCTATTTGTAGCCTTAGAGTCATTTGTATTGAAGCTTATATCCAGCAGACCAGCACATTACCAATAATCCTGATGAATCTTCTCCTAGAATGATATATTTGTTTCTAGACAATCCATGTATATAGATACAAAATCTACGATGTGGTTTGCTCTCTTTCTATAGCATTCACATCTTAAACTCGTGTGCTAAAGCTCAATTACATAGACCACACTAGACAATCGAATTTGTTACACCGGCTACGGAGGGTGAAGTGACGAACATATCGGGATAGGGTGCATTTGTTTTTAGTTACATAAAGCGTGTTTGTAGGAAAATGAAGCTATATGGGTAGGACTACCTATATCGGGATGAGCCAATAATCTATCTAGATAGCACCTAAATCTATATACATTAAGATATTTAAAACACGCTATCTGCTTCATAAAACACTATAGTAAAAATGAAATTATGAGATATGAAACACACTGACATTTCAAAATACTGAATCTCCTTATCAGAAAAAAGCACAAATAAGTTAATGAAATGAGAGATCTTAAACCTTATTCAACTAGAAGTTAATAGTTAGTCATTTTTGAGTAATAGTACAAACAGAACATGGAATGTAGCCATTCAAAAAACATGAACGTATTAAAACATTTGATTCTCATATGTAAACATAACTTAGAACAAATACATATATGTTCTTGTAGGAGTAATCATGTGTGTGCCTAAATGATTAAAATCCTGGAAGATCACTTGGCCAGTTGGCCATCAAGAGCCACTTAACACTTTTCAGAATGCAGATGCTTATTAGCTATCTGGAGGTAGATAGTGACAAAGGTCATTTTTGGCAACGCCTCATGCTATGGAAAAAGGCGCTGTTAGTTTTAATAAAGCTGGGGATTAATAGCTATCTATAAGAAATTGGTGAAATAGGTTATTTTGGAAAAGGCTCATGCTGCAAAAAAGGTTATTTTGGTAAAACCTATCATGTCAAAGTTAAAGTAAAAAAGGCATCATGGTGTTACCAAGATTCTGTTAGCCAGAGATAGTTGGTGGAGGGCAGTTTTGTAGTAACTTAGTAAGTAAACGCCAGTATTGGTACTAGAAACTCTTTCAAAAACTTATTGTTCAACAGTTCATTTAACTTTCTTTATAATTAGTTTCTTCATTGTCTACATAATTATGTCTGATACATATCAGGTTCCTGATCCGGCATAAAACACGTACACAGAAGTTCTAGTTATCTTAAACAGTCCCATGTTTCTTTAAAAATCCAGCCTTAATCCGAATAGGTTGAAGGTATGCATAGTAACTGTAATTAAAACATACCTCAATTTTATCCATGGAACGTAGAATGTCTTGTTCATCAAACAACATGTCCTCCACACTAACCTTACTCACTTTCACGTAATCTGATAAAAGCAACTTGTAGATAGCCTTTGTTGCATGAGTCATGAAGACCCTTCCCTTGAAGGTGGTCTGAAAAGCAACCAATTATATTGGGTTAGTATCAAAACAATTTATCAAAAGAAGTGAGAAAACAAAAAATAATTGAAGCTAGCAAAACCTTTTCCAAAAAATATGGAAGGGATGCAGCATGATCCAAGTGAAAACTGCACAAAGTTGCAATATTAAGTTATTAAATTCAGAAAAATGAAGTTCTAAGAGATGCCGAAACTGGAACAAGCAATGTTTCCTACACCACAATACAAAATTCTATAGACCTTCCTTAGAAAATAATTATATTTTTTTTATATACTGCTATATATGTGTGTAATGATATATACCCAATCACTGTTAACTCATGCAAGCTAATATAGTATCAGCATGTTAATTCCCCCGACAGAGGATGAGAACCAGAACCTTAATGTGTAAAAACTGGGAAAGTGTACGTATATCCTTATATTTACAGATAAGGAAAGATTTAGAGCACAAGGGTGTGACTATCATAAACTATTTACGATGCAGGTAGAAATTTCAGAGCTCATGCACTGTGCGAGTGTGATAAACAAATTTCATACACGCACTCAGTTCTAATACAATGTCAATGGTTAATTTGTGTTTCTGGAAAGAAGTGAAAGGATGTTTCAATTTCTAAGCCACTATCATTTATTTCAAAAGTTAGATATTGCAGGCTGCTGCATGCTTGTTTCATTCCTCACACAACTCTTATTAGCCTTTTCCAAAGTGTTGACATTCACATATCGCTATATCGTGTAGAGAACTTCTGGTTTGTATGTAAACTTGTCTATTTTAATTTTCTTACATAAACTAACCACATAACTGGGCGATGTAACATTAATACAGGCTTGCAGAAAAAATCAAGAGGGGAATCGGACTATTGGCTTGTGTGATTCATTAAAGAGTTTGACAAAATCGACCTTAAAATTGGATTAAAACAGCCATCTATGCCCTTGGTAAATCCTTAAAGTTAGACTTGTATGATAATTGATTAATATTTTATTAGTTAGAAAGGAAAAACGAAACACATCCCAACACTGTTTCTTTGCCAGTATCTAATCTTCAAATCAAAGTTCTTTGTTGATTGGCATAGTTCTAGAACTTCACAACATCGCGATCACAATCAAATTGACATGTATCTCTTACAAGTAACTGACACTTTAAATAAATCGTACCTCTCTCCTTCCAAAAAAATATAATCAAAATACGAGCTCTCTACTTCTAAAGTTCTAATTGTCCATGTCATATTTAACTAGAAAACAGAATACAATATTTGGGACTGTATTAAACCATATAACAGCTACTAAATGAACTTTGTGTCAAACTTGTATCATAAATCATATGAATGTCACTTTCCGAGAATCAGAAACTTAAAATTATTAGCAGTATGAGTGTAAGAGTAACACTGGTTACACTTGCTGAGGTGAAAGTGTGAAACACATCAGCAAAATTAAAAAAAAAAAAAAACAAAAACAAAAAAAAACAACAGCTCAACATCTCAACGCCCCAAAATAAGTGTCCACTATAAAATGACACACATTTTTAGGAATGTACAACTACTCCGTCTGTCCCAATATTATTGTCCACCATTTCATCTTGGTATGTTCCAAATTAATCATACACTTCACGCTGTAACGATTGCACTTTCTTAAATGGTAAGACAACTATTTATTTGGGGACATAGTTTCGATAAAAAGAAATAAGCACATTTCTGATATCAATGAAAACCAAACAAGCCAAAACAGTACTAAAATACTCGACACGGAAAACTTACTGAGTAACGAGAAGCACGTCAATAGTAGAAGGGTCAATCTCATCAAAATAGGGCAACGCGGCCATACCCGAAAACGCAGGATGTATTCCACAATCAAACTATCAGAAAAAAAACACCCAAATATCACAACCCCTAAAAAAACATAACAAAAATTAAAAATAAAAATAATAAAAAATGGTACCATAATAGTTTTGCCTTTAAAGGTCATGAAAACACACGAGCGACCAACTTCACTACCAGCGCCTAGTGGAGTTATAGTCATTACATCTGATTCTCTACTTAAAGTTGAATCACGTCTTTTTAAGGACGATGATGTTTCTTGCTGCACTGATGATGCCATTCTTTTCTTTTTCAGAATGAAACCCTAATTTGAAGGGGGTGCTTATGATTTGTGCTTATTTTTAATAAGCTCTGGCTTATTTTGAGACTTGTCGGCTTATTTAAATTTCTTATGATATGATAAACTTATAAAAGCCAACATGTCTCAAAATAAGCCGTAAAATTGGGGCTTATAAAATATATGCCGAAATTTCATAAAATTTTGGCTTATTTTTTATAAGCCCCAATTTTACGGCTTATTTTGAGACTTGTCGGCTTATTTAAGTTTATTATGATATGATAAACTTATAAAAGCCGACAAGTCTCAAAATAAGCCACAAAATTGGAGCTTATCAAAAATAAGCCCAAATCGGCTTATGATAAATAAGCTTAGCCAAACAAGGCCGAAGATGATATGTTAGCGCGCGCTATATGTTTTATTTGGGAACTGGGGTTTGTTTATGTTAGAGTGTGTTTGTTTAAGACTTAAAGCCTGAGCTTATTTGTTTTTCTTTTCTACCTTTTTTTTTTTTTTTTTTTTTTTTTTAGACTTATGCACTTATGATATGATAAATTTATATAAATTCACAAGTTTCAAAATTAGCCGGAAAAATTAAGGCTTATATAATACAAGATGAAATTAAATAAGCTCATAAGCTCACATATAAGCTTAAACAAACATCTTTTAGTATTTGTTTCGATTGCTTCTAGTGATGTTTGTGAAGCTTAGGGCGTGCTTGGTAGAAGGTTTTGGGAGGTGAGGAATGGGTAAGGTAATGAAAAAATATGTTTGGTTGACTATAATGCAATGACCCATTACCCAATATAATTACTCAATAAATTGGGGGGAATTGATTTCTTTCCCTTTTTCTTTCCTTAGTATTATCATTGTCTTTCCCATTCTCATTACCGAGTTTGTACCAAACACACCCTTATTTATATTTTACTAATCGCGCATTACGATACTAGGTAATCGCCATTTAATTTATTTGCGATCAAATTCTATGCGAAAAAATACTTCAGCATCATCATAAAAGCACTAGGTGTACTCGTGTTGTCCCGCTGCTGTCGTGGGTAAAAGTGTTGTCACGTCAGCACCTTTTCTTATAACACCATAATTCATCATAACACCAAAAACCCCCTCCCTCCTATAACACCATAATCTAGTGTCGTCGTGCACCCTTGAACCCCACATATTTTTTTATTTTTTTTTATTTTTTTTTCCTTTTTTTCATTTACCTAAATAAACCAACACATTTAACTAAAATTAAAATTTCATTAATAAAAAAAGTACATTAAAAAAGTACAAAAATAAAAAGAAATTATACATTATATCCAACTAAAACTCTTATAAAAAGAAATTAGCTCACAAATATCCTAGACTAAAACTCGGCCCAACCAATATACCACATGACTCAAATAAGAGCTAACCTAAACCTACAAGAATATAACTACTCACGAAACCATAGCGTTTCACTTTACATACCACACGCAGCCACTAAGGGGGTGTTTGGGATTGCTTATTCAAACTAGATTATGCGTTTTAAAAACGTAATCAGATAAACAACTGTTAAAAAATGCCATTTTGAAACTTAGTGTTTGAATTTGATTATCTTGTATGAAAACGCAATAATCAGATAATCAGTGTTTTAAGTGTTTGGCTAATCGGATTATTTATAATTTGATATGCAAAATGACTAAAAGATACATTCTTATACATATGATGCAATTTTGTAGATCGAATATATAAACTTTTTTTCTTATATACGTATCATAACGCTTTACTTAAATTTGTTACCTCAACAATTATCTTATATTGAAAATACAATTCATATATCTCTACCTTTATTTTCATCCACATATTCAATTTACTTTTATCCATCTATGCCAATTTGTTTTCCACCAAACAAAGACATTACTGCCTTCGCTCTAAAACTCATGATCAACAGTTTGATCAAATAATGTCAAAAACGTTGTTTGCCTTATTCGATCTCTTTATGTTTTGATAATCATAAAACGTAAGAACACGTTCCGTAAAAGTACATTTGATAAGTCTTTAAATGAGAAAACTCATTTCGACTACAATATCACTTAAGGTATGTACAAATAACTTACCAACATTGTTAACTGATCAAATAATTTATTTTGTTCTTAAAACTCACATTTTTATAAACGTGCAAAAGTTTTTATAAATAAACTTTACAAATTATTTTGTAAATTAAAGAAATATTTTATTCATAAGAAAATATTTGAATTTGAATTTTTCCGCCCAAATCAAATAAATTTTTACCAGATGAACATTTCCCCGCTCCTCTTGATGACTATAAATACTGCACTATTTCACACAAAAAAATCACCTCTTAAGCACTAAAATTTTATGTCTTCTCAAATCTTTCAAATCTCTCACCTTTGATCATATTAACATATTTGTAATTGTTTACAAGTGATCACATTCATCTTTCCTCAAAGTGCAAGAGAAGAACACTCATATTCCTCAAGAAACGAAGTGTTGGAGTCTATTTATTCACCCCGTAACCATTGTTACGTTTCTCTCCTTGATCTATTTTCTTATTACCTCCATTCTTGTATATTGGTAGATTCGACTTGTGTAAGTCGTGAGTTGTTGTGCAATAGGTAGATTTGGACGGTGGGTACGTCCTTGGGTGATTGTAAATTGGTGTAAGCGTTGGTGTATGGTTTTCTCCGCCTAAAGGGAGCTTGTTGACATAGTGGTCATGAACTCTTGAGTGTGATACTCGAGGATGGAATAAGGCGAAGATAGAGTTTCGTAGCCGAACCACTATAAATCTCCGTGTCTTGGTTTGATCGTTTCTTCTCTTCACTCCTTTACATTACTTACTTCTTAATTATTGTTTATATTCATTGTGTTCATATATTGTTGTGTTGATATCGCATAAAGTTCGAATCTAAAAGTCTTTAAAACAAACTTGTAAAAGATTTTAAAACGTAAAATACAAACGATGAAACTATTCAACCCCCCCCCCCCCTAGTTTCTACAATTGGTACCATAGTCACGTCAATCAAGATTTTTTTTATATATATTGTATTTTAAAACTTGAATCGATCTATGGATTTCAAAAAATATCAAGAAGGGTAATCTATGCAAAGACCACTATTTTTCGAAGCCGATTGTTTCATTCATTGAAAACAAGATTCGAAACTTATGTGAAATCAAAAGATCTTGATCTTTGGAATGCTATTACCAAGGGTGAATTTGAACCTATTGAACATAATTCGGAAACCAAAATAGATGAAGTGGTTCCCCTTGAAAAACAAAGTGATAATCTTATAAATAAATTAGCAAAAATGGTCATTTATAACGCTTTACCCAAAAAGGAATTTCTAAGAATTTTTAGGTGTAACACGGTTATGGAAATTTGGAAAACTTTGCTAGTCACTCATCAAGGTAATAATCAAGTCAAAAATAATAAAATTGATCTTCTTGTTCAACAATATGAACAATTTGTCATTCCTGAATACGAATCTATAGATAATGCCTTTGCAAGATTTAACACTATCAACACTAGTCTAAAATCCCTTGATGAGGGAATCTCTATCAAGAGTTGTGTTAGAAAATTTCTCAAGGTTTTACATCCAAAATGGAGAGCAAAAGTCACGGCAATTGAAGAATCGAAGGATCTAGCTTCACTATCGCTTGATGAGCTCATTGGAAACCTAAAAGTTCATGAGCAAATTATCAAGAATGATTCCGAAAATAGTCAAAAGCAAATTGGAAAGGAGATCTCTTGCTCTAAAGGCTAAAAAGGAATCTGGTGATAATGAAAGCCTAGTCATCCGAAAGTCAAAGAAAGAGAATATGTTTTAGATGTGGTGATCCATGACATCTAATAGGAGAATGTCCTCAACAACCAGGAGAAAAGAATCAAAAGGCATACATCGGAGGTTCTTGGAGTGATAGTGATGAAGAGAACAACGAAAAGACCAAAGACGAAAACTTCAAAAGAGATATGCTTGGGAATCGATTTGGAGCCCGACGGATGGATCAAAGATAACGGATGTACTAATCACATGACGGGTAATCGAAAGCTATTCTCATCATATCAATCATGCAATGGAGGTAATGTCACTTTTGGTGGTAAACTCAAAGGTAATATCATTGGCAAATGTACGATCACTCACAACTCTCTTACAATAACTAATGTTGAGCATGTAGATAACTTAGGATTCAATCTTCTTAGTATTAGTCAAATATGTGACAATAAGTGCAAAGCGATCTTTTCCAAAGAAGGTAGTGAAATCATTAAGGATGGAAAGGTCATTGGCAAAGGCATTAGGAAAGGTGATTTATATGTCATGAAAATGGGAAATAGGTCTAGTTATAATATATGCTTAGTTATAGTTAATGATAATTCAACTTTATGGCATAAAAGACTAGGTCACGCAAATATGCTATTATTGCAATCATTGGCCTCTAAAGATGTAGTTAGGAATTTACCTAAACTTAAATTTGACCAACACTTCTGTGACGCGTGTAAAGTTGGAAAACAAGCTCACTCTAGCCACAAACCTAAGAATATAGTCTCAACCTCTAGATGTCTAGAACTTCTTCACATGGATCTCTTCGGTCCTTCCACCGTACCAAGCTACGGAGGAAAACTCTACACCTTAGTAATTGTAGACGATTACTCTAGATATACTTGGACTAGAATTCTAAAGAATAAAACAGAAAACTTCGATCATCTCAAAATATTTAGTAAGAAAGTCCAAAATCAACTAGGATGTTCCATAGTTTCCATTAGGACGGATCATGGTAGGGAATTTGACAATGAAGTGCAATTTGGAGTTTACTGTGATGCTAATGGCATTAATCACAATTTCTCTGCTCCTCGCACTCCACAGTCAAATGGGGTAGTTGAAAGAAAAAATCGAACCCTACAAGAAATGAGTAGAACAATGTTAAACGAACAATCCATACCTCAAAATTTTTGGTGTAATACCGTAGACACCTCCATCTATATAATCAATAGGATTCTCACTAGACCAATTTTAGAAAAAATCCCATACGAAATCTTGAAAGGTAGGAAACCTATTCTTGATTACTTAAAAGATTTTGGAAGCAAATGCTTCATTCTAAACACCAAAGACTATCTCACCAAATTTGACCCGAAGTCTTATGAAGGTGTATTTTTAGGATATTCACAAACTAGCAAAGCCTATGTAGTCCTCAATAAGGAAACAATGACCATCAAATAATCACTCAACGTGACATTCAATGAAAGACCTCCCTCATCTAAAACATCACCTTTGGTAGATGATTATCTAGATGAAGAAAAAGCCATCGAGGATAACAAGAAAAATTTAAGGATAAATAATATGGAGAAGAGTTGAAAATAGATGAAACCACCAACATTAAGGAAGCTAGGGATCACCCTTTAGACAATGTCATAGGAAATTTAAATCAAAGAACCCTTAGGTCACAAGCACATGATAAGAGCAACTTCTTTTGTTTTGTATCAATCATATAACCTAAGAATGTCAATGAAGCATTGAAGAGATGAAAGTTAGATAATTGCAATGCAAGAGGAACTAAATCAGTTTAAGTTTAACGATGTTTGGAAGTTAGTACCAAGACCTAAGTACACAAACATAATAGGAACTAAGTTGGTATTTAGAAATAAGTTAGACAAAAATGGAGTTGTGTCTAAAAATAAGGCTAGGCTAGTAGCACAAGGCTATAATCAACAAGAGAGAATTGATTGTGACGAAACCTACGCACCCGTTGCTAGATTAGAGTCCATTAGGATATTAATTGCTTATCAGTTGTTCCAAATGGATGTGAAAAGTGCATTCCTCAATGGTTTGATCAATGAGGAGGTGAATGTAGCACAACCCCCAGGATTCATTGATTTCGAGAAACCCGATCATGTTTATAAACTCAAGAAAGCCTTGTATGGTCTTAAGAAAGCTCCTAAAGCATGGTATGATAAGTTAAAATCTTTTCTTATTAAACATGATTACACAATGGGAATGGTAGATAAAACTCTTTTCACTAAGAAGAAAGATTCAAACATCATAATTGTTCAAATATATGTCGATGACATCATATTGGGTTCAACTTGTCGAGACATGTGTGAAGAATTCTCAAAAATCATGCATGACGAGTTTGAAATGAACATGATGGGTGAACTTAACTTCTTCCTTGGACTTCAAATAAAACAATTAGAATAAAGAATTTTCTTCAATTAATCCAAGTATGTTAAGGAAATACTTAAGAAATTTGGATTAGAAGACTCTAAGCCCATGAAAACACCCATGGCTAAGCACACTAAGCTCACCAAAGATGAAGAGGGTGAATCCGTAGATAGCACTAAGTATAGAGGCATGATAGGTAGTTTGTTGTATTTGATGGCAAGTAGACCCGATATCATGTTTAGTGTCTTCCTTTGTGCTCGCTTCCAAGAAGATCCTAAAACTTCTCACCTTGAAGCGGTTAAACGTATCTTCCGATATGTTAAAGGCACTATACATTTAGGATATGGTATCCTTAGGGGACCGACATAGAAACCTTTGTTTACGCCGACTCCGATCATGCGGGTGATTATGTGGATCGAAAGATTACTAGTGGAATTTGTTCCTTCATGGTTTGTTATTTAACTTCTTGGTTCTATAAGAAACAAACGACACTAGAAATCTCCACAACCAAAGCCGAATATGTAAGCGCCGGAAAGGCATGTTAACAAGCACTATGGATGAAGCAAGCTCTCATAGACTATGGCATCACACTTGACAACATCCCAATCATGTGTGAAAATAAAGGAGCCATTGACTTAAGTAAGAACCTGTAACACCCCCAAATCTTGGTACAGCGGAAGACTTAATCAAGTTTTCGGGGCGTTACTTTTTGGATTGGTATCGCACACAAGTATAGCAAAAAGATAGTCATTTAATATTCAAAGCCAATCCCAATTTAAGTAATAGAAACATTTAATCCAAAAGTATAATTATTAGGCCCAAAACATGGTTTAATCAAATAGGTCCCCATAATTTATCAGAGTCAGAAATTATCCTTGAACCCGCCTTCTTGCCAAGCTTCCACCGATCAAGTAATCCAAACATCTCTCAAATACCTGAGAAATCATGCTAAAAGGTCAGCTTACGCTGGTGAGTTCATAGGTTTAAGTTCAACGAAATCATAGTGGACCTGTAAGAGTTGATTTGCTATGCAAGACCTAGATAGAATAATACCGTTTGCACACACAGATCCTACCCGGATCACCAACCATATAATCACTTACTCGGGCCTGCACACTGGTCCAAGATGCCGTGGCAACCTCTAGAATAGTTGCCAACCCCAAGCTAGGTCGAGATAGAAGTCTATTCTTAGTTAGGCACGGTTAAACCTAGACTAAGGCAACAACTATCGTACATCTATCTACTCAGTCAAGCATATAAGCAAATCCAAATAGTTTTAACGGTCCAAAAACAATAGCATGATTCTCACCCCAAAATAGTTCAAACGATATAAAAGTGGGGCTATGAAACTCACCTCAAGCAATCAACGACAAATAAACACTAGCGAAGATAACGGTATCACGACAGCAACTATCGACTCGGCACAACCTATTACTGTAGACCAACTTAACATATATTCCTCATAATCAACGTTATCTACCCCAATATATTCCGTTTCTTTATTTCCAAAAACGTCTCGTTTCACCATTAATCCTAGTGTTTGGTATTCCTCGTGTGGGTGTATCGACTCAATAATGAATGCACTAACTAAACGACACAATAACTAATGATACTAATAACGAAGACCATTATCCCATAAATCATTTACCGCATCTCAAAAGAGTCATAAGGAGTTAAGTCGCCCATTAATAAGGTTACCCCACATACCTAGCGGGCTCTTATTAGATTCGTCAACCTAATAAGTCCGCTACCCACGTGGATCAACATTATTAATGCTAGGTTATCCGTAACCCATGCACACAACGTAAGCAATTAAATACTTAACTAATATTAAATGTCCACAATTGACATTTATTGATAAACGTGTACTCGAAACATGAATTACTTATTTATTACAAAACATTTCCGTTTTAGTCGTTAGTTTCCATTTAAAAATAGTAAATAACAAGTTAAGACTTGTTATCGACATTTTTGGTACAAAAGCCCATTTATTATTCATATTTCATAGTCTATTAGTATTTTTCACTCAAATATATATCCTGTCAAATTCCAATTATTAATCTCATATCGTTATTCGTTTCGAGTTCACAAGCACGAGTCATAACTTCTCGGCTTTTAATCAATCAATAGTTCAAATTATACTAAAGTCAATGTTACGGCTTTGTCGGAGTCAACTATTGACTAAAAAGTCAAAGCGACGCTGACGTAGCTCAAAGTCAACAATATATATATCAAGTCCAAATTAAATGTCACAATATCGCAATTCAATCCCAAACCAACTCAAAACAATCTCGCCATCCAATCAATCAACCAAAAGTACTCGAAACCAATGTTATGACCCTAATGGTCATGACACGGTCGCGGTCAAGACCACGTGAACCAAACAAGCTCTAGAAGCTTTTCGCCCACGCCTCATCCAAACCTCACCTAAACCAATCAATAAGCTACCAAATCGACCCGACTCGGACCCAAGACCCAAGTGGGTCACGTACACCAACCCATGGGTCACGTACGTGACCATGGTGGTTCGTACGCCCCATGATGCTCAACCAAACACAACCAAATCCAATCCACAACACTCAAAACCAATCATTCAAGCTTCAAACACTATCTAAACACAAAACCCATCAACAATCTAGACCAAAAACATGAACACAAACCCTAAAATGCAAAACCATCCAATTCGATACACCTCACATCTACCAAACACTAATTACTTATTCAATTAAACACTAATTAGCTTTAATTTCATGTTCCACCCAAAAGCCCCAAAATTAAAAATTAGGTCGAAACCCTAATTTGAAATTCGTGGGGTTATATCACCCAATCAAGCTCAAAACATGTTCCATTTACCTTATCTAATCACCAATTGCAAAAGCCCTTTGAAAACCCTAAAGTACGAATCTTGATTCAAAGATTTGAAGGTGTTATGGGTGTCCAAATGGAGCGTATGATATATGGTTGGAAAGAGGAGAAAGAGAGCTTTCTTTTGGTGGTGTAGGTGTTGGGTGACGCGCCGCCGTGGCGGTGGTGGTGGCCGAAATATGGCCGGCGGCCACTATGGTGGTGGCTAGGGTTTTTAGTGAGAGAAAGATAGAGAGAGAAATGCTTGTGTGTGTGTTTTAGAGAGAGAAACAAATGAGGTGAAATGAGGTATTGAGTGGGTATTTATACATAGGAGCTAGGGACCTCAAAAATAATTAATTTGGAGGGGGGGCGGTCAAGGAAAAGGGAAGGGTTCGGGTTGAAACTTTTCGTATCTATCTCGTTTACCCATTCCCGAGCTCACATATCGTCCCCCGAGTGTCCCACGACATTTATTTAACTTTCCAACATCGTTACTTACGTTTTTCCACGAGTTTTGACTATTTATATGTCAATTTTCGAGTTACGGTCTACAAGTTACAATAACTCTTGTTTTAGGCTTTTCTAGTGCCGAATCGAATAGTGCCTACCAAATAGAGTTAAAACGCATACGATAACTCATTTAATAATGAAATAAACCGTAAAAACCAATTGACGATATAAAATCAAGTCACGGTTTATAAAATAGTGTTAAAGGCAAAACTCGGTTCAGTTTAACGTAATGCGGTTACCTAAAATAGACTCCCTAAATTTGCCAGTTGTCACAGCCTCCCAGCCTCAGAAGAAACCCGTCCTGGGTTTCACTCCGAGTTGCTTGATGTCATAAAGGGTTTAGGATACTTCCTAGGGAAAACGTTCTCACGTTCCCAAGTGAACTCCGGTCCATGCCGGGAGTTCCAACGAACCTTAACAATCGGAATACGGCTATTCTTCAGCCTCTTAATCTCACGATCCATAATCTCAATCGGTTCCTCAACAAAATTCAATTTCTCATCAATACTAATATCTCTTAAAGGCACCACTATGCTTTCCTCCGAAAGACATTTCTTAAGATTACTAACATGAAAGACATTGTGTACACTACTCAGTTCCGATGGTAGCTCCAGGCGGTATGCTACCGGTCCAATTCTTTCCAGGATTGGAAAGGGACCAATATATCGGGGATTGAGTTTTCCACGTTTCCCAAAACGGATCACTCCTTTCTAAGGAGAAACTTTCAACATAACACGATCTCCAACCTGAAATTCTAAAGGTTTCTGCCTCTTATCGGCATAACTCTTTTGTCTATCACGAGCGGTTTGCAACCGGTTTCTAATATGCACTATCTTCTCAGTGGTTTCTAATACAAGTTCGGGACCTGTAAGTTGACTCTCGCCAACTTCAGCCCAACAAACAAGAGAACGACATTTTCGGCCATACAGTGCCTCAAATGGGGCGGCCTTAATGCTAGAGTGATAACTATTGTTGTAAGAGAATTCGGCCAAAGGGAGGTGTCTCTCCCAGCCTTTGCCGAAATCAATAACACCAAAGGGAGGGCCAAAACTGTTAATTTTGTAACTTGAGGGACCAAACATGTAATTTTCCAAAAGTTCACTATAAGGACCAATTTTGTCATTTATGAATAGTACAAGGTTAATATTTGATAATTTTCATTTTTTAAATTAACCAAGGACTATATTTGACAATTTCCAAACTTTAAGGACTAAAGTTGTCATTTTGTAAATTTTAAACTTTAAAGGGTTTATTTTGACAAATTTTGAATCCCATGGATATTAAATGACATTTTACAAGTTTTTGAATTACCAGAGACTGATTTTGACAACTTTTGAAACTTGGGGGACTAAAACTGCCAATTATGCAAACTTGATACGTTTTTCATCTGATTTTGGTATTTTGCATTAAAAACATATAAAACACTTGTTTGTGATATTTTTATCATTATGATGCATTTATGAGTGTTTTCAGATGTTTTTGCAGTTTAAATGGTACAAAAATGATGAGTATTTAGACACTCATCAATCCCCCACACTAAGATATTGCTAGTCCCTAGCAATGATTTATGAAAAGTTAATGGATTTTATCTCTTTACCAAAAGCCATTACTTCTGAAGTAGCCAATTGTTTCAGTTCAAGTAAGAACCTTGGTACAATGATAACCAAATGATTTGAGCAAATCACCAGCTGTAACGGATTTGATTTGTCTTTACCAGAAGCCGTTTGCTTCTGGACTAGCCTACTCTTAGATAAATTATCAATATTATCTTTGGTGAGCTGATTACCAATTATGGTTTTCCAACGGCCGTTACTACAAGCCAGAAACTTGCGGGCGCCCAACGGTTCACTAATTAAAGATAGGGGAGGCTGAACACCATAAATTTTAGGCAAATGCAAGCCATCAACGAGGGGATAAACTTGACCAAGAGCCGTTTGCTCCTGGATTAGCCAGTCCTTATGTGGGTTAGACATGGGGGACTGATTACCAGGTGGTTTGGGTTAGACTAGTACTTCCACTACAAATTTTTTTAAATTTGGGCCATGTTGGGGCGAAAAAGGACTAAAAGTGGTACAAAGTACTGATAGCGAATCGCCAGAATTTCCCCCCCCCCCCCCCCCCCCCCCACACGAGAAATGAATATGGTCCTCAATAGTCAATGGGGAACACAACAATTATTCTTTTTTTTTTTTTTTTTTTTTTTTAATATTTACAATTTTCATTCATTTTTTAGATCTATATACAACATGTGGGGCATCCCCCCCACACTAGGGTGGTACACACTAGTGAAAACCCAGGTTAACTATTGTTTTTGATTACCGAGTCTCTAGCTTGATCGACCCCGAATTAATTGGTTCAGGGAGAAGTAGTGGAAGAGACAATATCCATCGGACTTTCATTCAAGATGTTTGTATAAACATTGAAGTACGTGAAAGTCCCACACCGATGAGGTATACATAGAACCGGCTCACAAATGATAGATGAAAATGCCGGGGTCAAAAATAATGTCTTCATTCCGAAGAGTGAAGAACAGAGAAGCCACGGGATATATGAAGAAAAGAAAGAAATCATGTAAATCATGACTAACTCTTCATCCTCAATAGGAGAATTCGTAGTTTTCATGATCTCCTCAGTTACGTGCACTTGATCAGACATATTATGGGGTGTTCTAAATCAAAGTATAAATTATCATACTCCGGCGAGAGATGATATGAGTAGTTCACAGAGAACTCCTCGAGGTGAATGAATCATATTCAAAATTGGTATCAGTGGGTTCACTGGTGAACTCCTCCAATGTAAATGATTCATAATCGGGGAGAGAATATGAGAATGAAAGTGGTACTGCCACTATCTCCTCCATATTATCAAACAGAAGGCTTCCATTTCCAGAATAGAATCATCGAAAAAAATGTCACTATCCTTTATGGGGATAGGAGATGAAATGGGGTTTTCTTTGAAAGCCTCGATTTTAGAAATGAGACTGACCATTCAGTAATGTTGCACAAGAGCTTCATCTTGTGATTTCAGTGTCAGTTATTTCATCATTCTCTTCTTCTAAGCTAACAAGCTCAGAAGGTAATTCTTCCATATAACTGATGTCTCCACAAGATAACGAATCGTCATCAATGGAATCGGAGCACATCTCAACATGATTAAGAGGAGGAGGGATATCACACACATGATTGATAATTCCCTGTGACTCTCTAGGGATTGGGACAAGGTTCTCAACATTAGACTTTATGAATTCGTCCGATTCCTTTTAGGAACATTTTCAAAAAGCTCATCCCCCATGTTCAGAGAGTGAGTGGGAGCTTCGGGTGTGATAGCAGTTGTTTGAGAATGGATCTCAACTGCTGGGATATCAACTGATGTATTTGATGAATCTTCAAGTGTATCCTCATCATCACTGTCATCAGGAATAAAACGAAATTGAGAGCTAGATCTGGCTGCTTTTTCTTTGTGCAATTGATTCCTTAATAGCTTTTTCAAAGGCAATTTGGGAATTTTTTTAGCAGCCGCTCTTCAGCTAGTAATTCTTCCATGGATTTCTCATGTGAATTTTTAATGACGGGACATTGTGGGAGTGGAGATTTGTCAAAACCGGAAGGTTGACATTGATAATCATCATGAGGACCCCCACAATGTACACAAGAAAAACTGGGAGCATTTTGAAATGCTGTTTTACTCAACTCCTCAGTTCTTTTCACCGACTCCAGAAGCTCTAGATAAGTGTCTTGTTGGGTTTACTGAGGAGTTTGAGTCATTTGGCACTGTGGAGGTTGGTCGCGATATGGATAGTCGTAATTGTTACAAGGAAATGGATTCCCTGTTTGACAATCAGAAATTTAAAATGGGGACCTCCACAGTTTTTCTCACAACAGTAAAACTCAAGTGAGTCTGACTGGTGAATTATATAGATATTGGTCATGACCAAAGTCCTAAGCATCACCGGAAAACTGTTCATAGACAAACGTGTTTCCGGATTGACACTCAAATCCTTTGTGAGGACCTCCACAAAATTCACAACAGTTATGTTGATTATATGAAGATAAGTCGGGCTGTGGTGGGTAATTGGAAAAGTTTGAGGGGTCTTGAATGATATTTTTCTTTATTTTGCTTTACCAGGGACTGTTTTTGACAACTTTTTAAACTTGGGGGACTAAAACTGCCAATTATGCAAACTTGATACGTTTTTCACCAGATTTTGATATTTTTGCATTTAAAACACATAAAACACTTATTTGTGATATTTTTGTCATTTTGATGCATTTCTGAGTGTTTTCAGATGTTTTTGCAGTTTAAATGGTACAAAAATGATGAGTATTTAGACACTCATCAATCCCCCACACTAAGATATTGCTAGTCCCTAGCAATGTTTTGAGAAAAATTAATGGATTTCATCCAATGGCTAAGTATAGTGGTAAGTATTCCCGCCTGTCACGCGGGTGACCCGGGTTCGATCCCCGGCAGCGACGCCAAAATTTGATTGGCCTCCAAACGGTCAAGTTTAATCACACAAGCTGACCACTTGTGAATGGTCAACCGTAACAAACTTAAAACAGCTCAGAAGGCAAATGCAATTAAGATCAGGAGAATATAGTGGATTCCCGGGTCGTTAAATGAGTTCGGATTAGGATCATAATCAAATGAATTCCTCGAACCACAAAACAAACAATTCCCGTTATGAATATCATTACCACACTGTACACACGTACACCAGCGACAGGGTGAACCAAAAAGAGGCTCACCACAACCGACACAAGGAATAAACGATTCTATTTGAGAGTTATGAGAAGGAATCGGTTCATTCAAAGAATCAACAAAACCAACATGGTGATCCGAATGACTATTAAGACTCGAAGAACATTTTGAAAAATCCGGAGGTAGGACAAGTGGTGTGCTCTGAGAGCTAGCAATTTCCACTACTTCCGTTATGGTCTCCGGTTCTGGTTCTTGAGAAACTTGAAGATTAGGCAAGTCATTCTTGCTAGTCACCGGTCTAAATTCTGCATGCTTGCTTTTAACCGTAAATCGTGAAAGTTTAGGATCAATTTTAGACGGCTTAGGAGCAATTGAGGGGTTAGATCTTTGGATAACCGTAGGTTGGACGTATTTAGCACCTCCATTATCAGAAGGAAGTACCTGGTCCTTTGTCACCCTGGTTTCTCGTTCCATTTCCCTACGCAGAATTAATGGATCATCATGAACAACACGAATTCTTGACATTTGTGATAAAGTATGAAGTTTTTCAACTTCGTTCCAGAATTCGTCGTAGTCGAGAGATTCCATGAGAATAGAAGAAGTTAGAATCAAATGGATAGAGGGTAAAAGGATAAAGAATCAAAAAGGGTAAGAGGATAAAGAGGAATATTTTTGGCATTTTTGAAAAACATTTTATAAAAACAAAGAATGAAAATATTTTTGGTGTTGTTAACACTTTAGAAAAAGTGTTAATGAACTTTTTGATTTATGATTGACTTTACAAAAAACTGTTTACAAAAAGTGGTATATGTGCAAGTATGGGTCTGAGAATGCTTAAAACACGCTTACAGCCTCCCCGGCAGCGGCGCCAAAATTTGATTCGTGCTAAACCGTCAAGTTATCTCACACAAGCTAGCCACTTGTGAATGGCTAACCGTAAGAAACTTAAAACAGTTCAAACACAAAATGCAATTAAGATCAGAGGAATATAGTGGATTCCTGGGTCGTTAAGTCCCACGGAGGATGAATGGTGTTTAACACAGACAGATGTCGAATAATCACTAAGGATAGTGATCAATAAGGATTTTGATGGATAATTATACTAAAGAAAAAGTTTATAAATTACAGGGGCTTAAATGCAAATTAAAGAAAATTAAAAAGCTAAAATATATTAAATAAACGCTATCACTATTTTTAAAATGATGAACGTTTAAAACCTAAAACTTACGTTTAAATAAAATTACGTTAACGTACTAAATAAAATGTGAGTTTTAAGAAATAAAAGGCCTACAAATATGAAAATGATATTTTTACAATCCTAATAATAAAAGAAAATTATTATAAAAAGAAAATTATTTTTAAAACTATTTATCTAATTATTATTAATTAAAAACTATTTTAACTATTTAAAATGCACTTAAATACAAGAAAATATAAAATTAACCTAGAAAAATGAAATTATAACTTAGAAAAATCTAAAATATGATAAAACTTATTTTAAAACTGAAAATATATTTTTTTAGACTTTTTATCTATTTATTATGAATTTAATACTATTTAAAACTAATTAAAATGCTAGAAAATACTATTAAAACTAAGAAAATTATGGAAAAATATTTTTTTGGCTTTTTATATTTATATTAATCTAGGAAAATTGAAAACATATTTTTTTAAACTTTTTCTGATTTATTTGTATTAAAAGCTAATTAAAAAGGATTAAAAACTAGTTTAAAATAAGAAAAATATCAAACAGTGCTGGACAAATATGAAAAATTCAGGAAAATACTAAAATATTATTCTAAGTCTATAAAAAATATAAAAACATATACTAGTGTGTGAGAAAATGAAGCTGCAGTGAAACTGCTTATGAATAAGCACTTTCAAAATAAGCAAAAGTCCACAGATGGACACCAAATGAACACAGAAGCTAACTAATGCTAAATTAAGTCTATTGATCTGTTCCGAACCGTCAAGCTACCTCACACAAGCTAGCCACTTGTGAATGGCTAACCGTAAGAAGCTTAAAACAGCTCAGAAACAAATGCAATGAAGTCCTGGAGAATAGAATGAATTCCCGGGTCGTTAAGTCCCACGGAGACTCAATGGTGTGTAAACACTTGATCAGACGATAGAATGATCACTAAGGATATTGATCAGAAAGGATTTGGATGGATAATTACACTACTGAAAAAGTTTATAAATTAAAGCGACTTAAATACAAATTAAGAAGATTAAAAAGTTAAAATATATTAAATAAACGCTATCACTATTTTTAAAATGATGAACGTTTAAAACCTAAAACATACGTTTAAATAAAATAACGTAAACGTACAAAATAAAACGTGAGATCTAAGAAATAAAAGACCTAAAAATATGAAAATGGCATTTTTGAAATCCTAAAAATAAAAGAAAATTATAGAAAAAGAAAATTATTTTTATAACTATTAAATTAATTATTACTAATTAAAAACTATTTTTAATTAATAAATAATAGCTTATAATACAAGAAAATATGAAATAAAACTAGAAAAATAAAATTAAGACTTAGAAAATTCTAAAATATCATAAAACTAATTTTAAAACTGAAAATATATTTTTTAGACTTTTTATGTATTTATTATTAATTTAAAACTAATTAAAATGCTAGAAAATACTATTTAAGCTAAGAAAATTATGGAAAAATACTTTTTAGGCTTTTTATATTTATCTTAATCTAGGAAAATTGAAAACATATTTTTTTAAGCTTTTTCTAATTTATTTGTATTTAAAGCTATTTAAAAAGTGCTAAAAACTAATTTAAATTAAGAAAAATAGCAAATCAACTTAGAACAATCTGAAAATTTCAGGAAAACTCTAAAATAATATTAGGAAGCTAGGAAAAATAGAAAAACAGGGTGCTATGTGGAGGAAAATAGAACTGATGTGGAATGTGCTTATGAAATAAGCACTTTTAATAAGCTAAATGAGCACATCAAGCACCAAACTGTTACAAAGGCTAAAATATGAAAAGAGAACCAAAATGAAACAAGTATTAACAGGCCTAACCCACAGAATTGCAAGACACAAAGATTTGGCTTATTTGATTTTATAAGCTAAAACAGGTTTTGGGGACCTACTTGCAGCCCATCAATAAGCACTCAAATAAGCTGAGAACTAGAAAACAAGAGCTGGATCCTACAGAAGACCTAGCTGGCTATGTATAAGCCAAAAATCAGACCTAGGGGAGCTATAATAAGCTCTGTGCAAGAGCTACAAAAACTGCATAATCCCTGTGCAGGCTCAATGCCCTGCACAGGGGATTTAGTGGCCATTTGACAAGCTTATTTGGGGTTAAAGAAAAAATTACAAAAATATGCAAAAATCACAACCATAAACTAGACCAAGTGAACTTTTCAAAACCACAAGTCTTACTGATTTTTACCCAGAAATGAGTCCACTAAAAATCTTCCTAGTTGAGCCCAAAGCAGTTTTTCAAAATTTGACTTTTAAAGAAAAATGAAATGTTGACTTAAATGAGCTTTGATCTAGATTTATAGACTAAATATGATGTTTTAAGATAAATTAAACATAATGCAAACTAGTTCTAAGTATTTTGAACACAAAACAAAGACTTGATCTTGCAAAATCACAACAGACAAGCTGCTAAGATACTTAAGGTGTAATTTTGACTTTTACTGCTTTTAGGCACAAAGTATGACTCAAATGAGTTCAAAGGAACTAAGCAAACATGAAACAACAAGCTATAAGCTCTGAACAAACCTTAAGCACAGTTTAAGGACTAAATCCAAACACCCTTTTATTGAAACTGTTATGCAAATAAAATGGGCTAGCTACTGATCCAGCTTAAGATATTGATCAAACTAAGTTTAAATGATCATAATACAACTACATTAACAGGTTTACATTAATGGTGATCACAAATACACAGACAAGCATAATGTGCAAAATGGATAGAAATTGAAAATATGAAATACAAACTCACATGTGTACAAATGTTGTTGCGTGCTAAACCAAACACAGAACCACCCTAACCTAATCTATTTAAACCCCATCCAAGGCTCTGCAACACCTAAATCCAATTCCATTGCAAATTGAGCTCATGGTTGACTTTTGTTGACCCTGAGTGAAAAGGCCTTAAACTGTTTCCAAAGCTTGTAAAAAGCTTAAATAAGCTTGATTAAACTTGTTTAAGTGAGAAATGAAGCTATTAGAAGCTTAAATATAGGAGCATGAATTTGAAAAATTCCAACAGAAACACTAGAATAAGAACTTTAACCAAATTTTGAATTTGATTCTTAAAAACTGACACAATGATGAAATAGATTGAGTTTTGATCATAGAAACAAAGGATTACATATTTTAAGCTACACTACTACATTGATAAAAAAAACGACATTGAAGAAATTTAAAACTACTATCTACTACTTTTCTAGCCTCTCTCCTCTTTCCTTTTATACAAAATTGCTTCCACTTGTACTCTGAACCTTTCCCACCAATAAATTTGGCCGTTGGATGCTTTGAGTCGATATTGGCCGTTTGATCATTTTGGCGCCAAAATTGGATTTTAACAGGTGGAAGGATTGAGTGTGGGAGTAGAGGAATTATTTAATGATTTTTGTAGTTTAGGTGAGGTGGAGGAGACATGGAAAGTGATATGAAGAGGAGGGGGGATGGGTGTGTTTGATTATTGCAGACAGTGGTTGGGAGGAAGGGGAAGAAAAGGCGCCAAGTGGGGTGTTTGTTTGACTTGGTTGGTTGACATATATTAGTAATAAGGGGGGGTCAAAATTAGGTTGTGACAGGGGTCCAAAATAGCTCAAGGTCCAAAAAGGTGCTTAAAGGCTTAATATGATAGGGACCATTGTTGTAAATTCAGAAAATTAAGGGACCTATGCTGCCAATATCTCAAAGTTGCTCCAAGGATTAAAAGTGACAAACTCAAAAAGTATAAGGACCAATCTTGTCATTTTCCAATTTTCCAGGGGCTAATTTTGCCAAATTTGAAACTTGGAGGACCAATTTTGTAATTTTCTCAAACTTTTGATATTTTTCACCAAAGGACTAATTTTGACAAGTTATGATTTAAAAGGACCTTTGGTGACTTTTCTTTTGAAATTTTGACTCAGGGACTATTTTTGACAATTTTAGAAACTTGGGGGACTGAAACTGCCAATTATGCAAACTTTGCTCATTTTTCATCTGATTTAAACATTTTGCATCCGAAATATATAAAATGCCATTTTGAGATATTTTCAGATTTGATGCATTTCTGAGCATTTTTAGACGTTTTGCGTTCAGATTGACCCAATAATGATGAGTATTTACACACTCATCAATCCCCCACACTAAACTATTGCTAGTCCCTAGCAATCTTTTGAGAAAACATAATGGATTTGAAACTCTTTACCAAAAGCCATTACTTCTGGAGTAGCCAAATGTTTCAGTTCAAGTAAGAACCATGGTACACCGATAACCATGTGATTTTGAGCAAACCACCAGCTTTCAACGGATTTGATTTGTCTTTACCGAAGCCGCTTTGTTCGACTAGCCAACTCTTTAGATAAATTATCAGAATTATCTTTGGTGAGCTGATTACCAATTATGGGTTTTCCACTGCCTTTACCACAAGCCATAACCTTGCGGGCTAGCCAACTCTTCACTTTTTAGGATATGGTGAGCTGAATACCATACAATTTTGGGCAAATTGCAAGCCGTCAACGGATTTGAGATATCTTTACCAAGAGCCGTTTGCTCCTGGATTAGCCAATCCTTTTGTTTATTAGACATGGCGGACTGATAACCAACTGAGTAAGTGCAAAACACTTACTCCAAAAAAAAAATTTGGCCAAAAACGGGGGAATTGGTATAATTATATGATAAAATTCGTGAGAATTCCCCCCCACACTTAGAAATGAATATTGCCCTCAATATTCAAAGTACCGGCGGTTATGCCGAAACAAAGAACGTAAAAGGGAAATACTACGGCCATTATTTAGAAAGATATATATATATATATATATATATATATATATATATATATATATATATATATATATATATATATATATATATATATATATATATATATATTTTTTTTTTTTTTTTTTTTTTTGAAACTTATATATATACACAACATGTGGGGCAACCCCCCCACACTAGGGTGGTAGAAAATAGAAAGAAGTCAGAAATATGGGTGAAAACCCATATGGCATGCTACTGTTTTTGATTCCCGAGTCGCTAGCTTGACTCGACCCCGCATTAATTGGTTCATGGGGAAGCAAAGTGGAAGAAACAATCTACATCGGACTTTCATTCAAGATGTTTGGACAAACATTTGAAGCACGTGAAAGTTCCACACCGATGAGATATGCATAGAACCGGCTCAAAAATGATAATTGAAAATGCCGGGGTCAAAGATAGTGTCTTCATTCCCGAAGGAGTGAAGATGAAGAGAAATCACAAGATATTTGAGGAAAGGAAGAAAGGTTCTGATAACAATCAAGATCCATTCTTCATCCTCAAATGTAGATGTATCGGGAGAAAGGGTGAAGGTAGTATCATTAGTAAGCAAACTCATACGATAGAGTACACCTTCCTCCGAGCTAATATCATCCTCAAGATCAAAATAGAAATGATCATGTTCCGGAGGAGATATGTCATGAGAGAGTTCACCGGAGAACTCTTTATGAAGAGAACCATTCACTTGAGGTGAAATTGTGAACTCTTGTTCCATTGTGGGCTCATCACTATCCTCAATCTGAGTACCAAAGAGTGGATTCTCAGAGATTGAAGTGAATTCAGAGTCGAATTCAAATAGAGGATTGGTGAAAGTAGCTTTGAATGTTTCGGGAACAAAGTGATCAACATTCTCTATTGGACTGTTAGGATAAGAAGTGAGTGAATGATCATTATCAGTGAGACTTTCAGTCTCTCCCAGATCGGCTTCGAAATCAAAGAGTGGATTGATGTGAGTGAGTTCACCGGAGAACTCCTCAAGAAGGGGATCAGCATCAGATTGTGGAAGTGATACCTCAACATACTCGATGTTTCCATAAGAAGTACAATCGTCGCTAAAATCGGAGAAAGTTTCCAAATGATCATTTGAACACTCAAGAGGGGAAAGAGAATCACACATATGATCATAAGTTCCCTGTGACTCTCTCGGGATTGGGACAAGGTTCTCAACACTAGACTTTATAAATTCATCCGATTCCTTTTCAGGAACAGTGTCAAGATGCTCATCCCCCATGTTTAGAGAGTGAGTGGGAGCTTCGGGTGTGATAACAACAGACTGAGGGAGTTTAGAAGGACTAGCATACATATGTTTTATACTTTCCATTTGTTCTTCTGCTAGTAATTCCATCATAGTCTTTTCTCCCTGATTGTTCATGGAAGGAATTTCAACTGATGAACTTGATGAACCGTTATAAAATTGTAGGATATCAAGGATATCTTCATCATCATCGTCATCAGGAATGAAACGGAATCGAGCGCTAGATTTGGCTGCTTTTTCTTTTGCAATTGATTCCCTAATAGATTGTTCAAAGGCAATTTGGGAATCTAATTTAGCAGCCGCTCTTCGCTAACAAAACTTCCATGGATTTCTCATTTGGATTATCTTGTGGATGTTTAGATTCCTTCAAATCTTTCACTAAATCCAAAAGATCAAGGAGAAGATTTTGAGGAAGTGGGTCAGGCTGGTACTGTAGAGGTTGGTCATGATACGAAGAGTCGTAATTGTTACAAGGAAATGGATTCCTTGTTTGACAATCCGAGCTAGAGTGAGGACCTCCACAATACTCACAACAGTAAAACTGATGTGGTTGTGAGTGGTATGTGTTGTAGTCATAATTGTTATCAGGAACCCGCTCATAGACAAGCGTGTTTCCTGATTGACAATCAGAACTGGAATGTGAACCACCACAGTACTCACAACAAGAAAACTGCTGAGTCTCAAAGTGTGGTAGCTGATGGAATAAATCAGTCGTGTTATGGTAGGAATAGGGATCCTGGTTATAGACAGACCCGTTTCCTGACTCCACCATGCTACAACTGGGGCAATTGCCACCATTATAAGGACCACCACACCATTGACAACCAAGAGGGTGAGGATAAGACATAGAAAGAATCAAAAGGTTTTAGAGGGTAAGAAATGAAGAATCAAAAAGGTAAGAGGGTAAAGAGGAATATTTTTGGTATTTTTGAAAAACATTTTGATAAAAACAAAGAATGAAAATATTTTTGGCGTTGTTAACACTTTAGGAAAAATGTTAATGAACTTTTTGATATTTTATAACTTTACAAAAAACTTTTTACAAATGATGGGTTATGTGCAAGAATGGGTCTGAAAATGGCTAAACACACGCTAAAGCCTCCCCGGCAGCGGCGCCAAAATTTGATCTGTTCCGAACCGTCAAGCTACCTCACACAAGCTAGCCACTTGTGAATGGCTAACCGTAAGAAGCTTAAAACAGCTCAGAAACAAATGCAATGAAGTCCTGGAGAATAGAATGAATTCCCGGGTCGTTAAGTCCCACGGAGACTCAATGGTGTGTAAACACTTGATCAGACGATAGAATGATCACTAAGGATAGTGATCAGAAAGGATTTGGATGGATAATTACACTACTGAAAAAGTTTATAAATTAAAGCGACTTAAATACAAATTAAGAAGATTAAAAAGTTAAAATATATTAAATAAACGCTATCACTATTTTTAAAATGATGAACGTTTAAAACCTAAAACATACGTTTAAATAAAATAACGTAAACGTACAAAATAAAACGTGAGATCTAAGAAATAAAAGACCTAAAAATATGAAAATGGCATTTTTGAAATCCTAAAAATAAAAGAAAATTATAGAAAAAGAAAATTATTTTTATAACTATTAAATTAATTATTACTAATTAAAAACTATTTTTAATTAATAAATAATAGCTTATAATACAAGAAAATATGAAATAAAACTAGAAAAATAAAATTAAGACTTAGAAAAATCTAAAATATCATAAAACTAATTTTAAAACTGAAAATATATTTTTTAGACTTTTTATGTATTTATTATTTATTTAAAACTATTTACAACTAATTAAAATGCTAGAAAATACTATTTAAGCTAAGAAAATTATGGAAAAATACTTTTTAGGCTTTTTATATTTATATTAATCTAGGAAAATTGAAAATATATTTTTTTAAGCTTTTTCTAATTTATTTGTATTTAAAGCTATTTAAAAAGTGCTAAAAACTAATTTAAATTAAGAAAAATAGCAAATCAACTTAGAACAATCTGAAAATTTCAGGAAAACTCTAAAATAATATTAGGAAGCTAGGAAAAATAGAAAAACAGGGTGCTATGTGGAGGAAAATAGAACTGATGTGGAATGTGCTTATGAAATAAGCACTTTTAATAAGCTAAATGAGCACATCAAGCACCAAACTATTACAAAGGCTAAAATATGAAAAGAGAACCAAAATGAAACAAGTATTAACAGGCCTAACCCACAGAATTGCAAGACACAAAGATTTGGCTTATTTGATTTTATAAGCTAAAACAAAGTTTTGGGGACCTACTTGCAGCCCATCAATAAGCACTCAAATAAGCTGAGAACTAGAAAACAAGAGCTGGATCCTACAGAAGACCTAGCTGGCTATGTATAAGCCAAAAATCAGACCTAGGGGAGCTATAATAAGCTCTGTGCAAGAGCTACAAAATCTGCATAATCCCTGCAGCTCAATGCCCCGCACAGGGGATTTAGTGGCCATTTGACAAGCTTATTTGGGGCTAAAGAAAAAATTACAAAAATATGCAAAAATCACAACCATAAACTAGACCAAGTGAGATTTTCAAAACCACAAGTCTTATGATTTTACCCGTAAATGAGTCCACTAAAAATCTTCCTAGTTGAGCCCAAAGCAGGTTTTTCAAAATTTTGACTTTTAAAGAAAAATGAAATGTTGACTTAAATGAGCTTTGATCTAGATTTATAGACTAAATATGATGTTTTAAGATAAATTAAACATAATGCAAACTAGTTCTAAGTATTTTGAACACAAAACAAGGACTTGATCTTGCAAAATCACAACAGACAAGCTGCTAAGATACTTAAGGTGTAATTTTGACTTTTACTGCTTTTAGGCACAAAGTATGACTCAAATGAGTTCAAAGGAACTAAGCAAACATGAAACAACAAGCTATAAGCTCTGAACAAACCTTAAGCACAGTTTAAGGACTAAATCCAAACACCACTTTATTGAAACTGTTATGCAAATAAAATGGGCTAGCTAATGATCCAAAGCTTAAGATATTGATCAAACTAAGTTTAAATGATCATAATACAACTACATTAACAGGTTTACATTAATGGTGATCACAAATACACAGACAAGCATAATGTGCAAAATGGATAGAAATTGAAAATATGAAATACAAACTCACATGTGTACAAATGTTGTTGCAGGCTAAACCAAACACGTAACCACCCTAACCTAATCTATTTAAACCCCATCCAAGGCTCTGCAACACCTAAATCCAATTCCATTGCAAATTGAGCTCATGGTTGACTTTTGTTGACCCTGAGTGAAAAGGCCTTAAACTGTTTCCAAAGCTTGTAAAAAGCTTAAATAAGCTTGATTAAACTTGTTTAAGTGAGAAATGAAGCTATTAGAAGCTTAAATATAGGAGCATGAATTTGAAAATTCCAACAATAAACACTAGAATAAGAACTTTAACCAAATTTTGAATTTGATTCTTAAAAACTGATTACAATGATGAAATAGCTTGAGTTTTGATCATAGAAACAAAGGATTACATATTTTAAGCTACACTACTACATTGATAAAAAAAACGACATTGAAGAAATTTAAAACTACTATCTACTACTCTTTCTAGCCTCTCTCCTCTTTCCTTTTATACAAAATTGCTTCCACTTGTACTCTGAACCTTTCCCACCAATAAATTTGGCCGTTGGATGCTTTGAGTCGATATTGGCCGTTTGATCATTTTGGCGCCAAAATTGGTTTAACACCTGGAGAGGTTGAGTGAAGGGGTAGAGGAATCATTTAATGATTTTTGTAGTTTAGGTGAGGTGGAGGAGACATGGAAAGTGATATGAAGAGGAGGGGGGATGAGTGTGTTTGATTATTGCAGACAGTGGTTGGGAGGAAGGGGAAGAAAAGGCGCCAAGTGGGGTGTTTGTTTGACTTGGTTGGTTGACCAGATATTAGTAATAAGGGGGGGGGTCAAAATTAGGTTGTGACAGGGGTCCAAAATAGCTCAAGGTCCAAAAAGGTGCTTAAAGGCTTAATATGATAGGGACCATTGTTGTAAATTCAGAAAATTAAGGGACCTATGTCGCCAATATCTCAAAGTTGCTCCAAGGATTAAAAGTGACAAACTCAAAAAGTATAAGGACCAATCTTGTCATTTTCCAATTTTCCAGGGGCTAATTTTGCCAAATTTGAAACTTGGAGGACCAATTTTGTAATTTTCTCAAACTTTTGATATTTTTCACCAAAGGACTAATTTTGACAAGTTATGATTTAAAAGGACCTTTGGTGACTTTTCTTTGAAATTTTGACTCGTGGACTATTTTTGACAATTTTAGAAACTTGGGGACCTGAAACCGCCAATTATGCAAACTTTGCTCATTTTTCATCTGATTTTAAACATTTTGCATCTGAAATATATAAAATGCCATTTTGAGATATTTTAAGTATTTTGATGCATTTCGAAAGCATTTTTAGACGTTTTGCAGTTCAGATTGACCCAAAAATGATGAGTATTTACACACTCATCATCTATCTTAACTATTTAACAGTACTCTAGATTACTAAATAAGCTTAAACTAGAATTGAGCTTATGAGATTATTTAAGCAAAACAGTTATTAGGTGGCCTACTTTAAGCTATTGCATAAACAATCCTAATAAGCTAAAGGTAAAAACAGAAGTTGGAACCTAAAGATCACCTACCAGACTACACATGGACCAAATCTCAGCTCCTAATGAGCTTATTTGAAGCTTGTGCAAAGGCTGCAAGATACCTGTGCAAACTCAGTGTGTGCACAGGCAAATGGCGCTTATTAGAAGCTGATTAATAGCTTATAGACATTTAATAAAAGGAAAACAAAACTGAGATTATTAAACTAGACCAACTGATCTTGCAAATAACCAAGTTTCGGAGATTTTGATGAAGAAATGAACCCATGAAACTTCAACAAAGTTTTGTAAAAACTGGATTCTTCAACTATTGACTTTGAACACGTAAATCATATTTTGACTTTATTGAACTTTGATTCCAAATGACTGACTTAATATGATGTTATATGGTAAAATAGAACTAGTGCAAGCTAACTTAACTACTTTAAAACCAATATGCTTAATATGAGCAACCGATATGCACGTAAATGGAAGTAAGAACAGTTGGAATGCAATTTTGACTTTTAATGTAATGAGGACTGGTTTTTGTTGTTTGACTGAGCTAATAGGTGCTAAAGTAGCATGAATCAAGTAATAACAACAACTGAAACAACTCTCAAATCTACTAGTTCAGCAGATCCAAACACTACTTAATGAAATGGTTATACAACTTAAACATAGAGAATCAAACTAACACTATTTCCAATGATATCAGAGATCAAACACTATTCTATAAGCTAAATGAAATCAAATTAAAACAATTATAACTAGCCAACACCAACTGAGACCATTATGCAAATTCAAACAATTAAATGTAAAGGAATTTTAGAACTCACAACCGATCCAAATTTTATGCACATGCTTGTCACGAACCCAATTTATAACTTATTCTAATCAAAATCAACCCACTCCAGCATCAAGATCAACCCGAATCCATTTCTGAACCCAAGAGTGATCTCTGTTGACTTTCGTTGACCAATTTTGGTTTTTCTAATTTACAACACTAGAGTATATAGCAGGCTCATGAAAAGCTATAACAAGCTTATCTGAGCTTGTTAGAAGGATAAAAGAGCTTTGGTGACTTATAATAAGTATAATTAACTTAATTTGAATTATCAAGAAACATAAAAACTTGAAATCTTATTAAACTGTAATAATTACAATACAAAAGTGACTTTTAGCTTGAAATGAACTTAATATTACACTAAGAACTGAAATTTAAGTTAAAACAGACATTTTAAAGAACTTTTACACTATTAATTTGGTCTAAGACATGCGACGATCAGTTATCTCTCGTCTTCTTTTCTTCTTTATAGACATCCAAAAGCTTCCCCTCTCTCCTATGATCAATTCCCACCATTGGATAAAGCTTGATATCATCTTAATCGTACAAGTGGAGTTTTGGAGGGAAAAGGTGGTAATAGCAGGTTTATGTATTTAATGCTTCTTGGGAGGTTGTGGAGGTGGAGGGGGTTGGTATACAGCTGGGGGGGATAAGATAGCAAGGTGGAAAGTGGTGGTGAGGTGGTGAAACCACCTGGTTTCGTGTTTGCAGTGTTGGGAGAGGTATGTGAACAGTAGTGGCGGTTTTTTCATTTTAAATTTTGGGCCGGGTTGTGTTTTGGGCTTGGGTTGGATAATACAAAGGGTCCGTTTGGTTTTATATAAGCACAAGGACCAAATTTGTAATTCTGCCAAATTGAAGGGCTGGACCTGTAACATTTCAAAAGCTAATACAAGGGTTAAACTTGCCAAGTTTCATTTACCAAAGGACCATAAATGTTATTTTTCCAATTTTTAAATATCCAAGGGCCAAAACTGTCAATTTTGTAACTTGAGGGACCAAACATGTAATTTTCCAAAAGTTCACTATAAGGACCAATTTTGTCATTTATGAATAGTACAAGGTTAATATTTGACAATTTTCATTTTTTAAATTAGCCAAGGACTATATTTGACAATTTCCAAACTTTAAGGACTAAAGTTGTCATTTTGTAAATTTTAAACTTTAAAGGGTTTATTTTGACAACTTTTGAATCCCATGGATATTAAATGACATTTTACAAGTTTTTGAATTACCAGGGACTGATTTTGACAACTTTTGAAACTTGGGGGACTAAAACTGCCAATTATGCAAACTTGATACGTTTTTCATCTGATTTTGGTATTTTGCATTTAAAACACATAAAACACTTGTTTGTGATATTTTCATCATTATGATGCATTTCTGAGTGTTTTCAGATGTTTTGCAGTTTAAATGGTACAAAAATGATGAGTATTTAGACACTCATCAATCCCCCACACTAAGATATTGCTAGTCCCTAGCAATGATTTATGAAAAGTTAATGGATTTTATCTCTTTACCAAAAACCATTACTTCTGTAGTAGCCAATTGTTTCAGTTCAAGTAAGAATTTTGGTACAATGATAACCAAATGATTTTGAGCAAATCACCAGCTGTAAACGGATTTGATTTGTCTTTACCAGAAGCCGTTTGCTTCTGGACTAGCCAACTCTTAGATAAATTATCAATATTATCTTTGGTGAGCTGATTACCAATTATGGTTTTCCAACTGCCTTTACCACAAGCCATAAACTTGCGGGCTAGCCAACTTTTCACTAATTAAAGATATGGTGAGCTGAACACCATACAATTTTAGGCAAATTGCAAGCCATCAACGGATTTGATAAATCTTTACCAAGAGCCGTTTGCTCCTGGATTAGCCAGTCCTTATGTGGGTTTGACATGGTGGACTGATTACCATTTGTTGTGTTTAGTACATAGTACTTCCACTACAAATTTTTTTTTAAATTTGGCCATTTTGGGGTAAAAAGGGACTAAAAGGGTACATTTATGATCGAATTCGCCAGAATTTCCCCCCCACACTAAGAAATGAATATTGTCCTCAATATTCAAATTGTGGAAACACAACAATTATTCTTTTTTTTTTTTTTTTTTTTTTTTAATATTTACAATTTTCATTCATTTTTTAGATCTATATACAACATGTGGGGCATCTCCCCCACACTAGGGTGGTACACACTAGTGAAAACCCATGTTTAACTATTGTTTTTGATTACCGAGTCGCTAGCTTGACTCGACCCCGAATTAATTTGTTCATGGAGAAGTAAGTGGAAGAGACAATCTCCATCGGACTTTCATTCAAGATGTTTGTATAAACATTGAAGTACGTGAAAGTTCCACACCGATGAGGTATACATAGAACCGGCTCACAAATGATAGATGAAAATGCCGGGGTCAAAAATAATGTCTTCATTCCCGAAGGAGTGAAGAACGGAGAAGCCACGGATATATGAAGAAAAGCAAGAAAATCATGATAAAAATCATGACTAACTCTTCATCCTCAATAGGAGAATTCGTAGTTTCATGAATCTCCTCAGTTAAGTTCACTTGATCAAGACATATTATGGGTGTGTCTAAATCAAAGTAGAAATTATCATACTCCGGCGGAGATATGATATGAGTAAGTTCACAGGAGAACTCCTCGAAGGTGAATGAATCATATTCGAATTGGTATCGTGGGTTCACTGGTGAACTCATCCAATGTAAATGATTCATAATCAGGGAGAGAATTATGAGAATGAAAAGTGGTACTGCCACTAATCTTCTCTCCCATATTATCAAAACGTAAGGCTTCCATTTCCAGAATAGAATCATCGGAAAAAATGTCACTATCCTTTATGGGGATACGAGATGAAATGGGTTTTTCTTTGAAAGCCTCGATTTTAGAAATGAGAAGACTGACATTCAGTAATGTTGCACGAAGAGCTTCATCTTTGATTTCAGTGTCAGTAACTTCATCATTCTCTTCTTCTAAGCTAACAAGCTCGGAAGGTAATTCTTCCATATAACTGATGTCTCCACAAGATAACGAATCGTCATCAATGGAATCGGAGCACATCTCAACATGATTACTTTGGAAGACAAGAGGAGGAGGGATATCACACACATGATCGATAATTCCCTGTGACTCTCTAGGGATTGGGACAAGGTTCTCAACATTAGACTTTATGAATTCGTCCGATTCCTTTTTAGGAACAGTGTCAAAAAGCTCATCCCCCATATTCAGAGAGTGAGTGGGAGCTTCGGGTGTGATAGCAGTTGTTTGAGAATGAATCTCAACTGCTGGGATATCAACTGATGAATTTGATGAATCTTCAAGTGTATCCTCATCATCAATGTCATCAGGAATAAAACGAAATTGAGAGCTAGATCTGGCTGCTTTTTCTTTTGCAATTGATTCCTTAATAGCTTTTTCAAAGGCAATTTGGGAATTTATTTTAGCAGCCTGCTCTTCAGCTAGCAATTCTTCCATGGATTTCTCATGTGAATTTTTAATGATGGGACATTGTGGGAGTGGAGATTTGTCAAAACCGGAAGGTTGACATTGATAATCATCATGAGGACCCCAACAATGTACACAAGAAAAACTGGGAGCATTTTGAAATGCTGTTTTACTCAACTCCTCAGTTCTTTTCACGACTCCGAAGCTCTAGATAAGTGTCTTGTTGGGTTTGCTGAGGAGTTTGAGTCATTTGGCACCGTGGAGGTTGGTCGTGATATGGATAGTCGTAATTGTTACAAGGAAATGGATTCCCTGTTGACAATCGAGCTGAAATGGGGACCTCCACAGTTCTCACAACAGAAAACTGTTGAGTCTGGACCGTGAATTATATAGATATTGGTCATGACCAAAGTTCTGAGCATCACCGGAAAACTGTTCATAGACAAACGTGTTTCCGGATTGACACTCAAATCCTTGGTGAGGATCTCCACAAAATTCACAACAGTTATGTTGATTATATGAAGATAAGTCGGGCTGTGGTGGGTAATTGGAAAAGTTTGAGGGGTCTTGAATGATATTTTTCTTTATTTTGCTTTACCAGGGACTGTTTTTGACAACTTTTTAAACTTGGGGGACTAAAACTGCCAATTATGCAAACTTGATACGTTTTTCACCAGATTTTGATATTTTTGCATTTAAAACACATAAAACACTTATTTGTGATATTTTTGTCATTTTGATGCATTTCTGAGTGTTTTCATATGTTTTTGCAGTTTAAATGGTACAAAAATGATGAGTATTTAGACACTCATCAATCCCCCACACTAAGATATTGCTAGTCCCTAGCAATGTTTTGAGAAAAATTAATGGATTTCATCCAATGGCTAAGTATAGTGGTAAGTATTCCCACCGCCACGCGGGTGACCCGGGTTCGATCCCCGGCAGCGGCGCCAAAATTTGATTGGCCTCCAAACGGTCAAGTTTAATCACACAAGCTGACCACTTGTGAATGGTCAACCGTAACAAACTTAAAGCAGCTCAGAAGGCAAATGCAATTAAGATCGAGGAATATAGTGGATTCCCGGGTCGTTAAATGAGTTCGGATTAGGATCATAATCAAATGAATTCCTCGAACCACAAAACAAACAATTCCCGTTATGAATATCATTACCACACTGTACACACGTACACCAGCGACAGGGTGAACCAAAAAGAGGCTCACCACAACCGACACAAGGAATAAACGATTCTATTTGAGAGTTATGAGAAGGAATCGGTTCATTCAAAGAATCAACAAAACCAACATGGTGATCCGAATGACTATTAAGACTCGAAGAACATTTTGAAAAATCCAGAGGTAAGACAAGTGGTGTGCTCTGAGAGCTAGCAATTTCCACTACTTTCGTTATGGTCTCCGGTTCTGGTTCTTGAGAAACTTGAAGATTAGGCAAGTCATTCTTGCTAGTCACCGGTCTAAATTCTGCATGCTTGCTTTTAACCGTAAATCGTGAAAGTTTAGGATCAATTTTAGACGGCTTAGGAGCAATTGAGGGGTTAGATCTTTGGATAACCGTAGGTTGGACGTATTTAGCACCTCCATTATCGAAGGAAGTACCGGTCCTTTGTCACCTCGGTTTCTCGTTCCATTTCCCTACGCAGAATTAATGGATCATCATGAACAACACGAATTCTTGACATTTGTGATAAAGTATGAAGTTTTTCAACTTCGTTCCAGAATTCGTCGTAGTCGAGAGATTCCATGAGAATAGAAGAAGTTAGAATCAAATGGATAGAGGGTAAAAGGATAAAGAATCAAAAAGGGTAAGAGGATAAAGAGGAATATTTTTGGCATTTTTGAAAAACATTTTATAAAAACAAAGAATGAAAATATTTTTGGTGTTGTTAACACTTTAGGAAAAGTGTTAATGAACTTTTTGATTTATGATTGACTTTACAAAAAACTGTTTACAAAAAGTGGTATATGTGCAAGTATGGATATGAGAATGCTTAAAACACGCTTACAGCCTCCCCGACAACGCGCCAAAATTTGATCCATGCTAAACCGTCAAGTTATCTCACACAAGCTAGCCACTTGTGAATGGCTAACCGTAAGAAACTTAAAACAGTTCAAACACAAAATGCAATTAAGATCAGAGGAATATAGTGGATTCCTGGGTCGTTAAGTCCCACGGAGGATGAATGGTGTTTAACACAGACAGATGTCGAATAATCACTAAGGATAGTGATCAATAAGGATTTTGATGGATAATTATACTAAAGAAAAAGTTTATAAATTACAGGGGCTTAAATGCAAATTAAAGAAAATTAAAAAGTTAAAATATATTAAATAAACGCTATCACTATTTTTAAAATGATGAACGTTTAAAACCTAAAACGTACGTTTAAATAAAATTACGTTAACGTACTAAATAAAACGTGAGTTTTAAGAAATAAAAGGCCTACAAATATGAAAATGATATTTTTACAATCCTAATAATAAAATAAAATTATTAGAAAAAGAAAATTATTTTTAAAACTATTTATCTAATTATTATTAATTAAAAACTATTTTTAACTATCTAAAATGCACTTAAATACAAGAAAATATAAAATTAACCTAGAAAAATGAAATTATAACTTAGAAAAATCTAAAATATGATAAAACTTATTTTAAAACTGAAAATATATTTTTTAGACTTTTTATCTATTTATTATGAATTTAATACTATTTAAAACTAATTAAAATGCTAGAAAATACTATTAAAACTAAGAAAATTATGGAAAAATATTTTTTTGGCTTTTTATATTTATCTTAATCTAGGAAAATTGAAAACATATTTTTTTAAACTTTTTCTGATTTATTTGTATTAAAAGCTAATTAAAAAGGATTAAAAACTAGTTTAAAATAAGAAAAATATCAAACAGTGCTGGACAAATATGAAAAATTCAGGAAAATACTAAAATATTATTCTAAGTCTATAAAAAATATAAAAACATATACTAGTGTGTGAGAAAATGAAGCTGCAGTGAAACTGCTTATGAATAAGCACTTTCAAAATAAGCAAAAGTCCACAGATGGACACCAAATGAACACAGAAGCTAACTAATGCTAAATTAAGTCTATCTTAACTATTTAACAGTACTCTAGATTACTAAATAAGCTTAAACTAGAATTGAGCTTATGAGATTATTTAAGCAAAACAGTTATTAGGTGGCCTACTTTAAGCTATTGCATAAACAATCCTAATAAGCTAAAGGTAAAAACAGAAGTTGGAACCTAAAGATCACCTACCAGACTACACATGGACCAAATCTCAGCTCCTAATGAGCTTATTTGAAGCTTGTGCAAAGGCTGCAAGATACCTGTGCAAACTCAGTGTGCACAGTGGCAAATGGCGCTTATTGGAAGCCGATTAATAGCTTATAGACATTTAATAAAAGGAAAACAAAACTGAGATTATTAAACTAGACCAACTGATCTTGCAAATAACCAAGTTTCAGAGATTTTGATGAAGAAATGAACCCATGAAACTTCAACAAAGTTTTGTAAAAACTGGATTCTTCAACTATTGACTTTGAACACAGAAATCATATTTTGACTTTATTGAACTTTGATTCCAAATGACTGACTTAATATGATGTTATATGGTAAAATAGAACTAGTGCAAGCTAACTTAACTACTTTAAAACCAATATGCTTAATATGAGCAACTGATATGCACAGAAATGGAAGTAAGAACAGTTGGAATGCAATTTTGACTTTTAATGTAATGAGGACTGGTTTTTGTTGTTTGACTGAGCTAATAGGTGCTAAAGTAGCATGAATCAAGTAATAACAACAACTGAAACAACTCTCAAATCTACTAGTTCAGCAGATCCAAACACTACTTAATGAAATGGTTATACAACTTAAACATAGAGAATCAAACTAACACTATTTCCAATGATATCAGAGATCAAACACTATTCTATAAGCTAAATGAAATCAAATTAAAACAATTATAACTAGCCAACACCAACTGAGACCATTATGCAAATTCAAACAATTAAATGTAAAGGAATTTTAGAACTCACAACTGATCCAGCTTATGCACAGCTTGTCACAGAACCCAATTTATAACTTATTCTAATCAAAATCAACCCACTCTAGCATCAAGATCAACCCAAATCCATTTCTGAACCCAAGAGTGATCTCTGTTGACTTTCGTTGACCAATTTTGGTTTTTCTAATTTACAACACTAGAGTATATAGCAGGCTCATGAAAAGCTATAACAAGCTTATCTGAGCTTGTTAGAAGGATAAAAGAGCTTTGGTGACTTATAATAAGTATAATTAACTTAATTCGAATTATCAAGAAACATAAAAACTTGAAATCTTATTAAACCGAATAATTACAATACAAAAGTGACTTTTAGCTTGAAATGAACTTAATATTACACTAAGAACTGAAATTTAAGTTAAAACAGACATTTTAAAGAACTTTTACACTATTAATTTGGTCTAAGACATGCGACGACTGTTATCTCTGTCTTCTTTTCTTCTTTATAGACATCCAAAAGCTTCCCTCTCTCCTCCGATCAATTCCCACCATTGGATAAAGCTTGATATCATCTTAATCGTACAAGTGGAGTTTTGGCGGGAAAAGGTGGTAATAGCAGTTTATGTATTTAATGCTTCTTGGGAGGTTGTGGAGGTGGAGGGGGTTGGTATACAGCTGGGGGGATAAGATAGCAAGGTGGAAAGTGGTGGTGAGGTGGTGAAACCACCTGGTTTCAGGTTTGCAGTGTTGGGAGAGGTATGTGAACAGTAGTGGCGGTTTTTTCATTTTAAATTTTGGGCCGGGTTGTGTTTTGGGCTTGGGTTGGATAATACAAAGGGTCCGTTTGGTTTTATATAAGCACAAGGACCAAATTTGTAATTCTGCCAAATTGAAGGGCTGGACCTGTAACATTTCCAAAGCTAATACAAGGGTTAAACTTGCCAAGTTTCATTTACCAAAGGACCATAAATTTTATTTTTCCAATTTTTAAATATCCAAGGGCCAAAACTGTCAATTTTGTAACTTGAGGGACCAAACATGTAATTTTCCAAAAGTTCACTATAAGGACCAATTTTGTCATTTATGAATAGTACAAGGTTAATATTTGATAATTTTCATTTTTTAAATTAACCAAGGACTATATTTGACAATTTCCAAACTTTAAGGACTAAAGTTGTCATTTTGTAAATTTTAAACTTTAAAGGGTTTATTTTGACAACTTTTGAATCCCATGGATATTAAATGACATTTTACAAGTTTTTGAATTACCAGGGACTGATTTTGACAACTTTTGAAACTTGGGGGACTAAAACTGCCAATTATGCAAACTTGATACGTTTTTCATCTGATTTTGGTATTTTTGCATTTAAAACACATAAAATACTTGTTTGTGATATTTTCATCATTATGATGCATTTCTGAGTGTTTTCAGATGTTTTTGCAGTTTAAATGGTACAAAAATGATGAGTATTTAGACACTCATCAATGGGCGCACTACACAACTTCTCCTTCAGAAGTTGGAATGCTTCTTCTTCCTTTGCTCCCCATTCATACTTAACATCCTTCTGTGTTAGTTTGGTCAGCGACTTAGCTATCTTAGAAAATCCCTCAATGAATCTCCTATAATAGCCTGCTAGACCTAGAAACTGTCGGATTTCTGATGGGTTCTTAGGAGCTGCCCATTCCTTAATGGCCTTAATCTTAGCTGGGTCAACATGAAAACCTCGACTATCTATCACGTGACCTAAGAATTGCACGGACGGAATCCAAAATTCACACTTAGAGAATTTGGCATACAACTTCTCCTCTCTCAACAATCCTAAAATGAGCCTCAAATGCTCTTCTTGCTCCTCACTACTCTTAGAGTATATCAAGATGTCATCTATGAATACTATCACAAACTTATCCAGATATGGCTTACACACTCGGTTCATGAGATCCATGAAAACCGCTTGTGCGTTGGTCAAACCAAACGACATCACTTGGAATTCATAGTGTCCATAACGAGTTCTAAACGCAGTCTTAGGGATATCCTCCTCTCGAACTCTAAGCTGGTGATAACCAGATCGTAAATCGATCTTAGAAAAGACACTAGCTCCTTGGAGTTGGTCGAATAGATCATCTATTCTAGGTAACGGACATCGGTTCTTCACTGTTAACTTATTCAATTCCCTATAATCAATACACATCCGAAAAGATCCATCCTTCTTCTTCACAAACAACATTGGTGCTCCCCACGGTGACGAACTTGGTCGAATGAATCCTTTCTCTGACAACTCTGCCAACCGCTTTAGACAGCTTCCTCCAATTCTCTTAAAGCAAGTCGATAAGGTGCCCGGGCTACGGGTGCCGCACCGGGTATCAACTCTATTTGGAATTCCACTTGTCGGACAGGTGGAATCCCTGGCAGATCGTCGGGAAACACATCCAGAAATTCTCTAACAACGGGTACATCATCGAGGTGCCTTTCACTCTTCTCCTCACTTTTCTTTTCAGAAATTTGAGCCAAGAAAAGACAACCTCCTCTATCGATGTACTTCTGAGCTTTAATACAAGAGATGATGCTCAACCGGGAAGGACTTCCACGGTCGCTTTGATCTCCTTGTATGCTCAGAACTTTTCCGCCATACGGTAAACGCACAACCTTCTCATCACAGATGATGTGTGCACCGTTCTTCGACAACTAATCCATTCCGATAATGACGTCAAAACTTCCTAAGGTAACTGGCAATAGGTCTATACTAAACGGGCGGTCTAGGAAACTTAAGGTACAACCTCGAACTACGGTGTCTATCTTCTCTCTATTCCCATTCGCTAATTCCACATCGTAACTAAACCCTAGAGGTGTTTGGGATATTCCTAGTAATGGCATAAAATTGGTGGATACGAAACTCATATCCGCACCAGTATCACACAGTATGGAAGCATAGCGATTATTGAGAAGGAACATACCCGTAACTACGTTAGGGTCCTCACCAGCTTCCTTCCCAATAGCGTAAACACGCCACTGCTTCCCATGTCTCTTTGCTGATTCCTAACACCATTGTTACCCTGGTTTTCCACAACCTCACGCTTCACAGGGTTTAAGCCATTACCTCCTACACCTCGGTTAGCAATTCCGCCTACATTACCGGGATTTCCTCTCATCCACGGTTCTCGGCACTCATTCTTAAAGTGTCCCTTCTTTCCACATCCAAAACAGGTGACAGTGGCCTTCCAGTCCGCCCCTTGTGCAGTCTGTGCTGCAGCAAGTGGTCGGGACCTATAGTCTTTGGCCATGTGTCCTACCTTAGAGCACTTCCTACACACAATCGGGCACGGTCCATGGTGGTGTCGGTTACAACGACCACACACAGGCTTACTTCCTTCATAACCTTTCTTATCTCCAGTTCCTATGGCGAACACTCTGGTTGTCTCTTGCCGTTTGTTGCCATTCCCTTTAACAACTTCACTCCTCTTCCTCTTATCACTCTTATCACTCTTACCCTTGTCTCCTAATTCTAACACACAAGAGTCCATCAGACTCTGAGCCACAGCAATTGCCTCATGCAAATTGACTGGCTTTGCAGCGATAACATCGTTTCGAGTAGCTAAAGGCAATCCATCAGTATACCTCTCAATCTTAAGTTCTTCGGTGCGAACCATCTCAGGGCAAAGTAACGATAACTCTTGGAAACGACGAGTATAAGTCGCCATGTCAGTGCCCTTAACCTTATGGTTCCATAAATCACTTTCTAACTTCTTAACTTCATTCATAGGACAGTAAGTCTTAATCAGGAGAGCCTTAAACTGAGTCAATGTCACACCCCCAAATTACCTGTTTTGCAGCGGAATGGAATTCCTGTGGATTGACTGTCATAGCATCACAATCACAGTTATATTGAACGACCTAAAGTGTCGTTTGGAAAACACATCATTTGATTTAATAAAATAATCAGAGTTTACAAAGTACAGGTCCCAAATGAAAATCAACATGTGCGGAAAATAAATTTGGTACAAGTCAAACGATGTTTTTAAAGTGTATAAATCCCATGTGAGACGCGTCGTCATCGCGACTCTATGATATGTCCACATGCAAGCCATGAAGTGAATGCCTTAGTTACCTGAAAATACATTGCTAAAAGTGTCAACACAAAGGTTGAGTGAGTTCATAGAGTTTATGTAAATGTTTAATACGACTACCACAAGTATAGGCCATGTATGACAATATGTCACAAAAATGATACAATTGCTTAAGCACATGACAATCAAGCTTGACTGATGTTAGCCCCAACAGAGTGTTTTGCCAAACAACTCAAATAATGATAATGAAATGAAATGCATCCGTCCGGTTGGAATCCACCAACCGGATGGAGGTGTCACCCTCGATAGATCTATCCACCCACCCGCGCTTCTATGAAATTAACGGTTCATGATTATGAAATGGGGACATTTAACCGGCAATGAGGTAACTTAAGCAATGTAATGAATTTGATATACTTGGTATCGTAATAAAAATGATGTGCAATGTATTCTCCCCGTAGGTTTGAAATAAAGTAAAACTTGAATAAATCGGGGCTATGAAAACTCACCTGTTGCAATGATAATGATGATATAATGGCAATACTGAAATGAGGCGCAACCTCTGACCATAACCTATTATGAATGATATGTTCTAATGTAAATCATGAAACAATGTCGTGCATGCAAATCCACATGTAATCTATACCACTTGTACGTTTTTGAAAATAGAATTTATCGTCGAAATATATGTTTATGACATCTCGTCATGTTATAAAATACTTTACAAGTATTTACGTTGAAATGATATCTTACGATAGTCATTGAATGATTTATTATGAAATTATAACTTTTCGTCGTAAAATAATGTCATTTGGAAAATTCATGAAAGTGACTAAACGGCCTTGAAAAACTAGTCGTAAAATGGTACACATCGAGGGTTAGGAAACAAACTCAACGGTTTTGGGAAGCTTGTATCATTATCTCAAAGTTTTAGTGTTCAAGTTTCCATCCTAGAGGTCTCGATCACGGAGAAAAATATAGGTAAAGTATGGTACTTGTGTCCAAAATATCGTTTAATGTAACTTTCGGCAAAGTTTAAGTGACCGTATTTTATTCATTACAACTCTGCTTGACGAACGGTTGGACATTTTGGAAAATATGCTTGGCGAACTTACTTTTACTAGAAGAAATCATGTTATAAAAAGTACTACGTCAATGTTAAAAACGACCCTCAACATGGTCCTTTGTAGCCGTAATATTTGTCTAATAGAAATATATTAGTTTTTCTTATATAATAAAGTTACGGCAACTTTGTGTAAACGTGTATAATTTAATCGTTACAAGTCCGTTTTCTACGTTTTATATGTCCTTAGCTTCGTATCAAAGTATACTAATATATTTTTGATAAGTCGACACAATTTATAACGCCTAAGCCTCATTTTTGACTCGTAAAAAGTGGACGTAATATGCTGAAATTTCTGAATTTTATAGTTTTCGTCGTCTAACTTGTAAATAGCATAACTTTTTCGTTATAGCTCCGTTTTAACCCGTTCAAGCGGCCACGTTTTCGTTTTAAAGTGTATTTTATAAATATCTAGGCCAAGAATTTTTATCTACTGTCGAAAATTCCAGATTTCAAAAATATGGACAGACCCTTAATTAAACTTGTCGAAATGAGTTTTTCTCGCGCCAAACCTATTCTAACCAATTCAAAACAACTCCGAAGCTATTCTAATCCTACCATACACCTTCTTAGGGTGTCATGGGTTCCTAGACATCACCAAAAGTGATATGTATCAAGGGATAATTTATAGGATGATTAATATATATATATATATATATATATATATATATATATATATATATATATATATATATATATATATATATATATATATAACACTTAAAAACAATAAAAAGTGGTATAGACATCAATATGACTTGCATGTTTTTATCAAGTATGATGAAATGAACATAAAATGAATATGAAATATGAATATGAACATGAAATGCTTACTAGTAACTTGATGAGGTTAAATGAACAAGGTTAATCATAACACCCTAGGTTTTTATTTCAAAACCTTAACTAAGAGTGTGTCTAGATTGCAAAGAACTTAACTAGAAAAATTTTCATGGTTTCCTTCTTGATCCTCCTTGATGGCCGGTTCTATGGGAGAAGAGAGGAAGAGAGCTTTTAAATTTTACACCTTGAAGAGATTGGTAAATATGTGTGAAGTTATGAGTATAATACATTATAAATGTAAGATATTTAGCAAGTTAAGAGTGTTAGTCACCCTTGTGTCGACAAGGGTATTACTCATTAGTTAGTGAATGATTTTTCTTTATTAAGTAAATTTATGTAGTGTAAATGTGTAATTACTCAGGGATAATTGGTAACTTGTGTAAATATTTGAGCTTGTAAGGTAGCGTTAACAAAAAATAAATTTTAATGGATCAAAATAAAACATATTGAAATCATAAAAATTATAAAAATACATTTCTTACAAAAATTGAGTGAAATAATAATTATCGTGTAATATTTACGAAAACCGTCGTAATTATATAAATATAACAATTTATATACAAAATAAATTTAAAACACCGGGTAAACTCATAATATTATTTTTATAATCTTAATATGAGTATAAAAATATATCGAGATAATTTTTGGAAGTATTGGATCAAATGTTCAAAATAATTCATTACGCGATAGCGTTTATTTAATAAGAAATTATGCGTTTAATGAAAAATGCAAAACCATGCATGAACTAATATGATGGTAATGATGCTAATGATATGTAGACTAAACCTAGTCTATATGAAATGTCCTTGATGATTGTTCATGAATTCGCAGCTAATCTATTAAGGTTACGCGAATTTGATACTTGTAAACGTAGTTTACGATAAATGATGAAATAGTGAAACTTTTAAAGTTTGTAAAATGACCTGAAATTACGAGTTGTCACAGTCCAAGTCATACTATAAGCTACATCGATTCCTACCGCTCTGTGGTAATTATTCCACCAGGTCAACGCCTCGTCCTTCAAGGTAAATGTTGCATACTTAACCTTACAATCATCCTCACAATTACTCACAACAAACACAGATTCAGTTTTCTCCAACCACCTAGTCAGGTAAACTACTCCCTCAGTTCCTCCAAACTCAATGGGACCACAGAATCGGAACTCTTTGTAGGTACAACCTCGAGTTCGATTCAGCATTGGGGTTCCACTAGAAGTGTTAGAGAGATTAGCCTCAGCTAGCAGTTCAGCGACACGCTGCGACACTAGCTGGTCAATGTGGGTTGGGTTCACAAGTGGAGGGTTTTGTGGAACAGGACCATTCTCAGCACGGTCATCCACATTCGGGTTCTCTACAGCTGGGTTATCAATGTTAGGGTTCTCAACAGGTGGTGTGGTCGGGGTCGGGCGACGACCTCGACGACCAGGGGCAACAACAGCAGCAGGAGCTGCTCGGTTGTTCCTAAGCAAGTTTCGTCTTGTTGCCACCATTCTGGGGGCAAGAAGAACAGTTTCATAAGTTCACAATTCACGCTCTAAAGATAGAGTTAGGTTCCAAGGATCACTAAATAACGCCTGAATACATACTCAAGGCTAACAAGGATAACGCTATACCGAAGCGAAACGATCATATACCGCATCATAACTAAAGATGCACGTTCCATTAACCATAACTCATAAGTTTCAAAAGTGGAAATATACAGAAGGATTCGAAGAAATCAAAAACGATCCTAATAACGATACTAGTGAGACGACTAGGATAAATCCTACATCACGAACCAAGTACTACTTAGTTTCAAGATGGTACAAAACCATGAATCTAATACTATCTAGCCACGGTTACGAGCATTCCTAAAAGATTTCCAAACATCATCCATCACTCTCCATAGTGACAAAATCCCCAAACGCTGAGAGTCGCAATCCTTCCTAATATTTACGACCTCCTTCTCCAAACCGTCGACCTTGCGTTGGAGCGCCTGGTCTGCCTGCAAGACTGTCAGGCAATCTGTATGCCGGTCACTAAACTGCTCATAGAGTCCCGACAGACCTTCTCTCAAGGCCATCGACTTCTTCCCTTCCCTAGTCAAATCTATCCTCAAATCCTCTACACCAGTCCTTGTCACTCCATCTAATCGATCTGATAACCTACTGAGACTAATATTCTGGGATATAATCCTCCTTCAGATTTGACCCGTACCTCCATACTCCTCAGGCTCAGAAACAATCTCCGAATGTATCTCAGATCCTAACGGGCTAACTATATAAGGTGAGTAAGGTGGCGAGTCAATATCTAAAGGCTGTCCAGGGGACTCAGGCTCATACAAAAGAGAACCTGGTCCAGGAGAATGTGCAGGACTCTGCAATGGAGGAGTACCCCCCTCTTGGGATATCCTCACCATCCTCCTCCTAAGGATCCTCATCCTCATCAACATACTGCTCCTCAATCTCATGCTCCTCATCAACCTCATACTCCTCCTCAACCTCATGCTCCTCCTCGCCCTCATCCATAGGGGGAGAGTCCATGAGTCGGATTCTCTGTGCAGGTAAATCCTGAGGTGGTACACTAGGAGATCTAGACCTCCTAAGACATGGTGATGCTGCTAAACGGATAGGTGATGATGGTGGTCTCACAGACATACGGGCAGTGCTATAAGCAAGCCTAGGAGTCTGTGCTCTCGCTAAAACCTGATGTAAAGTGAGCTGCCTAGATGAGCTAGGACGATTTGATGATGATGAACTAGTGTAACGGGCAATCTCATAAGGATCACCCTGCGCAAATGTCATGAGAGTCAATGCTGGCGAACTAGCTACAGCAAGGACCTCCTCAGATACATCAAAAGCTAGTGAAGGCATAGTCTGTGACAATGGCATAGGGTAGGTATAAGTGTTCGAAACAACTAGTTTTAATAAGCGCATCAACTCAACCAAAACATATATCACATAATGAAAGCTTTAAAAGTGTAGGTCCGCATTACTCAAAACATGCCTTTAAATAAAACACATAAGTTTCGTTCTATCACACAATCCCATATCAAATCAATCGAGTTCAAAATTTCCAAAATCATAATATACCGTTTACTAAATTCCAATTTCCGTAATATCTCAATGATCACATCTCATTTTCCCAAAACCAATAATCATATCTCATTTCCAAAACCAATAATCATATCTCATTTCCAAAACCAGTAATCATATCTCATTTCCAAAACCAATAATCATATCTCATTTTCATAATGTTTAGGAATACCCCTAAACATATCCAAATCATAACTCAAATCTATAAATCATAACGTTTCCATAATTAGTTCACATTATCCCTTAACATATCATCTCGTAATTCAAATCGCAGTTCATACCATAATCAAATAAGAAGCTTCGGCTTGGCAAGCGGGCGTGCGTCGGTCGAGGATCAATTTTCTCAAAAAGTGGTTATAGTTTAGGGTTTATAAAATACCTAATTCTCTATAACCTTGAGCTCTTATACCAATCTGTAACACCCCCAAATCTCGGTACAACGGAAGACTTAATCAAGTTTTCGGGGCGTTACTTTTTGGATTGGTATCGCACACAAGTATAGCAAAAAGATAGTCATTTAATATTCAAAGCCAATCCCAATTTAAGTAATCGAAACATTTAATCCAAAAGTATAATTATTAGGCCCAAAACATGGTTTAATCAAATAGGTCCCCATAATTTATCAGAGTCAGAAATGATCCTTGAACCCGCCTTCTTGCCAAGCTTCCACCGATCAAGTAATCCAAACATCTCTCAAATACCTGAGAAATCATGCTAAAAGGTCAGCTTACGCTGGTGAGTTCATAGGTTTAAGTTCAACGAAATCATAATGGACTTGTAAGAGTTGATTTGCTATGCAAGACCTAGATAGAATAATACCGTTTGCACACACAGATCCTACCCGGATCACCAACCATATAATCACTTACTCGGGCCCCTGCGACTCTAGTCCAACACTGTCGTGGCAACCTCTAGAATAGTTTCCAACCTCGGGCTAGGTCGAGATAGAATTCTATTCTTAGTTACGCACGGTTAAACCTAGACTAAGGCAACAACTATCGCACATCTATCTACTCAGTCAAGCATATAAGCAAATCCAAATAGTTTTAACGGTCCAAAAACAGTAGCATGATTCTCACCCCAAAATAGTTCAAAACGTATATAAAAGTGGGGCTATGAAACTCACCTCAAGCAATCAACGCACAAATAAACACTAGCAGAAGATAATGGTATCACAGCACAGCAACTATCGACTCGGCACAACCTATTACTGTAGACCAACTTAACATATATTCCTCATAATCAACGTTATCTACCCCAATATATTCCATTTCCTTATTTCCAAAAACGTCTCGTTTCACCATTAATCCTAGTGTTTGGTATTCCTCGTCTGGGTGTATCGACTCAATATGATGCTATAAATGCACTCAAACAGCCAATATGTAACTCAATGCGACACAATGAGACCTCTAAACGATAAGCTCCATAGTTCAATAAGTTTCGGAATAAATGGTAGACCTTATCGAATTCGTCAACTCGATAAAATCATTTATTTATTCGTGTCTCTTATTATCCCATAAATCAATCGTATCCTTAAAGAGTCATAAGGATAAGTCGCCCATTAATAAGGTTACCCCACGTACCTAGCGGGCTCTTATTAGATTCGTCAACCTAATAAGTCCGCTACCCACGTGGATCAACACTATTAATGCTAGGTTATCCGTAACCCATGCACACAACGTAAGCAATTAAATACTTAACTAATATTAAATGTCCACAATTGACATTTATTGATAAACGTGTACTCGAAACATGAATTACTTATTTATTACAAAATATTTCCGTTTTAGTCGTTAGTTTCCATTTAAAAATAGTAAATAACAAGTTAAGACTTGTTATCGACATTTTTGGTACAAAAGCCCATTTATTATTCATATTTCATAGTCTATTAGTATTTTTCACTCAAATATATATTCCGTCAAATTCCAATTATTAATCTCATATCGTTATTCGTTTCGAGTCCACAAGCACGAGTCATAACTTCTCGTATTTTAATCAATCAATAGTCCAAATTATACTAAAGTCCATGTTACGGCTTTGTCGGAGTCAACTATTGACTAAAAAGTCAAAGTGACGCCGACGTAGCTCAAAGTCAACAATATATATATCAAGTCCAAATTAAATGTCACAATATCACAATTCAATCTCGAACCAACTCAAAACAATCTCGCCATCCAATCAATCAACCAAATGTACTCGAAACCAATGTTATGACCCTAATGGTCATGACACGGTCGCGGTCAAGACCACGTGAACCAAACAAGCTCTAGAAGCTTTTCGGCTTCACTCGTCTCATCCAAACCTCAACAATACCAATCAATAAGCTACCAAATCGACCCGACTCGGACCCAAGACCCAAGTGGGTCACGTACACCAACCCATGGGTCACGTACGTGACCATGGTGGTTCGTACGCCCCATGATGCTCAACCAAACACAACCAAATCCAATCCACAACACTCAAAACCAATCATTCAAGCTTCAAACACTATCTAAACACAAAACCCATCAACAATCTAGACCAAAAACATGAACATAAACCCTAAAATGCAAAACCATCCAATTAGATACACCTCACATCTACCAAACACTAATTACTTATTCAATTAAACACTAATTAGCTTTAATTTCATGTTCCACCCAAAAGCCCCAAAATTAAAAATTAGGTCGAAACTCTAATTTGAAATTCGTGGGTTTATATCACCCAATCAAGCTCAAAACATGTTCCCTTTACCTTATCTAATCACCAATTGCAAAAGCCCTTATCTAATCAAAAAGGGAACATTTTTATTGAAAAGATTCCGACCAAAGAAAACTTAGCAGATATCTTCACTAAACCCCTTAAACGTGAACCATTTTACTATCTTCGTCTGGGCTTAGGAATGATGGAGCACATTCCTCAAAATTCTTCCTAAACACATTGTAAGACTCTTCTACCTAATCTGAGTCTAGGATTCTATTGAGCACAAAATAAAAATTGGGATTTTACTTTCTTGGTTATACTTTCCGTAGATATAACCTTTGCATATTTAAAACCATATCTTGAAACTCTTTGTTTACATGAAAAACCCCAACTTGTTCTCTCAAAACTTCTCACGTTTAGGAAAATCACTCTCTTGCATTATTAATACAAATAAAAAATGTTTCTCTCATGCATGCATAATGATCTCACTATTCTCGGTCGGAAAATATAACTAATATATATTTTGACATGGATAATCGAGCAAAATTGAACTAAGGTGACTTTGGATTATCTCTTAGTTTTTTTTTCTTTTCTATAAAGTCGAGATAATCGCATCTCCACATATGTTGCATGTAGACACATACATACTAGAAACATTTTCCCTGGATGAAATCTTGACTCTTCTGGTGGCGGTCCTCGAACTATAGGACGGTCCCCATATTTAAGGGACCATCTGGTCATTTATGGGACCGTCCCCATAATAGACAGTCACTTTCATCTTTTGACTCTCTTTCTCTGAACCATCCCTATAGCTAAACCTATACTTCTCTGCATAACCAATCACAATTTAAATTTATAAAAATTCTAAAACATGCTTTGCCAAAATTAGTACCCTCATTTCCTATTTTAACCTTCATCTTCTTCCTTCATATTCATGACATATTTCCTCTCCTCTCCTCTCCAATATCATCCTCTAGAAAGCCTAGAATTTTCGTCAAACCGATTTGGCGGAAGAAACAATCCTTAGGAGATTTCATGCAAAATGATAATACCACCTTAAACAATCAAATTCCTACTTACACACACAACCTATCCCTATCAAAGAAGCATCTTCTTCTTTCTTTTCTTTCTTCGCTTCACAACCTAACAATGAGTCTCAGTCAATTCACAATGAGTCCTTTTCCACTTTAAAAGGTCATCCTCTATCACCACCACATCCACCTCTTGCAAACCGTACCACCCAACAATCGATTAGGGCTCAAGAATTCTCAACTCTCATTGATCTGCATATTCTAAATGCAATCATTGCTCAAAAACTTCAGTCACCACCTCTCATGAACCTTCACCCAACTCTAGATCAAGTTAACCATCATGGATATTATTGCTTGTGTTGCACCTATAACCACAATCAATTCCAAAACTCCGAAATGATCTAGACTTTATCACATCTCTTATTTTGTCTCCTTGCTTTTCGCCACCTTCAAACAACACTCTTGCACCTCCATATTTTCCTAAGCTCTAGACATGGTTCATGTTCTCAAATAAGACCGAGCCCCCTTTTAGTCATCCTAGGACTATACTAGGATTATTTCTAATATGTAGTAGTATGTTGTAATAGTCACACCTCATTTATGACCTCTCTCTCATTAATGAATGTTTTTTGATCAAGTCTATCTTACTGGTTATGTTCACTTATTGAAATTTGCTCACTGTAACTAACCCACTGTCGGCGGTCCCTTAAATATCTGACAGTCCTTTATTTATAAAGGACTATCCATGTTTAATGGACCATCCACAGTGTTTCTGATATGTCTTATCTCTCTCATCTACACTATGTAAAAATACTTTTGTGGGTCTAATATGGATTTTCTTGCACTCGTAATCTAACTTGTGTTTTTATCTATCTCTTTACTCATATGTATCTACATATTGTTGCACTTATCTTTCTAACTTGTTCTTGTAGCATGAAATCATAGCTCGATACCTAGGTGCCCTCATCAAGGGAGAGCACTAAACAAGGGGGAGCGTTTGCATCGTCGATTTCTTTCATCTCAACGCATCGACGACACCTTTTTGAGTTTACAAAAAGGGGGAGAAGTAAAACGAAACTCATTTAAAAACTTATTAAAACATATTTTTACCTAAAATGAGTTTATATTTTGTAATCATAAAAAAGGGGGAGATTGTTAATACAAATAATGTCAAAAACGTTGTTTGCATTATTTGATCTCTTTATGTTTTGATAATCACAAAACGTACGAACACGTTACGTAAAAGTACATTTGATAAGTCTTTAAATGAGAAAACTCGTTTTGACTACAATATCACTTAAGGTATGTACAAACAACTTACCAACATTGTTAAGTGATCAAAGAATTTATTTTGTTCTTAAAACTAACATTTTTATAAATATGACAAACGTATTTATAAATAAACAAATTATTTTATAAATTAAATAAATGTTTTATTCATAAGAAAATATTTGAATTTGAATTTTCCCGCCTAAATCAAACAAATTTTCACCAGATAAACATTTTCCCACTAAAAGACAAAAACCGGAGCGGAGTCTATGGGACGATCCCTTATAGGTCGACGGTCCCTTATATATATGGGACCGTCCAGCTTTATGGGACCGTATCCCGCTCCTCTTGATGACTATAAATACTGCACTATTCCACCAAAAAAATTCACCTCTTGAGCACTAAAATTTTATATCTTCTCAAATCTTTCAAATCTCTCACCTTTGATCATATTAACATATTGGTAATTGTTTACAAGTGATCACATTCATCTTTCCTCAAAGTGCAAGAGAAGAACACTCGTATTCGTCAAGAAACAAAGTGTTGGAGTCTAGTATTCACCTATTAACCATTGCTACGTTTTTCTCCTTGATCTATTTTCTTATTATCTCCATTCTTGTATATTGGTAGATTCGACTTGTGTAAGTCGTGAGTTTTTGTGTAATGGGTAGATTTGGATGGTGGGTACATCCTTGGGTGATTATAGATTGGAATGGGTGTATGTCCGTGTAGTATTGTGTGTAGTGTGGTGTAGATTGGTGCTAGCTAGGATTAGAACTTGACATTCCTCTTAGTGTCGTAAATTGGTGTAAGCGTTGGTGTATGGTTTTCTCCGCCTAAAGGGAGCTTGTTGACATAGTGGTCATGAACTCTTGAGTGTGATACTCGAGGAGTGGAGTAAGGCGAAGATAGAGCTTCGTAGCCGAACCACTATAAATCTCCGTGTCTTGGTTTGATCGTTTCTTCTCTTCACTCCTTTACATTAGTTAGTTCTTAATTATTGTTTATATTCATTGTGTTCATATATTGTTGTGTTGATATCGCATAAAGTTCGAATCTAAAAGTCTTTAAAACAAACTTGTAAAAGATTTTAAAACGTAAAATACAAATGGTGAAACTATTCACCCTCCCCCCTTCTAGTTTCTATAGTTCGAATCCATAACTCACTCATCTGGCCATCTTATCCATGACCCATGTTTGATCATCAAATTTTAGAAAATATCTCGTCGGAATCATCTTTATTGATTCATGAAGAACTAAGGATCGAGTCATCATCTAAATACGGGAAAACGAGACTAAAATATGGGAAAACGCGAGGACGATACCCTTCTGGTGCCGTCGGGTGGCATTTTCCGAGACCATCTCGGCTGGTCACGACGACTCAACACTCGAAAACATGAGGCCCAGTGTGGTTGTGGCGTGCACAAGTGGCATTTTGGGGGATAACGCAAGGCTCGGTGCAGGGTACCCGGCCCTCTAAGTATTATCTAACAAACATATATATTAAAATATAAAAGTCATTGTAGTATAAGATATAGTATAACATATACAAATTTATACCAAGTATGCATAATTGATTTAGTGAGTAAAATATGGTTTCAACTCTTCCATCCATTTAACATTATCTTTCATATTCTTTAGAACAAAATATAGTTTGTTGTATACGTCTTGTGTTTGTGTAAATATAGTGTAATTTTTAGTTTGTAATTTTCGTTTCCCTGAAAAAAATTGCAAATTTGTAATTTTGTATGCCATTGTGTATGTATGTAGTAGCTATAAAAGCTGTAATTGAGAAATTATTCAATGAATTAGTTGCCGGCGCATGTTAAATTAGAAAACCATCCAAATCATATTCTTATGTTTAACTTCAACATAAGCTTTAGTTATTTAAGTGCGATGAATTTTCAACAATTCAACATATGCATGGTTCATGCTTCATATGTTAAGTATCAATTTTTGCGCTTATTTTTAGATTTATGGGCTTATGTAAATTTAGTCTCAAAATAAGCTATAAGATAAAAGCTTGAGAAATATAAATCGAAATTAAATAAGCTCAAACACCCCCTTCCTAATTAGGGTTCTTTACATCTTTCCCTCACGGTACTTATACTATGATATCGATCATTGAGAATTACCCCCCCCCCCCCCCCCCTTCTTTATATTCTTTATTACTATTTTAATTTAATATCATTGAAAATGTACTCGTCTAAAAATTTATTTCTCATAAATTTATTAAGAAAAAAAACTTTTATATGATTTGATAAAACATGAAATTGAAGCATTTTATGAAAAGAACATAAAGTTTGAACAATAGAATTTTTTTGTTAAGTGGCAAAATAAAACCAGTTAATTGGTTAAAAAATTTAAAACTTAAACTAATTTGGTCAAATTTAACTCTATCTCTTCACACATTCATCCATGAGGACCATGACATACAAAAATAAAGACTCAAAACAAAAAAACACGCCCTTATTTCGCCTCGGAATGACAAAGGGGTGAAGGCACATGAATAGCATGGACATGGAGGGCACTTGCCCTCGACATTTTCTTTAATAGTTTAATAAATTGCTACATTGCTCCAAGTAATAGAAAGGCGAAAAAGGATAAATCGTCAGAGAGCATATATTAACCTTGTGGGAATTCTAAAATAAATGTATAAATGAAAATGGTAGAAATGTCTCATTTAAGTGGGCCGAGCTTTGACCAAAAATTAAAACACTTGTTAAGCACACGTTCATTAGTGAATTGAAGAACAAGTATATTGAAATGAAGAGAGATTAAAATCTTTGAAAGTCGCTAAAGATTCGTGAAACATGTCTATGATGTGATGCAAGTACAAAGAACATGATTGTTCAAGTGCGTGGTGAGAAAGGAAATTACGATAAGATAAGAATAATTTTATTAGTTAAAATACTATATCATGTTCTGATTATAATCATTATGAGATATAGTGGGTCACTATCAAATTATGCACGAGAAATTATAAGATGCGTGATATCAACTTTATGAGGATGATAGTGGTAAAAATTGTGTATCCCTCAATGGATCCAGAGACTTTCAATGAGGTACGTTATAAGAATATTGAGGCTGAAGACGTTGAGAGTGGTGATGGCCAAGATGGCAATCAAATGCACAACAAGATTTCTTCTTGAATAAAAGAGGTATAAAATGAAGAGACTAATTTATTTGAAAATTTCATAAATAAAGTAAATAAAGTTGACACAACAACACCAAACCAAATTAGTGTTTGTAAATAAACTCATAAGCCTACCAAATCAAACACCAGATCTAAAACTATTAATCTGAAGCATAGAGGAAGACAACAAAAGGATATGAAATGCGTAAAAATAATGTAGCTCAAAGTAAGGCTACTTAAGAACGTGTAATCGAAGGTATTGATGTGGGCTCCTTCTGGAGCTTGGGGAGGGGTTTTCCCCGGGTTCGAGTGTCGTAAGTGACAAAAATCCGGGGTTTCCTCTTAGTGAGATACCGTGAGTTCTAGGAGTTTCCCTTCGTGGGTCTCTCCTAGTGGTTCGGGTCCCGGGGCCTGCCCAATTGGATGGTTTCAACTCGGGGGTCGGATTTCATATGCGATAGTCGGTGCCTTTCTAAAAATAAAAAAAATCGAAGGTATTGATGTGGTTGCTAGTGTGATTAATCACTTGATAGAATCATACTTAATGGTAAAAGGTAGTGAGTTATGCTTATTTGCAATGGACTTGTTGGAGACCCCGTAAAGAAAGAAACGTGCAAGAATATGCTAGATGATGAATGCAGGATGGCAAGTTGCAACATAAGCTAAAAAAGAGCATTAGAACATTTTTGTTTCTTTATTTGATTATGTCGTTTTTGTTGGGATAACTATTGACTTTTTTTCTTTTAAATTTGATGTATGCTTACTACAAGTATTTTACGGATATTATTTATTGCCATTTAATTGTAATATATTTAGAAGTTTATTTGATATGTTATTATATAGTTTTTATAGATTTGTTATTTTGATATGTTATTATATAGGTTTTATAGATTTGTTATTGGATTGCACAAATTACAATGACATAGTTGTTGAGTACTACTACCGCCTTCTTGGCCCTGCTAAGCACCGACCCAGATGTTTAATATTCCATGTTTTCGTGAATTGGTCAATGTTGGTAACAAAACATACTTTGAGGCTCCTCATGTTTGACAAAATAAAAAACTCACGTACATCGTTATAAACAAGTTCTTAAAGTAACATAAAACAATTCTTTTTCAATTCTCTGACGTTCCAACTCTTCACCATCCCCATAATCTTGCCAGCTGTCACCATTCTTATTATATTACAGGACATTATATCCATGCTACAACACCTGTAAGGTGCAGTTTGGTTCCTAGTTTAGGATAGATTTAGTGGGACCAAAGTCAAATCCATTGTTTGTTTCAATTATCACTGTTTGCTTTTGGAAGTGAATGCTAGAAATATGGGCATACGTAAAAGTCAGGGGAGTAGGCATTTTTAGCCTACTTTTGATAATATAGTGGCCCAATTAAAATTTTCTCTCTATCTTTCCCTTCTCTCTATATTAAAATATAATTAATTTAATATTAATTTTATATATAAATGTATAAAATAATAATTTATCATTTTGTAATATATTTTCACTTTCCTACATCAAATCAAAATCCAAATCTAAATTCCAAATCCAAATCCAAATCCTAATCATAATCCTAAACCTGTCTACAAACCAAACGGGCCCTAAAATATCTTTGCAAGGACATCTGAATGATCTTGTATATTTTTAATATGTATTTGTTTAATTATACTCATTAACAGTTTCAATTTGATCATATTTCATAATTAATTCATAACTTTATATTTTATATTATGCAATGTAAGTATATGTAAGTAAAACTATTCCAAGAACTTACATAATAATAACTTTGTACAAAAAAGCGGTTTACAAATAGTGTTTAACCTATTAACCAAAACAAAATTCAAACTGTAATCTATGTATGTAATGTACTATCTTAAAAAGTATAAATAAATATTTTTATTCAAAGTAAATTCTACTTGACAAGATAGAAACTTGTGTAAGTTTCAATCAACCCTATCCTTTTTTACTATTCTTTGCTAGAGTATTACTCCCTCCGTATCAAAATTATTGTCAGGAGACAAGAAACACATAGTTTAATAAAAGTGGGACCACTTTCATTTTCAACCAATCAAATAGAATATTCCTCTTAGATTCTCTTGTTTTTACTTAATATGGAAAGTGGACAATTAAATTGAGACATCCTAAAAAGGAAATGTGGACTATTATTATGAGACGGAGGGAGTAGTAGCATTCAGTATAGGTTCATCTGCCATTTTTTGTTTGACATGCTTTGTTGACTAATGATTTTCTTTCTTAGGTTCTTTCTTGTAGAATAAAATGATTTCATTTTTATTGAATATCACACTCTCAAAAAACATAGCACCATTTTCTTCCACACCTTACTTGTTTTCTTATAATGAAATCAAAAAATTCTATCCTTAATTTTAAAACTTGAACTGGCACTATGAATGTAAAATCAGAATAAGTAAACAACCTTTTAATATTATCCTTTTAACCAATTTATTAGTAAACACTATGAAAAAAGTAACAATGTATTTGAAATTTTGAGCACCATTAAATAAAATGCATACATGCAATATATAAATACACGAATAAGTTTGCAAATTCTATATAAACAAAATACACTTAGGAAGATTTGTACCGTGGCATGCACTTTGTCACTTTAATGATAGGAACTAAAACAACAAGAACAATTGTATCAACTTCAACAAATCTATGAATACCTCCAATTTTACCATAGCTTGTTGCCACCAATTTTCTTTAATTACTACGATGGATGATAAAAAAACAACTATCTGCAAAAAAAATTGTTCAAGAAAGAGGTTGAACAATGAAAAATTCATTGGACTTTTTGGTATTTATAGAAGAGGTGTGATAGAACCACAAAAAATAATTCACACAAACCATCCACTCGCTGACGTGTCAGCGCGTGATTGGTTTAATCACTGGGGACCACATGTGGACCACACTGATTAAACCAATCACTCGCTGACACGTCAGCGAGTGGATGGTTTGTGTGAATTATTTTTTGAGGTTCTATCAAAACTCTTTATAGAAACTGTAAATCCTTGAATGTATTCTAGAGTTCAATAAATGACAAAACACTTACATGAGATATATAGAGGTTCTTTGAATCACCCTTTTATGACATTCATGAACCACTTTTCCCCACAAAAAAGAGAACCCGATTTGCACCTACATAAATAAAATAAAATGATGAACTCAAAACAAACCTATCAACAAAGAACATAGCTTAACATATTACAACCACCAACAAACAAAGAAACACTTACCTTTACTAAGAAATGAGAAGGAACACTATATGGTCCGCTTCAAACTCATCATGAGCTTTCTTAAACATAAATGACTACATATTGGTGAAAATCAACATGATACTGGTGACAAACTTAATTATATATTGTATTATCCTTTCAAGATCATCTTCAGCTTACTTTTTATTTCTTGAGCATTGTCTTCCAACATTCTTTGCTCCATCACGGCTAATGAGTGAACATCATTTTTGACGATTCCGACTCTCCAGCCATTTCAAACATCATATCATCATAAAAGGATTGGATTCAAAAAGTTTGATGAGTGTGTAAATACTCATCATTTTTGGTCAAATCTGAACTGCAAAACGTTTAAAAATGCTCAGAAATGCATCAAAATACTGAAAATATCTCAAAAGTGCATTTTATATGTTTCAGATGCAAAATGTTCAAAATCAGATGAAAAATGAGCTAAGTTTGCAGAATTGGCAGTTTCAGTCCCCCAAAGTTTCAAAAGTTGTCAAAAACAGTCCCCGAGCACATAATTTCAAAAGAAAAATCACCAAAGGTCCTTTTTAAATCAAAAGTTGTCAAATTTAGTCCTTTGGTGAAAAATATACAAAGTTTGAGAAATTTACAAAAATGGTCCTCCAAGTTTGAAAATTGGCAGAAATGGCCCCTGGAAATTGCAAAATGGCAAGTCTAGTCCTTATACTTTTTGAAAGTGTCATTTTCAGCCCTTGGATCAAGTTTGATGAATTGGCAGATTAGGTCCTTTCATTTTCAGAATTGCACAAAGGTCCCTTGGTTATTAAAACTCTTTAAACCTATTTTTGGACCCTATCATATGCTTTGGACCCTGCCTTCTACTTTGGACCCCTGTCTTTAACCAATTTGAACCCCCCTTGTATTATTAAATCCCAGTCAAACACACCCCTCTTCCCCTTTCCCCGTTTTCCCTCCCTTTGTCTGCCCACCATGCCCAGCCACCAACACAACCACCCAGCCTCCCAATCACCTCACCATGTCCCCCCTCCACCTCAACTAACTTCCAAGGATCAATTAATGCACCCCTTACCCACCATATCAACCCCAACTGCTGAAATCTAAAATTGGCGCCAAAAACGGATTCAAAGGCCAGGATTGATTTTAGCCATCCAATGGCTAAGAAATTGTTGGGAATTCATCAGAGAAGAGAGATAAAGAGATTGGGATATAAAAGGAGCATTGGGAAGCAAGAAAAATAGTCTACTAGTTTTAAAATATTTCTTTATGTCGTTTTTAATAATAAGTTTTAGTTAAGCTCGAATTCGTAATATTTTGTTGAAGTGCACTCATATTAAGTTTTTATATCAATATAAATCCATTCCAAGTACTAATTTAAGTTTCTCTATCAATTTGTGATTTGAATTAACTGTTGAAAATTTCATTACTTAAAACTTGTGTACAAGTTATTATTAGTGATTTTTAAGCTCAAAAAAAGGTTTATCTAAGCTTATTATAGCTTTGTATAAGCTAATATTCAAGGATTGAGTAATTGAGTTTCTTGGTCAACAAAAGTCAAACGGGTGAAAATGATGCAAACTTGGTCAATGGGTGAAGCAGCTATGGAAATGGGTTGATTTAGGTCTAGTGGGTTGATTGAGATAGGTTAGTGGTCCTCTGTTAATCTGTTGCAAGCTATAGTAGCTTTGGACCCTTTGTAAGTAAAATCCAAGTTTCTTTGCATTGTTTGATTTTGTAGTTAAAACTGGTTCAGATCTGTTCTAAAAGTATTAATTAGGTTAAGTTAATCTAGTTTGATCATTTGTGCATGCTTAGTCAGGTTTTATCTCATTTAAATTTTCAAATCAATATATTAAGGGGTGTTTGGTTTGTCAAAACTGCCTCTCAAGGTGAATGCAGTGGTAGTTTTTGGTTGGTTCATGTCTAGTTAGCTCTAAGTAACTCATTGGAGTCAAATTTGCACCTGCTAGTTCAAAAAGTCAAGATTAACTCTTGATCTGTCTCACTGTCAACTGTTGTTGATTTTGGAATTGCAAAACCTGGATTTGTGTTTAAAAGTGTTAACCATTGCTTTCATTATACTCATTACATCATATTACTCCAACATCAGTCATTAAATTTGATCCAAATCTCAACAAAGTCAACTTTTCATCTTTTGTTCAAAAGTCAAAACATGCCAAAAATTGGTTTTGAGCAGATATTGCAGCATCTGCACAGGCTTCAGTAGGGCTTTTCAGGGTTTCATTTTTGGAATACAAGTAGTCTACTAGGTGGTCTTTAAGACCTAATAACTGTTTTTAGCTCAAGCCCTCTGGTTGAGCTTGTGCATAGGCTCAAAGTCGTGGTCCGGTGCCCTCGCTCCAACTCAGATATACCGAGTGATTTCTCGGTTGTGAACAAGCCGCACAGAGCTTGTATAAGCCTGTTAAAGGCTGGTCTTTTGGTTATAATCAGATACCCGTGTCTAGTTTAGGACTTGATAATTGGTTTTAGTTTGTAGCTTATTTGGGTGCTTATTTTTGACCGCAAGTAGGCACCCATTTCTGTTTTTTAGCTTAATCTCATAAGCTTCAAATCTGTGTTATTTGGTTGTTCTGTAGTTATAGCTTGTTGATTACTGTTTCATTTGGTCATTTTTAGTATTCCATAGTTCCTGTTTTCAGTGGGTTGCTTGATTTGCTCATTTGCTTATCAAGTGCTTATTTCAATAAGCACTTGATTCAGCAGTTTCATTTTCTTCCACATAGCCTACTGTTTTTCCAATTTTCCTAGCTTCTTATCATCATTTTAGACTTTTCCTGAAATTTTCAGATTTTTATAAGCTGTTTTGCTACTTTTCTTGATTTTAATTAGTTTTTAAGCATTTTTAATTAGCTTTTAATACAAAAAATTCAGAAAAGGTTCAAAAAAATAATTTTTCAATTTTATTAGATTTAGATAAATATAAAAAGTAAAAAAAGTAATTTTCCATATTTTTCATAGTTCATTTGGTAATTTTTAGTAATTTAATTAGTTTTTAATAGTTTTTAATTCATAGAAAATCCAAAAATAATCATAAAAATACAAAAATAGTTTTGAAAATTCTATTTTGATATTTTAGACTTTTCCATTTCATAATTTTATTTTTCTAGCTTTATTTCCTATTTTCTTGTATTTTAGGTAATTATTTAATAGTTAAAAATAGTTTTTAATTAATAATAATTCATTAAATAGTTATAAAAATAATTTTCTTTTTCTAAAAAGTTTCTTTTATCATTAGGTTTGTAAAAACATCATTTTCATATTTTTAGGGTTAATATTGCTTTAGTTTCACTTTTTAATTTGTACGTCGCGTAGATTTTTAATTCAGTTTTATAAAAACATAAAAACAAAAACATCATTTTAATTATAGTGATAGCGTTTATTTAATAGATTTTATCTTTTAATTTCCTCTCATTTGCATTTTAGCCTTTGTGTTTGTTTGATATTTCGTAGTTATAATAATCAAATCATATTCCCTTTTCGCTCAAACTTCTCGATCACTACTGTTGATTGATCCATTGCATAGCTCGGGGACATAACGACCGGGAGACCCTATACTCTATGATCTTCATTGATTTCGTGCTTAAGCAGCTTTAAGTCGGTTACGGTCCGCCATTCACAAGTGGCGGGCTTGTGTGATTTAGCTTGTTGGCACGCATCAAATTTTTGGCGCCCGCCGGAGTCAGGCTGATCTATCTTCCATTTTAGCAGATTAGTTGTTTGAATCCTCACTCATTTGTTTATATCATCCATCTCTGTATATATATATATCCATATTTTCTTCTAAAAATCCAAAAACCCAAAAACAACCAAAAACGTATAAAACACAAAAATATTTTTCTTTTTCTATATATGTATCAAAAATAAAAATACAATAAGATTCGCGTTTTCTTTTAATAATTAACAAACTTAAAAGATTACCACCGCAAACCAAGGCAGTGCACTACCTAACTGGGGTGCGACCATAATAAGTTCCCGAACTAAAGATTTAAAACTTGCCTTTGTGTCCTTGTGATTGGTGTACCTTTTTTAAAGAAGCCATTCATCTTGGATTATTGGTTAAGTTCACTGTTGTTTTGCCTCAATTTTGTGTTAATTGATTTTGTTGTGATATCGACGCTTCGAACCGTAAAACCCATAAAGATTCTTCTCACACCCCATTTTACAAACGTCTTCATAATTCCCATTTCTCTCCTTAACTCTGAGTCTCTTAGAGTTAACTCTAGTGTATGCGCACTCGCTCTTCTAGATCTGTGAGCCCATTTCGTGAGCTTATCAAGATTCCAAGAAGGCGTGTTCGTAGACTTTCTGCTCCATCAGTCGGATCTGAGATCCGGACCGTTTCACACTTCTTCCGCTATCATGGCGGATGAAATTCCTATGTGTGAGCTTCTCCAAGCACCCATCGACGGGTATGGAGATGCTATCGTTGTACCAGCCATCGTGGGTCGAAAATTTTGAACTCAAGACCGGTTATGAATCTTGTAACTTCAAATCAGTTCTACGGTTTTGAGCGGGATGATCCTCATGCTCATATAAGATGGTTTAACAAGATTGCATCTACCATCAAGTATAAGAATGTCCCTTCGATGTCGTTAAGCTTCTTCGTTCTCGCTTTCTCTTGAGGGCAAGCCCGGATTTGGCTTGAAAAACAACTCCCTAAATCAATAGAGACATGGGAAGATCTGGTGAAGAAATTTGTGAATGAATTCTATCCACCTTCCAAGACCACGAGTCTTAAAAATGAAATCATCAAGTTCACTCGGAAGTTTGATGAATCCTTCAGTGAATCGTGGGATCGTTTCAAGGAATTGCTTCGTAAATGTCCTCACCACGGTTTCTCCGAGTTGATGCAACTCGATACTTTCTACAATGGAGTGAGTCAATCTGATCAAGATTCGCTCAATTCCTCCGTGGGAGGAAATTTCCTAAGCAAAACTGTCAAAGAAGCTTTAGCGATAATCGAAAACAAGTCTAAAGTCCGCACCGCACGAAGCAAGCCGGTTGTTTCCCAAGTCAGTGTTGGTCCTTCTTCTTCTTCATCGCCCGTGAGCCGGTTCTAGCACCGATGCTAAGATTGATAAACTCACGGAAGCTATTCAGCTTTGGTTCTCTCCAACCGTAAGAAAGTCTTTTTCCACAAACTTCACCTCCCCGAAGTTAAGAAAGTGGTAGTCTCAGTGTTACCGTGGTGGCCCCCATGCCTACTATAACTGTATGGCCACCGATGGTAACCCTTTTGAAGCTAATGTTGTGGGCGGGATGCCTAATCAAGGAGGCAATCAATATCGTGCTCCTATAGACCCGAACCACCGTCCTAACCACTACTCTGGACCTCCCGATTTCAATCAAAACCGTAATCAAAATCAGAATAGACCAAACCAAGGTTTTCAAAACCAAGGTAATTTCAATCAAAACAACGGTTTTCAAAATCAGAATCAAAATTTCCAACATCAAGGAAATTACAATAGAAACCCATGTCGGGAAATTTCAACCAAGAGTATTTTCCTGCCAATAATCAAGGAAATTTTCACAACCAAGGCCCTAATCCTAACAATAGAGGCCAGAATTTTCCTGTGCAAACTCAAGCCATTGTTCCAACTGACCATCATCTCGATGAGTGTTGAAACAATTCATGAAATCCCAAGAGGAAATGAATCGGTTGTTGGTCACCATTTCGACATCAAGAAGTCTTTAAATGATCGACCCTCGGGCTCATGTACTCTACCTAGCAACACGATCGCTAATCCGAGGGGCGATGCAAAGGCGATCACAACCAAAAGTGGTGCTTCATATGTCGGACCTGTTGTTCCTACTACCTCTTCTTCTTCTTCTATCCCGAAGGTAGTGGAAAGCAAACCTCCAAAACACAATGGACCTACGACTCCAATGCCTCCTCCACCTGTGGCAATAAGTCAAGTTACCAAGGAAACAACGGACAAGGTGCATTATTCAAGTCCACGGTACCGCGACACGTCCAACCTTCGGTAGTCCAACCTCAAGTGGTCCACAAACCCAAGTCAAATCAAGGAGTTGTTTTTGAACCTCCTGTAGCTCCTGTTGAGAATCAGAAATCCAAATCTTCTATTCCTTATCCCTCACGTTTACATGAGCAAAAGCTCCGCGAGAAAGCTAGTCATCAAATGGAAAAATTCTTTCAAATTTTCCAAGAACTTCACTTTGACATAAGCTTCGCAGATGCCATCATGTTAATGCCCAAGTTTGCATCTACTCTGAAACACATGTTGAGCAACAAAGAAAAGCTATTTGAAATGGCTAAGACTCCTTTGAATGAGAATTGCTCAGCTGTCTTGTTAAAAAGCTTCCCGAGAAGTTAGGAGATCCCGGAAAATTTCTTCTTCCTTGTGTTTTTCCTGGGATGATTGAATGCTTTGCCCTCGCCGATCTTGGTGCAAGCATCAATCTGATGCCTTACTCAGTGTGGAAGAAACTTTCTCTTCCGGAACTTATTCCTACCTGCATGACTCTTGAGCTTGCAGATCGTTCTATCTCGCGTCCTCTTGGCATCGCCGAGGATGTATTTGTGAAAGTAGGAAAGTTCCATTTTCCACCGACTTTGTGGTCGTTGATTTCGATGTCGACCCTCGAGTTCCCCTCATTGTTGGGCGGGGATTTCTGAGGACGGGCCGTGCTCTTATTGATGTGTTTGAGCAAGAGATCACTCTACGTGTGGGTAATGAAGTCGTTACCTTTAACCTCGATCGACTTCGAGGTACTCCTCAAATTATGATATCTGAATCGCTTAATCGAGTCGATTCAATTGACATTGCTTCAGAGGAGTACTCTCAAGAGTTTCTTGGTTATCTTCATAATTCGTGAGTGGAAATTCCAATTCCACCACATCTTCTCAACCTATCATTGCCGACTCTTCCCTCTCTCACTCGTTTGAGGGAGGTGACTTCCTTCCGGAAGAGATCGATGAATTTCGGGTTATCGATGAATCAATTCCTACTGGAATTGATGGTGTTTACGATTCGGAGGGGGATATTCTTTATCTTGAGCAATTGCTTAATGAAGATCCATTACCTTCGCTCCCTCCGAAAGACATCACGATTGAGGAAATCAAATCAGACAAACTTCTCATGAAGAATTTCCGAGGTTGAACTTAAGGACCTACCTCCTCATCTTGAGTATGCATTCTTGGAGGGTGATGATAAATTACCGGTCATAATTGCTAAAGACTTGACCGAGGAGGAGAAAACTGCTCTCATAAAGGTCTTGAAGTCACACAAGCAAGCAATTGCTTGAAAACTCTCCGATATTAAGGGTATCAACCCTGAATTTTGTACTCACAAAATCTTAATGGAGGATGACTTCAAGCCAAGAATTCAAAGTCAGAGAAGGGTAAATCCTAAGATTCACGAGGTTATCAAACAAGAGGTTCTCAAACTTCTTGATGCCGGTCTGATTTACCCGATCTCTGATAGTCCTTGGGTTAGCCCAATCCATTGCGTTCCTAAAAAGGGTGGCATTACTGTTGTCACAAATGAAGAAAACGAGTTAATTCCAACTCGATTGGTTACGGGATGGCGTGTGTGTATTGACTATCGAAAGTTAAACGAAGCCACCCGTAAAGACCATTTTCCTCTACCCTTCATGGATCAAATGCTTGAGAGATTAGCAGGGAACGAGTACTATTGTTTCCTTGATGGTTTCTCGGGTTACTTTCAGATCCCCATTGATCCGCTGGATCAAGAAAAACTACATTCACCTGCCCATACGGGACGTTTGCCTATAGACGTATGCCTTTTGGCTTATGTAATGCTCCTGGGACGTTCCAACGTTGTATGATGGCCATTTTCCACGACATGATCGGGGAAACTATGGAGGTGTTTATGGATGACTTCTCGGTCATTGGGGACTCGTTTCATACATGTCTCTCCCATTTAGACAAAATGTTAAAACGGTGTGAAGACACCAATCTATGTCTAAACTGGGAGAAGAGCCACTTTATGGTCAAAGAGGGCATTGTCCTTGGCCATAAGATTTCCAAGAGTGGGATTGAGGTAGATAGAGCAAAAGTTGATGTTATTGCTAAATTACCTCATCCTACTACCGTCAAAGGTATTAGGAGTTTTCTAGGTCATGCCGGGTTTTATCGTCGATTCATTCAAGATTTCTCTAAAATCGCCCGGCCTATGACCCATCTTCTCGAAAAGATGCTCCTTTCATCTTTTCTCCTGAGTGCATCGAAGCTTTTGAAACACTTAAGAAAAAGCTTACGGAAGCACCCATTCTAGTTGCCCCGACTGGGATTTACCCTTCGAGCTCATGTGCGATGCAAGTGATTTTGCTATCGGTGCGTGTTGGGGCAACGCAAAACCAAGCATTTTCACCAATCCACTACGCAAGCAAAACTATGATCAAGCTCGACCCATTACACCACTACGGAAAAAGAATTATTAGCCGTGGTGTATGCGTTTGAAAAGTTTCAGCCATACCTTATCTTGACCAAATGCGTGGTGTATACGGATCACTCGGCACTCAAATATCTCTTTGCAAAACAAGATGCAAAGCCGAGATTGCTCCGTTGGGTTCTCCTCCTACAAGAATTTGATATCATTATTCGTGATAAAAAGGAGCCGAGAACCTGGCGATCATCCGTCCCGATTAGAGAACCCTCACCAGGATGTGTTTGAGAAAAAGGAAATAAATGAAACATTTCCTCTCGAAACACTCAATATGGTTTCTTTTCGTGGAGACTCTTCTACCCCATGGTTTGCGGACTTTGCAAATTACCATGCGGGTAACTTTGTGGTGAAAGGGATGTCGTCCCAACAGAAAAATAAATTCTTTAAAGATGTGAAACATTATTTCGGGCGACCCTACTTGTTTAAAATTTGCGGATCAAGTCATCAGGCGATGTGTGTATGGTCGGAAGCCACCGAAATTCTTAAGGCTTGCCATTCTGGACCTACTGGGGACATCATAGCCCCAACTACACCGCCAAGAAGGTGTTTGATTCCGGATTCTATTGGCCCACAATCTACAAGGATGCCCACGAATTCCAAAACCCGTGATACTTGTCAACGTCACGGGAATATCTCACAAAGGAATGAAATGCCGCAAAACGCCATTCAAGTGTGTGAGATTTTTGACATCCGGGGCATTGACTTTATGGGGCCATTTCCTTCTTCCCGTGGTAACAAATACATACTCGTGGCCGTTGACTACTTGTCAAAATGGGTTGAAGCTAAGGCTTTACCCACCAACGATGCCCGAATTGTTGTGAAATTCTTGAAATCCTTATTTGCTAGGTTTGGAACTCCACGCCATAATCGATGATCGTGGTACGCACTTCTGCAATGACCAATTTGCAAGAGTCATGCAAAAGTATGGTGTAACTCACCGTACCTCTACTACGTACCACCCCCAAACAAGTGGGCAAGTGGAAGTTTCTAACCGGGGGATAAAAAGAATTCTGGAGAGGACGGTCGGCGAAAACCGTGCCTCTTGGTCGGATAGGTTAGATGACGCACTCTGGGCCTTCCGTACAGCTTATAAAACACCCATCGGGTGCACTCCATACAAGCTTGTGTACGGGAAGGCATGTCATCTACCGGTAGAGCTCGAGCACAAGGCATACTGGGCCTTGAAGCATGCTAACTTTGATATTCAGACAGCTGGTGATCATCGGAAAGTTCAAATGAATGAATTAAATGAACTCCGTGATCAAGCTTACGAGAACTCTTTGATCTATAAACAAAAGACAAAGAAGATTCATGACTCAAAAATCAAAAACCGCGTTTTCAACGTCGGTGATCGAGTCCTTCTTTTCAACTCAAGATTGAAGATTTTCTCGGGAAAATTAAAATCCCGGTCGGTCCATTTACTATCACTAAAGTTTATCCTTATGGTACCATTGAGTTATCTCAACCCGATGGTCCTAATTTTAAAGTGAATGGTCATCGAGTGAAGCATTACTTTGGAGAGGACATCCCATCCATGGTTGTCCCGGACTTACAAACTTTCCCCATGAACAAATGAATGCGGGGATCGAGTCAAGCTAGCGACTCGGGAATCAAAAATAGTAGCATGCCATATGGGTTTTCACCCATATTTCTGTCTTCTTTCTACTTTCTACCACTCTAGTGTGGGGGAGATGCCCCACACTTGTATATATGTTTCAAAAAAAAAAAAAAAATCTTCTTTCTAAATAATGGCCGTAGTATTTCCCTTTCACGTTCTTTGTTTCGGCATAACCGCCGGTACTTTGAATATTGAGGGCAATATTCATTTCTAAGTGTGGGGATTCTCACGAATTTTATCATGTAATTATCCGCTAATTCCCCGTTTTTGGCCAAAAATTTTTTTTTTGGAGTAAGTGTTTTACACTGACTCATTTGGTTATCATCCGCCATGTCGTAAGACAAAAGGATTGGCTAATCCAGGAGCAACCGGCTCTTGGTAAAGATTTCTCAAATCCGTTTATATGGCTTGCAATTTGCCCAAAATTGTATGGTTCTCAACTCACCATGTCCTAAAAAGTGAAGAGTTGGCTAGCCCGCAAGGTTATGGCTTGTGGTAAAGGCAAGTGGAAAAACCATAATTGGTATTCACTCACCAAAGATAATTCGATAATTTATCTAAGAGTTGGCTAGTCCAGAAGGGTACGGCTTCTAGTAAAGACACATCAAATCCGTTATATGGTTTATGATTTGCCAATAAATCGGATGGTTATCGGTGTACCATGGTTCTTGCTTGAACTGAAACATTTGGCTACTCCGTATAATGGCTTTTGGTAAAAAGATGCAAATCCATTAAGTTTTTCTCAAAAGATTGCTAGGGACTAGCAATAGTTTAGTGTGGGGGATTGATGAGTGTGTAAATACTCATCATTTTGGTCAAATCTGAACTGCAAAACGTTTAAAATGCTCAGAAATGCATCAAAATACTGAAAATATCTCAAAAGTGCATTTTATATGTTTTAGATGCAAAATGTTCAAAATCGATGAAAATGAGCTAAGTTTGCAGAATTGCCAGTTTCAGTCCCCCAAAGTTTCAAAAGTTGTCAAAAACAGTCCCCGAGCACATAATTTCAAAAGAAAAATCACCAAAGGTCCTTTTTTAAATCAAAAGTTGTCAAATTTAGTCCTTTGGTGAAAAATATACAAAGTTTGAGAAATTTACAAAAATGGTCCTCCAAGTTTGAAAATTGGCAGAAATGGCCCCTGGAAATTGCAAAATGGCAAGTCTAGTCCTTATACTTTTTGAAAGTGTCATTTTCAGCCCTTGGATCAAGTTTGATGAATTGGCAGATTAGGTCCTTTCATTTTCAGAATTGCACAAAGGTCCCTTGGTTATTAAAACTCTTTAAACCTATTTTTGGACCCTATCATATGCTTTGGACCCTGCCTTCTACTTTGGACCCCTGTCTTTAACCAATTTGAACCCCCCTTGTATTATTAAATCCCAGTCAAACACACCCCTCTTCCCCTTTCCCCGTTTTCCCTCCCTTTGTGCCACCATGCCCACCAACACAACCACCCAGCCTCCCAATCACCTCACCATGTCCCCCCTCCACCTCAACTAACTTCCAAGGATCAATTAATGCACCCCTTACCCACCATATCAACCCCAACTGTTGAAATCTAAAATTGGCGCCAAAAACGGATTCAAAGGCCAGGATTGATTCTAGCCATCCAATGGCTAAGAAATTGTTGGGAATTCATCAGAGAAGAGAGATAAAGAGATTGGGATATAAAAGGAGCATTGGGAAGCAAGAAAAATAGTCTACTAGTTTTAAAATATTTCTTTATGTCGTTTTTAATAATAAGTTTTAGTTAAGCTCGTAATTCTGTAATATTTTGTTGAAGTGCACTCATATTAAGTTTTTATATCAATATAAATCCATTCCAAGTACTAATTTAAGTTTCTCTATCAATTTGTGATTTGAATTAACTGTTGAAAATTTCATTACTTAAAACTTGTGTACAAGCTGTTATTAGCTGATTTTTAAGCTCAAAAAAGGTTTATCTAAGCTTATTATAGCTTTGTATAAGCTAATATTCAAGGATTGAGTAATTGAGTTTCTTGGTCAACAAAAGTCAAACGGGGTGAAAATGATGCAGACTTGGTCAATGGGTGAAGCAGCTATGGAAATGGGTTGATTTAGGTCTAGTGGGTTGATTGAGATAGGTTAGTGGTCCTCCTGGTTAATCTGTTGCAAGCTATAGCAGCTTTGGACCCTTTGTAAGTAAAATCCAAGTTTCTTTGCATTGTTTGATTTTGTAGTTAAAACTGGTTCAGATCTGTTCTAAAAGTATTAATTAGGTTAAGTTAATCTAGTTTGATCATTTGTGCATGCTTAGTCAGGTTTTATCTCATTTAAATTTTCAAATCAATATATTAAGGGTGTTTGGTTTCTGTCAAAACTGTCTCACGGTGAATGCAAAGGTAGTTTTTGGTTGGTTCATGTCTAGTTAGCTCTAAGTAACTCATTGGAGTCAAATTTGCACCGCTAGTTCAAAAGTCAAGATTAACTCTTGATCTGTCTCACATCCAACCGTTGTTGATTTTGGAATTGCAAAACCTGGATTTGTGTTTAAAAGTGTTAACCATTGCTTTCATTATACTCATTACATCATATTACTCCAACATCAGTCATTAAATTTGATCCAAATCTCAACAAAGTCAACTTTTCATCTTTTGTTCAAAAGTCAAAACATGCCAAAATTGGTTTTGAGATATATTGCAACATCTCGCACGAGCTTGAGGGGCTTTTCAGTGGTTTCATTTTTGGAATACAAGTAGTCTACTAGGTGGTCTTTAAGACCTAATAACTGTTTTTAGCTCAAGCCCTCTGGTTGAGCTTGTGCATAGGCTCAAAGTCGTGGTCTGCGGTGCCTGCTCCAACTCAGTATAACGAGTGATTTCTCGGTTGTGAACAAGCCTGCACAGAGCTTGTATAAGCCTGTTAAAGGCTGGTCTTTTGGTTATAATCAGATACCCAGGTCTAGTTTAGGACTTGATAATTGGTTTTTAGTTTGTAGCTTATTTGGGTGCTTATTTTTGGACTGCAAGTAGGCACCCATTTCTGTTTTTAGCTTAATCTCATAAGCTTCAAATCTGTGTTATTTGGTTGTTCTGTAGTTATAGCTTGTTGATTACTGTTTCATTTGGTCATTTTTAGTATTCCATAGTTCTGCTTTTCAGTGGGTTGCTTGATTTGCTCATTTGCTTATCAAGTGCTTATTTCAATAAGCACTTGATTCGCAATGTTTCATTTTCTTCCACATAGCCTACTGTTTTTCCAATTTTCCTAGCTTCTTATCATCATTTTAGACTTTTCCTGAAATTTTCAGATTTTTATAAGCTGTTTTGCTACTTTTCTTGATTTTAATTAGTTTTTAAGCATTTTTAATTAGCTTTTAATACAAAAAATTCAGAAAAGGTTCAAAAAAATAATTTTTCAATTTTCTTAGATTTAGATAAATATAAAAAGTAAAAAAAGTAATTTTCCATATTTTTCATAGTTCATTTGGTAATTTTTAGTAATTTAATTAGTTTTTAATAGTTTTTAATTCATAGAAAATCCAAAAATAATCATAAAAATACAAAAATAGTTTTGAAAATTCTATTTTGATATTTTAGACTTTTCCATTTCATAATTTTATTTTTCTAGCTTTATTTCCTATTTTCTTGTATTTTAGGTAATTATTTAATAGTTAAAAATAGTTTTTAATTAATAATAATTCATTAAATAGTTATAAAAATAATTTTCTTTTTCTAAAAAGTTTCTTTTATCATTAGGTTTGTAAAAACATCATTTTCATATTTTTAGGGTTAATATTGCTTTAGTTTCACTTTTTAATTTGTACGTCGCGTAGATTTTTTAATTCAGTTTTATAAAAACATAAAAACAAAAACATCATTTTAATTATAGTGATAGCGTTTATTTAATAGATTTTATCTTTTTAATTTCCTCTCATTTGCATTTTAGCCTTTGTGTTTGTTTGATATTTCTGTAGTTATAATAATCAAATCATATTCCCTTTTCGTTCAAACTTCTCGATCACTACTCGTTGATTGATCCATTGCATAGCTCGCTGGGACATAACGACCCGGGGAGACCCTATACTCCTCTGATCTTCATTGATTTCGTGCTTAAGCAGTTTTAAGCTGGTTACGGTCCGCCATTCACAAGTGGCGGGCTTGTGTGATTTAGCTTGACTGTTTGGCACGCATCAAAGTTCAACATCCAAATGTACTTAGAACGTGCAGTCACACATAAACTTTAAAAGGATGAGCACACGAAGCTAATGTAAGTTAATATGTATCTTGGATTCGTGGCTTCACTGTTTACCTCAATACACTTAATCTGCACAAAGCTACACACCGTAACGAAACTAAGTTGTTCCAGCCCTCAATATATCTTTATCATCACATCCACGTATAAGTTTGACAAAGTGAGGCTGAAAATATTAACTCAACAATATAAAACTAAAAGGTATGAGTATACATAACCGTGGTGATCGAGCGAGTACTTACCTACTTATGCCATCACCATCCCCATCTGCTTTTTGATAAGAATAAATTCCAAATATAGCTCCATTATAACTCCACCCAGAAAAGCGATCGTGCATTTGGAAGCTGAGAAAATAAAAAAATAATAACTCGTAAAAGTATGAATGAAAGAATAACAAAAACATAACTAACATTTGAAAAAATTCACTTGGATGGATGACACATAAACATTTAGGGTGTGTTTGGTAGCAAGAAATAGAGTCAAAGAAAAGGAATTGTTGTCATTTCCTTTGTTTGGTAAGATAAAGAAATTGGGGGACGGAGAATTACAAATTCTCGAGAGTTACTTTGTTTGTAATTTGATTTCCACCCACTTTAGTATGGAAATGAGAATTCTCCGTGTTACTTTTTGTGAGTGGAGGATTAACAAGTTAAAAAAAGGAGATATAAATTCACCAAAGCACGTGCAAACCACATTCCACCCAACACCAAAGAACCAGTCAAACCCTAACCCCCAAAACTACATCTTCTTAACCCAACTTTATCATCCCTAGCCCCAATAATTGCCCCTTCACACACTGATTTTATCCACTGTGGTCGATTTCTTATCTTCGTTGTCGGCTCGTGCTCGTCTGATGGTTGCACACCACCATTTGCTTCCCATAAATGTTATTTAATTTTTCATAAAATTGAAGACCAACTTTATTTTTATTGGTTTGTACCTTGACCTCCAGATTACAAAGTTGTTATTTATTTGAATTGATCATTGTTGATTAGATCTTAACAGTACAATATGATTTTATGGATTTTATATGTAACTAAACTCGCATCTCGTGAATGGACTTCTAGTTTGAAGCTTCTGGTATAGTTGATTGTTTATGTTTTTTAGTTTTTTTATGATTTCTTTCCGGCACTTTTTGTTACTTCGTACTGTATTTGTCTATTTGATCTGTGGATCATGAAGCATTTTTTTTTTACATTTCTCGAGTTTATTTCTCAAGTAACCAAACGCTAGAATTGAGTTTTAATTTCTCTACCTATTTCATTTCTTTGAATTCTATTCTCTACTTCATTTCTAATCTCTGAAATTCTCTTTACCAAACGTGCCCTTAGAGCTTGAGAGAGAATTGAGAAAAGTATTTACAATTAAATGAGAAGTATGATGGTTGTGGTTTGAAAGATATGGTTCATGCATGTGAAGATGGGAAGTGAATGATTGAATGGGCATGGTATGGGGGTCTAGACTTTTGAGCCTCTTCGCAAATTTGGTCAAAGATTTGATAGTTCATTCTTCACATGTTTTAATAAAACATTTACACCTCTCAAATATACTGGTCATTTCTACAATTGTATGAGAGTGCAAACGTGTCACCACCTTATATGCTTATGTGGCAATTTTTGGTGAGTCCACAATAATATTAGGAGTTCTACTTATATAATAGGTAGAAATATAGGAGAATTGAATGAATAATATTTTGAATGGTAATTCTATTCGTTGATGCATTTAGAATGCATGAACACATGTGCAAGAAATCATGTAGAGAACTACAATCAAATGACAGATTAAAGACGAGTGATAAAATGCATGCTCCTTAAAAGTTAGGGGAAATGTATATACTCACTTGTGTTAGGTGTATCTAATAGGGATGTTGGAGAGCGTTTACAACGTTCTGGAGAGACTACTAGTAAAGCATTTCATGACGTTTTAGAGGTGATAAATGCTAAAAGTAACGGTTTTCATGGTCTAATAAGTGATATTATTAAAGTAAAAGATCCAAGTTTTCCTATACCACCTCAAATAATGAATGTTAAAAGATACAATCCATATTTGAGGGGTACTAATTTAGTATCTTAATTTCACCTATTAAAATGTCAAACATAATGTTGATCTTATTTATATTACTTTTTCGGTTTTAGGATTGGATTGGATTGGATGAATTGAGTACACACACATAAAAGCATGCATCCCTGATGAAAGTATTGTGTGCTAAGAAACAACAGCTTTCGCGATCGACCTTTACAAAAATGATGAAGCGTCCCACTAGTGCACACTAAACAGAACATGCAAGTGGAAATATGAAACGAGTTATGAAATGAATTAAGAGTAGTTGAGGAAATGAAAATACTGTAGTATTTTCATTGAGGGGTAAAACGATAATTTTCCTGGGTTAATAATATTTATCGTAAAGATAGATATACAAGTAATAAAATGCAATATGTATCCATTTAGGGATATATATTCGGCCGACTATCCATAAGGGGGAGTTTGACACTTTTTCAAACTCTTGTTACTTGTAGGACAAGGAAAAGGGTTTTCTGATCCCATTAGCAACCTTCTATGGAATCCTATAAACGTAAAAGGCATTCCTTAGACTTCACATAACAAATCCTCTAACCTTAAAATATCCCCTCCTCCTCTCCTTTGCGTGCGATCGACCAAATCAAACCAAAGGGATAAAACCCTTTGGTCGTTCATCCCTAGTCGACTACCCAAATTGACCCGAATTCGATTTAGGCTTTTTACCCGATTCTGTACTCGCCGACTTGCATAGGTTCGTAGCCCTAGTTCCACATGTACAATACCGGTGGATACCTAACGCAGTCCAAGTGGTGGTTTTCCCAAGAAACCCTAGAAGTGTTCGTGAAGCATCACGATCAAGAAGAAAAGGTCTAGGAGCTTACACAGTGCATGATTAACAAGTAAGTATTTCTAAACAACCTTCGTACGTGTTAGTTAGGTTATATCCTTGATTAAGAGATTCTGATTAATTAGAGTTTTGGTTTGCATGTTCTTTGTCTGTTTATTTTCCCTTGTGCAAGTTTTATAGACCATGTGGGTGACCACTAAACCCTACACCAGAGGCTCATTAAGTACGTTATATCGATAGAAAACATATACATATGTTTAATCTAACGACAACATGCGATTTTAAAGTGTTTTACATTTATATCGATTGGTTGGGAAGGATAGGCACATCTACTATTTTTTTTAACCATTTTGACAAGTGATATTATCTAGTTGATAAAGAATATCCGAATATAAATGGATATCATGTTCCATATCCAAGACAAGATATCATTAGTCACAATTTTAAATGAGTAACCAATTAATATGACAGAAGCCTTCAACCGTTCTCCCATCCAATGTTTTGAAAGGCTCAAGGCGCACTAAGGCGCAAAGGGGACCAAAGAGCCTCGAGGCGAGGCGCATACCAAGGCGCGGGATTCTTGAATATGAGGCGCACTAAATACATTAAGTTTTTTTTATAATATATGTGACCATTTATGTAGCTTAAATAACACAAAATAACATTAAATACTTAATACATGACACATATAGCCATTATAAAGATTAAAATGGATCAGTTGTCACTTCTCAAATGGATCAAATCTTTGGCTCGATGAACTACATATAGATTAAAATCCATATCAGACTAAATATGCTTGTGTCCTACACTTACAGACTCACATCTAACAAAGTTCACAATTTAACCCAAATATCAAGCAAGCAACATATTAATATTCAAGGCATAATGCAAATCATACAAATACTCACCCTATGATGTGATGCTTGAAGATAAAATAAACTTATGATGTTATTTACAAATCAATAAAATAAACAATCAATAAAAATCAGTTCAAGATATAAACTTATGACGTGAGAAAGATTACAAATTTGTAAAATGATTAGAATCTATAGTTACCCACTTGATTGTGTGTTTTAGTTCTTTTCCAAATTAGGGTTATTAGATATAACTTAAAAGGCTCATGTATATAACTTATAAGGCCCATGTATCTTATCTTAATATTTAGAAAACAGCCCCAAAACCTGTTACATCTCTGAGGCGCAAAAAGCCCTAAGGCGCAAAGGCGCAAAAAAGCCCCAAGGCGCTGCGCTTTTTATGGGATTCATGCATGCCACGAGCCTCGATCCGAAAAAATCCCTAGAGCTTGAGCCTTGAGCGAGGCGCGCCTAGGCGCGCCTCAAGGCGAGCTTTTTAAAACTATGCTCCCATCTCTGCGAAACTATATTAAGAGGTCGTTTGGAAATTTAAAAAAGCAGTAGAAAATACTTGGTGAAATGCCACATTTAGTGTGCAAATTCAAATTGATGTCATTATGGTCGCATTGTCTTTGCATAACTACATTCGTAATAGTGATGAAGAAGATATGATGTTTACTACGATCAAGCAACATTCAAATTATATACCACCTGATGAACTTTACGATGTTCGTTGCCATGAAACAAACACTGAAAATCTCTCTGAAGGAACATCTAATGAGATCAAAAGAATCAGTAATGATATTACTACATAAATATGAAATGCACGAAGTTGATGATTATTAGGCTGCCCAACTCAATCCCCCTCATTTTCCCTGCCACGCCAACTTTCTCTCTGCAACGACCTTCAGGCGATTGGGTGCCCCAGTAAGGGTGACCATGATCATTTTTTCTTAATTTTAATTTAAACATTTTAAACAACAAATTTAAATTTCATTAAAACATTACAATATTAAATAAAAACAATAATATATTAAAAATTAAAACGATACGAAATACATAAATCATAAATCTTAATCTGAATACTCTCCGCATGCAGAATCATACTAGGGAGACCGATAACCGGCAAATTCCTCGATGCAAGCCAAACGTTCCTGGTCTAGCAGAGATTGCCCAACAAATCTAGCAGACGAAGTTGATGCACCTACACCATCGTTTTTGTTCTCCCGATAGCTCCAACTGATTTTGGTGCTGATGTTGTTCGATATTTGTTGAACACACTCCCACAACTTGTCAGCAATGTCGTCGTCTTTGCGGGCTTCATCCATAAAAAATTTGTCGATCACGGCTTTTTGTTCAGGCGTAATGTCTTTGCAAGTCGTGTAGTCTGCTCTCATACGTTGCTTCTCTGCCCTTGCCTGCTCAAATAGATTGATAATGTCTATAATAGCGTTTTTTCGAGCCACATCATCTTCTTCCCATTGGTTTTTAACGTACATTTGCATATCTTCAACGGAATGGGGGAGACGGCAAGCCATAATAAATCTTATGTTGAGAAGTAGTTTGAGGTTGAATTGTGTGAAATGAGATTTGTGGATTGAAGTGTGTTTATGTTATGTATTTATAAGGTAGTTTAAATTTTTTTTTTAATCGTTACACAACGGTTTAATTGAAATAAATGTGATTTTTTTGTTCCAAACATGCTTCCTATCTCGATCGTCCACACGACCAACATATATTAAAAACCTTTCACAATCGATTCCCCACAGTAAGTGGATCGAGTGAGGATAGATCGTATATATCGATCGAGAGACATCACTCGAGCCAGCCTTAAAAGCATGTTATCTTAGAAGACTTTGACTACTATTATAAAATGAGTTTATTTTTTATTTTATATTCTACGATTGTTTACTATTATATCATTTTTATCTTATAATTACAGTTAACAACTGACTTACCAAACATAACAAAAGAAATAAAAAAAATGATAGAAGTTCTAGTAGGTTAAAAACGCACCATAAACAAACACTCTTTTTAGTGATAAAGAGTCAAATAGTCAATGAGTTGATAATTGGGCCGCCACTTGTTTTAGTTTTACCTTTACCTATATCGGCTGAAAAATATAAAAAGCCAGCAATTTTCCATTTTTCCAATCATCTTCTTCATTCAACTCCTTCTCACCTAATTATCCAATCATCATCATTTCATCTTTTAACTACTTATCCATCTTGGGTTTTTATTACTTTTCTAAATTGAAGTTATCAGATCAACACCTGCTGATTAAATCAGGTAAAGATGTCTTCTTTTTGGGAAATCAATTGTGGGTTTTGTGTTGAATTGATTGATGGGTGTTGTAATTTTGTGGGGGTGAGTTATATGATAAGATCTAGGTTTGTTTAGTTGTTTTTAGTGTAATTGGGGTGTAATTAGTTTATTAGTGTCTTGATTTTAAGGATTATTATATGACAACAAAGGTTACTAAAATTACCCTAATTTGACAATGTGGGGAACAAGAGTTTTTGACAGGTTTAAGGTTAAAAGTTTCATATTTTTTCACAAATTTTTGATTGAAATGAAGACAAAAGTATAGCTGTAATTAGTGTCTTTAGTTTTTAGGGGAATTTTTAATCAAGTATATGAAATTTTAATAGTGTGGGGATTAATGAGTTATCTCTCATTAATAAGATTATATTTTGTTTTTTGTTGTTTTCTAATTTAGGACTCCAAGTTTTAATTTCTAAAAATACATATTTTGGTAAATTTATGATTGAAAGCTCATTTTTTTTAATGAAATTAATGGTTAAAATTTTAAAAGTTAAATCTTTGACAATGTTATGATTGAAATTTCATTTTTTGACAAATTTATTTGTGAAATTTGAGTTTTCAATCAATGTTTTTTTGAAAGTTCATTTTTTGACAAATTTGTGGAACCAAAGGGGTTACCGTTTATGGATATTTCGCTAGTAAATTTGTCAACAGTTAAAGTTTTACTCGTACTGATGATCTTGTATAATGCATTGTCAAATTTGGGATCTTTTGGTTACTTTTCATGGCATTTTGTTTTTTTGTAATTTTAACTTTGAACTACAGGATTTGGTGACACTATTAGTAATTTGACACGTGTTGATGGTATAGAATAGTCTTTGGTGAAGTTGTTGGGAAATTGGTGTGAGTGGATAGTTACGTGTTCCGTAATTAGTCAGTATGCAGGTGGTTTTAAGATTTTGGTGACTCCGTTAACTATATGTTTTAATTACATCTTTATTGATGGTTTTGGACTTTAAGGGGGTCTTTGAAAAACATAAAATGCTTTAAAGTAAACTTGATTACTCAGATAATGTATAAATAACTAAGTATCATTATATCAAGTACTTATCTTATTCTGATTTTTGGAGTCGCAATGTTCATGCACAAAAAAACACCTACTTTAAATGGAGATATGTGACAGTTCGTGCTCTGGGAGTGAAATGGCGTTGGTGTTTAATACTATTTTATTGGGGCTTGTTGATTTAAGGAGACAGAGGAATTGAATATTTTGTATTGAATAATATCCAAGCAAAGTTGGAACTAAACTTAACAATATTTTGCCTTTAATTTCTCGTTTTCGTGATTTGGGGATCAAATAATCATTTTCATACCAACTGCAACAAACCGGTTATTTTAGGGCAATATGAAATTAACTATCTGCCCCGTATAAACCTATTTGGAGAGACTTTCACTCTCATTTCTCTAGACATTCTTCATTATTTATTATTATTATTTTTTTGTCAAAAGGATGTCCTTGATGATCATTTTATTTTTTGGTTTCTTAATAATCAAGATTTGCGAAAAACTTAATCAGCCGAGTATTTGATTATTACTGTAGATACTAAACACTATCCTCAAAGGCCTGTCGTGATGCAACTGATTATATGATTCTGATTATTCAATATTAGATAAGTTTAAGTCACACGTCTAAACACTCTTCAATAAGAGACTAAACATTCACTTGTGCAAAGACCATGAAATGTGAAATTTATGAGTGAGATGTTTTATGCTACGATTTCCGCCTGAGTATAAAATGTGTTACAGCCAGTTGGCCGTTAGTTAGGGAGAGCATCATGATTTAAGTGAGTGCTTTGGTTGAATCTTGATAGCCTTGCATGTAGATCTGACTTCGACTCTTTCCCTACAAACATCGATTCTAATCATGATCTGTTGAAAATAGTTTTCCTATTTGAAACAGAAACATGATGAAACTAATGAAATCAGTTGCTAGACATAGATATCCGTATAGCATTACCAAGTTTTTGGTCGAGTTCTTGGAGAACGATATGTTCATCCAACATTAGGATAAGCTTTTAGTAGTATCACTTGTGATATCATATATTGTATGTAAATTGTGATTAGCAAGGGAACTTTAATTACAGGGCAGTCAAAATTTGATAGTGATGCTGTTGTCAATAAGTCCGTATGGATTAGGGCTGCAAACAAGTCAAGCTGAGCTCGACAGAGCTTGAGCTTGGCTCGAGGATTTTAGGCTAAGATCGAGCTCGTCCAGTAACTTTGACAAGCTTTCATGATGCAGGCTTGAGCTCCGCTCGAGAAAGATTCAAGATTGGCTTGAGCTCAGCAGCCTCAACTAGAAAATCTAAAAAAAAAACTTATTTAAAATTCAATATGTTATAACCAAAGTTGTTTCAGTCACGCAAAATTTATAATTGATGGCAAATTCTATTTCAAGTATCTGAAAATTACAATAAGAACTTGACCATAACTCAAAAACTCCTATAAAAAGAAAGTCAAAAACCAACTAAATATAACAATTTATAATTTGTAAACATTAGTATTTATATCTCTAATTCTTTATAGGAGTATACAGTTATACACCGACACATGATATAGCATAAAGCCTGAGAAAAGCTCGTAAATCTAGCTCTTTTTGTTATGCTCACACTCGATAATAGCTCGACTTGTTTGCAGCTTCAGTATGGGTTGGGCTTCTGGTCAAAGGTCTTTTGGTCTTTTGGGCTTCAGTATGGGTTGGGCTTCTGGTCAAAAATATTTTCTGGTCAAAGGTCTTTTCGTAAATCTAGCTCTTTTTGTTATGCTCACACTCGATAAGGGCTCACTAAAAAATATTTTATCGACCATTTGAATACGCGCCATTTTAAAACGGATGTTCTAAAAGTCTCATACAAGGATCGGGTTTCAAAGGATTCTGCCTTATTCTCCGCGCTTGATCAGGCTCTTCATGCGGCGGGAGTTTGGCTTTGTGGGGAGTGTTTTTGCACTCACACGTTCAGTAAAAATTGTAAACATGCCGACGGGGAAGTGGTTCTTGCACCTAGTTTTCATGACGTTGCGATCTATGGCATCACTGCACCTCCCACACCAGTATTAGATACTGTGAATGGGGCTGTTGTTGCATCGGCTATTACTGATGGTGGTTTTGGTGGCGAGGTTGTCCCTTTGATAACTTCACAGGACGGTGGGACTGTTTTTGATATCAACTTACTAAGCCGGGTGTTCTTGAAGAAGTTACGTACGGTTAAATGCATCCCCCCTAGGCTACGCCTCAGATTCGCCAAGATTTTCCGTAATGCCTTAGATTGGGTCCTTGCGTATCCGGGGGATCTGTCGGTATGGGTGCAACTCCTTATCTTGTCGTGTTGTGTTTTGACCACTTTCGTACCAGCTAGTAGAGCTCAACGACGTTCTGAAGAGCGAGAAAGGTGCCAGCTTGAATGAATCTCTCGGGCTATTCTCCGCTGGAAGGATCCTGTAGACAAGCTCGCATTGGTGATGGAACGTTTATCTGGGACCACTTCATCCTTCGGTGGATTGACGAAACCCAAACATCTTGACGCAACTAACCTCGTTCAATGTAAGCATAAACTGGGGGATGGACACTTTACCGCTGCCATTAAGGTGCTTACGTCTTCTGGTGTCGCCCCATATACATCTGACACCCTGCACGAGCTAGAGGCCAAACATCCCCGCGCCCCACCTCCAATTCTGTCATCGTCTCCTCTATGTGAATATGTACTCCTTGTAGATAAGGACTTGGTGTTGAATAGGATCCGCAGTTTCCCAAAAGGGACTTCATGTGGTCGAGATGGGCTTAGAGCACAACATTTAATGGATATTTTAGGAGGGGCTGCGTCCGCCATTGCTGATGATCTGTTAGGTTCCATCACGGGGGTTGTCAACCTTTTTCTCGGTGGAATGTGTCCTGCTATATTAGGAGAATATATTGCTAGTGCCCCTTGACCCCGTTGGTTAAGCCGGGTGGAGGCATACGCCCTATTGTTGTTGGCACGGTCTGGCGTAGGCTTGTATCGAAGTTTGCTTCTTCTTCTATTAGTAACTCTATGAATACCTATTTGCAGGACTTTCAATTTGGGGTCGGCGTTCCGGGTGGTTGTGAGGCTGTCCTTCATTCGGTGAATCGGCTTGTTGAGGCTAAGGGTCACGCTGTTGGGTTTTCCATGTTGCTGGTGGATTTTCATAACGCTTTTAATCTGGTTGATAGGAGTGTCCTTTTCCGTGAGACCGGATCGATGCCCTTCTATTGCTCCTTGGGTTGAGTTTTGCTATGCCAGGCCAGCTAGACTTTATTACGATGATTCTATCCTTTGGTCTTGTTAAGGGGTGCAACAAGGGGACCCGCTAGGTCCCTTGTTGTTCGCTCTCGTCCTACACCCCCTAGTCCATGCTATCAATAGGTCCTGCGAGCTCACACTCCAGGCTTGGTATCTTGACGATGGTATTATTGCGGGAGACACCCTTATGGTTGCCAAGGCGCTTGAAATTATTATGACATATGGACCGGCTCGAGGGTTGTTTTTGAATGTTGATAAGACTGAACTCTTCTGGCCTACGGAGGATCCTAGAAGCAGGGTGGAGGGTGTTTTTTCCATAAATATCTCTCGCCCAGTTGAAGGTGTCAAACTACTTGGTGGTTGAGTTAGTTTGGTTGAAAGTTTTTGTCAGGAGCTGGCTTTGAAAAGGGTCTCTAAAACTATCTTGCTAATGGAAGCTATCCTCAAACTTAATGACCCCCAATGTGAGCTCCTTCTTCTTCGTAATTGTGCCGGGGTTGCGAAATTATCTTATGCTTTGCGGACATGTTCCCCTTTGTACGTGCGAGAAGCCCAAGTCCGGTTTGATCAGATGTTGCGTGCTTCCTTGGAGAAGATTATTACAGCCTCTGGGCCAGGTTTTTGGTGGCGGCGGTGGCGGCCACCCTCCCAATCAAGATGGGCGGGCTGGGCATTCATGCAGCAAGTGACATTATCCAATATGCCTTCCCCGCCTCTCGTTTGCAAACCAGTGATATGCAGGACCAGATTCTGGTTAAAACATGCATCAATTCTCATGGCCCTTCTTTTCAACATGCCCTCGATATGTTTAACAGTGCTTGTAATACAGACATTTTCTCGGTCACCTCTAACGCTCCTGCCCCCCATATGATGAAAACCTTGGCAAAGTGTTACTTTGGTGTCATCGAGAAAGATCTTGTTTCTAAGTATTCGTTAAGCCCGAGGCAGGTAGCTATCCTCAGTTGTACCCGGGCTCTACATGCACAAGATTTCCTATTCACTATACCTATTGATGGGCTGGGCCAAAGGATGAACCATCGCCAATTCCGTTCGGTATTGTGTTATAGGCTTACCATACCTATGTTCTCTGAAGGTAGCTCCTGCCCGAGCTGCAAGCATCGTATGGACCAATGGGGAGACCATGCAGTTAACTGTTCTAGTGAAGTGGGAGTGAAATTCAGACATAACTTGGTGCGTGATATTCTCGTCGACATAGGCTCCAAGGTTGGGATTATGGTGAAAAAGGAGGCCCCATTGGGGTTTCTTTCGAGGGACGGGAAAGAGCTGCGTCCGACAGACCTGCTTTTATTCAACTGGATCGAAGGTAAGGACGCGTGTTTGGACGTGACTGGAATCTCTCCTTTTGCGGGTATTGATGCGTTTGTGTGGGATTCCGGGGTGGCCTTACATAACGCTGTGGAGAAGAAGATTGCTTTAAATTATGAAGTGGTTAGCTGTCCTGTAACACATATACGCTGATTCAACTCTATTAGCTTGCAGGGTGTTTCAGTTGGCCCCTTCGCATCGTGGGTCCTTCAGAAGTCTTGGGTAATAATTGCAAACTACATCCTGGAAGTCACGTTTGTGGAAACACAGAATTGGGAGATAAATGCATCTTGATGAGGTTCTATTCAGATCGTTTAACTATTTTCATTGCTAAAGATTGTTCATCTAGCCTTAATCCTTGATTGTATTTTATTGTCAAACAGTGGGGCAATTGTTGGAGATAACCTTCCTGGGAAAACGATTATTGGATGCAATAATGTTATTGGTCATCATGTCGTTGTTGGCATCAAATGCCAAGACATGAAGTACAAGGTAGTCAGAATGTTAGACCTATTCATATCGTTATATATTTTTAATGCAAAATTGTTGACGGATATATGTTTTGCTAAGCTCATTATTCTTGTCGCGGTAGTGAATGCTTTCTTGAAGTTGGTAATAACAATGAGATCAGAGAGCATGTTTCTATCCATCGATCTTCAAAACCTTGTGACAGAACGGTATGTGAATATCTTTCCCCCTTTTTGGCATTGCTATTAACTTAAGTGATGCTTTTTCTTAAATCAAAGAATTGTATACAGGTTATTGGCGATAACAATCTTATAATGGGATCTTGCCATATAGCCCATGATTGCAAAGTGGGTAGCAACAACATTTTTGCAAATAACACCCTTTTAGCAGGCCATGTATTGGTGGAAGGGAAACTTGCACGTGTGGTTCTGGCCGGGCTTTCCTGAGGTATCTAATAACCTTGCTTTTGCTCGCCGCTGGCGCATCTCTCCTAACTATTGCCCATTTAGTCCTTACATCACTATGCTCATGTGATCATTTTGCTTATTTTATCGTAAAAATTTTGATTTTACAAGTCTACATGTAGGACCATGCACACACTGCTGGAGCCATTGTTGTTCATCAGTGCTGCCATATAGGCTCCTTCTGTTTCATTGGTGGAGGTTCAGTGGTATGATTCTTTCATAATCTTGTATCTTTTATATCTTGATTTATATGATACACATGGTGGTAGGGGTGGAAACGAGCCGAGCCGCTCGTGAAAAGCTCGGGATCAGATCGGTAAAAAGCTCGAACGAGCCGAGCCTAAACGAGCTCGAGCCCGAGCTCGAGCCTAAGTTTGGGCTCATTTAATAATCGAGCTCGAGCCCGAGCTCTATACAAAGGCTCGCTTAGGCTCGCGAGCCTAAACGAGCCCTAGAAATATATACGTATATATATTTTCTATACGTATAACCGTGTAAACGAGCTCGAGCCTTGTGTTAACAAGTCGAGCTTTGTGTTAACGAGCCGAGCTCGAGCTTTTGAAAAATTTCACGAGCCGAGCTCGAGCCCAAAATGTGAGGCTCGAAACGAGCTCGAGCTCGAGCTTTTTATATATAAACGAGCCGAGCTCGAGCCTAAACGAGCTCGAGCTCGGCTCGGCTCGTTTTCACCCCTACATGGTGGGGGTGTTTCTCATTTCCGGATTAATTTTTCAACGAAAAGCATCTGCTTGTGTTTTGCCTAATCAAAGTTCTTGATTTGTATACACAAGGTTTCACAAGATGTGCCCAAGTATACAATGGTAGCTGGAGACAGAGCAGAGTTACGTGGTTTGAATCTAGAAGGTCTTCGACGAGGTGGCTTCTCAGTTACTGAGGTTAGCTTCTGGTTGTAGTTTCAGACTCATTTCTGTGTAATTGCTTGTTGACTTCCGCAGCAATGTAAATGTTTTTAGCTGATGAGAAACATTTCATAAAAATCCATGTATCAGAGGGGGCAATATGGGTGTGTCAAACTGGATAGGTAATAGGTTGAAATGTGAAACACATCTTGTCCTGTTTGACCCATTTGACCATTTTTTTCCGGCTAAAGTTTTTTTACCCATTATAGATAAAACTTAACCCAAATCGAACCGTTGAGTACTAAATGGATCGAAATTGCTACCTCCGAAATCTTAATCTCTAGTATATTTTTACCAAATGCCATTGTGATGATTTGGAATCTATAATCCGTGTATTGGAGGATTTATGTATATACAGTATGATTTCCTACGTGATACGGAGTATATGTTAGTTCTCTTTACCATTATCTGTCCATTTATTTACAACAACAACAACAACAACAGACCCAATCCCGCCGGAGCAGGGTATGGGGGAGGTAAAAATGTAGACAGATCCTACCCCTACCCCAGGAAAACCTGGGAGTAGAGACGCTTCCAACGACCTCAAGTAGCGAGTGTGCGGGGTGAGAAAGAAGAGAGAGAAAGCGGAGACAGGATAATAAAAGCACGGAAGTGGAAAATGTCGACAGGTGACAAACAAGTAAGAAAACACATAAGAGACTACAAACAAGAACAAAGAAACAAAGCACAAAGGAAAGCAGGCATACCAAAAGGGGCAACAAAGAGCAAGGCAAAACAACGCACGGGGCCTAAAGCAAAGGCAAAGCAAAACAAAGCACCAAAACAAAAGCAGGCGAGAAAAAGACAAGCCTGCTAAGCACAGAGAGCAGCATAGCAACGCAAGGGGCCTAAAGCTACGGAAAAAGCAAAGGGAGCACCAAAACCTAAAAACGCCGAGGAAAGGAAAACAAAGAGACGCCTAAAAGCCTAACCCACCAAAACCCCTAAACCCAAAAGCCCCTAGCCAAAAAACTAACCGCAAATCCTAATCCTATCTCTCCACCCCTTCCTATCTGAGATCATGTCCTCCCGGAAGCTCCGCATGTCTAGCTTAATTCTATCTCCCCACCGAGATTTGGTCGCCCCCTTCTTCACGCCATCTACAACTAGCCTCTACCCTTCTAACGGTCTTTGTTTGAGGCCTTCTCCTGACATGACCGAACCACCTCAACCTACCTTCTCTCATCTTCGAAATAGTATTTCCGACCTCAAGTTTTGCTCAAAACTCCGTCGGTATCATGTCAAGCAAGGTTTTACGACAAGTCCATCTAAGCATTCTTAGTTCTGCCACCTCTACCCTGTTAGCATGGGCCTTGGAGATGGGCCAACACTCGGACCCTGACAAAGATAGCCGGTCTAATCGCCACTCTATAAAATTTCCCCTTTAACTTTAAGAGGACATTCCTGTGCAGGACTCCCGCCGCCTCCATTTCGCCCAACCAACTCTGATCCGATGGGTTACGTCCTCATCTATCCTCCCCGATTTGTGAATCATCGATCCTGTGTATCTAAAAGACTCTTTAGGTGGCGGATCCGTCGCCGATACGAATATCCTCGTGGTTACTTGACTCGCTCCTCCCAAAAACACATCTCAGGTATTCAGTCTTCTGTCTGCTCACCCGAAGGCCGTTGTCTTCAAGAGCCTCTCTCGAGAGCTCAAGTCTGATGTTTAACCCTTCCGCCGATTCTGCCACCAACACAATGTCGCCAAGAAAATCATGCTCCACGGAATGCCCTCTTGAATCCCTCGAGATAAGTCATCCGAATCAATCACGCGAAGAGTAGGGACTTAAGGCGGATCCTTGGTGGAGCCCAACTTTCACCGAAAAGCTCGAGAGCCCGACGGTGGACCTAACACGGGTCTTAACTCCCTCGTACATATCCTTGATCACTCTCACGAATCTCCATGGGGTTCCCTTGTCAAAGAGAGTTTTCCAAATCAACTCTCGAGGAACACTATCATATGCCTTTTCAAGGTCCAGGAACGCTATATGCAGGTCCTTTTGTCTCTCTCTATACTTCTCCATGAGGCTTCTTAGAAGGTGAATAGCCTCAATCGAAGACCTTTCTGGCATAAAACCAAATTGGTTCTCAGACACCCTCGTCTCCCTTCTCAAACCTCCTCAATGACTCTTTCCCAAAGCTTCATGGTGTGGCTAAGGAGCTTGATGCCTCTATAATTGCTACACACTTGCACATCTCCTTTGTTCTTGTAGATTGGGATGACTTCACTGAGTCTCCATTCTTCCGCATCTTAGCACAGAAAAGATCTTGTTGAGCAGTGCAAGTCAACCATTTTACCCCTTCCTCGCCTGTGCACCTCCAAGCTTCTATGGGGATTTGGTCCGGCCCTACCGCTTTGTTTCTACCCATCTTCTGTAGTGCAACCTTCACTTCTGATTGACTAATCTTCGAATAGTAGCATTCAGGTCGTTGGGTATAGTTCTCTTCTTCCCCTCTTCCTTCAGTGCTTCCTCCGTTGAAAAGGGAGGAGAAATACTCTCCCCATCTTTTCCTAATATCTTCTTCGTACACAATGGTCCGACCGGCTCCATCTTTGATATATTTGACATTACCTAAATCCCTCCTCTTTCTCTCTCAGGCTTTAACAATCCTGAAAATATTATTTGCCCCCTCTTTGGAGTCCAATTTCTTGTACAAATCTTCGTACGCCTTGTCTTTTGCCAGAGCCACAGCCTTTTTCGCTTCTCTTTTAGCTACTTTATACCTCTCCTCCGCGGTAGTTATGTCAGCCTGGTAGCCCTCTCGACACCGAAGGAGTTCTCTGAACCTGGATTGTTTCACGGCAACTTTGGATTGCACCTCCTCACTAAACCACCAAGATTCCCTTTTGGGTGGGTGGGTCCTAGAACTCCCGCTAGCCACACCAAGGGACTCTTTTGCTGCGTCTTTAATGGTGTCGACAAGAACTGTCCACAGCTGGTCCGCGTCTCCATCAGTCAAGTCCTCCGACCGAGTAGAAAGTCTCTCAAAGAATTTAATTTTAAAAGGCTCTGCCGCCCCACCGTTCAAATTCTTCCATAGAATCCTCTCTAACCTGGGCGCTGCTCTCCTTGGTTGATGTCTCACGAAAAGTGTATCCAAAGCTAACAAATTGTGTTGGGATGAGCATGCCTCGCCTGGGAAGTCCCTGCAGTCCCTACATGCTCTAAGGTCGCCTCTTCGAACCAACAGATAGTCAATCTGGGTGTTGTGACCCCCACTCTGGAAGGTGATCAAGTGCACTTCTCTCTTCTTGAAGCAAGAGTTCACTACTACCAAGTCGTGGGCCAACGCAAACTCTAAAATCGATCGACCTTCCTCATTCCTTACTCCAAAGCCATAACCACCGTGCACCCCCCGCGTAGCCATCTGAAGCCGCTCCTATGTGGCCATTCAGGTCACCTCCAATAAATAAACGTTGATCTGAGGGGCACTCCCTAACCAGGCCGTCGAGGGAGTCCCAGAAGGTCTTTTTCTCTACTTCACTCCGGCCCACTTGTGGTGCACATGCGCTAATTACGTTAACGGTCTCCCCATCAATGACCAACGTAATCGCCATGATCCTATCACTCCTCCGGATCACTTGCACAACATTATCCTTGAGACCCGCCGCCAAAATAACTCCAACTCCGTTTCTCGCTGCCTTAGAGCCTGAGTACCAAAGCTTGAAGCCGTTACCCTCCCTCGAGCTGGAGCCTTTCCATTTAGTCTCCTGGAAGCACGCGATGTCAACCTTATGTCTCCTCAACACATCCGCCAGCTCAAAGAGCTTTCCGGTCAAGGACCCAACATTCCACCTACCCACCCTAATCCTACGAGAGGACGCTACCCTAGCCAAACCCCTACCCCCCCCCCTAAACCCACCAGACCCTCCTACACCTCCTACCTCACTCACCCCGCCTACTCCTCCATCCCCGCCAACCCCATCTACCCCGCCCAAATCGGCAAGACATGACCTCAGAATACCATCGCTAAGCAAAGCGTCTATCCTACCCCAACAGGCAACAAAAAGGCAGCAAAAACAACCCTACCCTAAAACCAAGAAAACCAAACCAACCAAGGGCACAAACAAACCACGGCAAACAAGCCTACCCTAAGACCACAAGCTGTAAATCTACGGTCAAGAAAGGAAAAAGAAAGCGAGAAAAGAGAGTAGAGGAATAAAGGAGGAAAGATTAAAAGAGTGTCAAGAAAACAAACGCTTTGCTGCAACCGGAAAAAAAATCCGGTCAGCCGTGGTGGCGGCAGGAGATGGTCAGCGGCCAGTGAGGCGGATCCAACAATGGCGGCGTTTTAGTGCAAAATCCTAGAGTGTTGGGGTGCGTCTCTCACCGGAGGTTAAGTCCAAGGAACCTCTATCAACCTGCAAAAGAGACACAAACAGAAAAACCAAACTTGCCGGAATTAAGCCGGCGCGTGGTCTGAAAAAAATGGGTTAGGGCAGCTCCGGTTAGGCCGGAAAATACACGGTAAACAACAAAGCGGAAATGTCAAGCTAAATTGCTTTAGATCGCCGGAAAAAAATTCCGGCGAAGGAGCGGCGGCGCGTCGGTGGTCCGGCTACCAATCAGAGAGTATCGGTGAGATCGGGGTGGGGAGACGAAGAAGATGGTGATCTTTAATTGTAACACAGACTTGAAGATGTAGATCGATTTGGGAAATTATCTGTCCATTTATTTGATTTGTGCTATTATGCTTATGGTAGTGTTAATTCATTTTATTGGCAATGATATATAGATCAGGAGCCTGAGAGCAGCTTACAAGAAGATATTCATGCCTACTAATGTAAACCTAGGTGGTATTGAAGACCGTCTTGATGAAGTGGTAATATGATTTTCTTTTTGCAAATTCTCGCAAAGTTGTTGTTGCTTACCAAAACAACACATCTATATGTTTGGCAACTTAAATGATGCAGGAACTGTTGGTATTATATATCATGAAAATAAATAATAAAACACAAAACATCAAGGAATACATGCGGAAGCGTATAGGAAAGATTAATGAATAATTAATTAACATAAACAAGAATATGCGTACCTTTATTGATTTTAGCCGAACAAGAATCAAATCCACAAAACTAGCAATTGGATGAACCCTAATTAGGGTTTATAGGATTATGTGAATTACCCTTTTACCGATTTTGTAATTCAATCCAAGAATACTAACAATAATGTGTTAGTACCACTTTCTTGTACACACGTACTATAACGAATTAAAGCAATGCTAGTTTTAATTAGACAAAATAATTTTGATTTGAAAAATCAATGTATCGACACCCTTGGTGTGGTTGTCGACCGAACACAATCAAAAACACACACAAACTATTTTAGGTTTTAGCTTATGAGTACAAGAGATACAAATCCAAGACCCCTAGCCTTGTATATATACTCAACTAAACTGGGAGAACAAGTTGAGTTTGGGTTGCGTTGGGATACCCCTTGTGGCCGATCGGTTATAGTGATCCCAAGGGATTCCGGAACCTTCCCAATATTAATTTGCAATCTAGTCCTTTCCAATTACATTTAACGACCGTTAGTCCATTACACTTAATTACTTAACGTCCGTTATAATTATTTCGTTTAATTAATAAATAAATACAACATTTATATTTAATTATTAACTTTAATCCTCATATGCAAAGTGTGCAATCCCATGGTCTCGAGTTCGATCCTAACTCACGTCTACTAATTTATATCCATAAAACCAACATGAAGACTTGTCACGTGTTTCTGCTGTTATTTCCCTTGTTCAATCCATACGTGAATCTCTTCGAGAAGATCGCCGTGGAATATGCAAATTCAGATCTTGGAGTTTTTCCTGAGTGTATATCTATCTGTATCTCTATCATCTTGTGGTAAGTTTTTCTGTGTCTGCATATATACTCAATTAATGCGAATGTGTAACATACGGGTAATCATACCAGTTCGCTATGCAATTTCTTCAATTTAATGATGAGCTTTACATTTCTTTTCTAAATATCATAGATGTGACCCTCAATTATCCTTCCATTCTTTTATTGAGTCGATAAGAAGACGACTCTCCTTTACAGTTTTTAGAGCGTGCCTGTACTCACACTATTAGTACTCTGTCACCATATGTATACTTCTGTCCAAAATTGACAAATAAACTTTTGAATTTGCGATAGTGGCATCAGTCCATTTGCTACTGAAGAAGTGTCACTTCTGTTGTGGAGGGTGACAACACCTTCGGCGTTTAAAATACTAGCTTTAGAGAAAAACCAAACATTGTATGGAATAAAAGTAAGATTAAATACTTGTTAAAACTTACTTATAATGGAAAATAAATCCTATAGGTTAGGCAGGTAGTGGATCACAGTAAGTTCAGGTATATACATATAATAACTCTTAGTGACTGTCCTTTCTTGTCCATTCTTAGTTTATAAATAATTATGGTCTTAAATCATTTTAAAGAAACATCTTTAATCTAATAATAACTTGCTTCTGTGAATTGAACGATTAAAGAAGTTATATGAATTTGTATATACTTTTAAGCGACTTTTGATCAAATTAACATGTTTATGTTTTAGCTCATTTTTTCAACTTGTGCATTTTACCCGATAGAAATACTAAAACTGTTACATAAGTCGACCCATTATTAGGTAAATGGGTCGAAATTGCCGCATGTACAGTATAGTCTTCAAGTTATCCAAGATTACATGTGACTCAATTCTAGTCTTTCAGCAATTCTTATTGCTAACAGCTCTGTTTTCCAATGTCTTGCAGATTTATTCTGCACCCATATTTATCTCAAGTTGGTGCTCTTCATGTGCGATAGATCTGGCTTGGGATATGTTAGATTTTGAGGTTGCACCAGTTCTTGTGAAGATATTGATGACTTTTGTTAGTACTACAAAACAACTGCGATACCATACACTTAAACCATATGTTGGTTAACAACTGCAACTGCAACTGCAACTGCAACTTGAACATCACTAATTATGGGACGTTCAAGCAAACTATTGCGACAGTTTGGACAAGAAGAATGTGACACAAACCACTTGTCTATGCATCCAACATGAAACACATGGCTACAATGTGGCAACACACGAACATTTTGTCCATCAACAAAATCATCTAGGCATATGGGGCACTCAGTGACCAAAATCTTCACTTCGGATCCTAGCACTTGTGTAGATATTTTACTAACAACCGACTTTTTAAGACCAAAAGAGACTTCAGATGGTGGTGGGGATGTGATCACTCCAGTTGCCAACCTTCGTTGCATAACATAACGTATCACTTGAAAAATTCCAAAAGAGACTATTAAGCCACACAACAAGACCATCCACATGATATTAACTATGAGACTCATCTCCTTCGTGTTAGAAATATTTGTTTCATTGTGGTGTGGGGAAGGAGTCAACGAGCCAACGAGAAGACTACGATGGTGAAAAGTGGTCATTAGTTTGTTTTCGCTTTTGTTCTTCTAAACAAGAAGAAAGGTTATAGAAAGGTTGTTGTGTTCTTTTGAAACGAGCTCCTACATATATAGTGCTGGGAGTTCTCAAAAAAGATATATATAATATCATAGATACTTACATTTTTTTATTGGTTACGAATCTTGGTACTAAATCAAGTGGTGATTTTACTTTTCCAACCAGATTGCAAGCTGTGTTTTCAACCTTTATTGTTTAAGGATAAACTCATATTTTTTTATGCAAGATTCATAAAGGGACATTATAAATATTCTATGTACAATCGCAGTTTAATTTGTTATATGACATATTAAATTTGGTTTGATTGTATTTAAATTTTAGTAAAAGAGTTGGACCATTAGTTCCAAAGGGTTGATGTTTAACATTCGTTAGCTAAAAAGGGACATTTTTTGCATTAAGTTTTGTTCAAAGACATTCTTCGCAAAAAGTGCAAACCACACAACTCGCGCATTCATTTTTTTATTTTTTGTAAAAATGCCATTTTAAGTTATCATTACTGAATATAAAGAGAAAATTGTCAAACTTTGGTTTTGCTTAAAAAACTTAAAACTTACAAAATGAGTAATATTGGTCGACTAAAATACACTTATTTATACTAGCTGGAAACCCGCGCATAGCGGCAGCGGTAAGTATAGTTATATTATAAATATAGTGAATGAATTGCTAACGAACTCTCCCCACAATTCTCTACTCGCTTAGTGAATTCGTTTCACAACACTCCGAATATATATACGTTCGTTTATGTGTTTGTTTGGGTTCTCGTAGCTTTCCCGCAACACCATATTGACAGCATTATTCCCGCATATACAAAGACTTTCACTCTTTTGCGCTTTAAACACTCCCTCCAAAAGTATATAATTTTGACGAATCAAGTTTGTATTGATCTAAACTAGAAGGGTACCCGCGCAATGCGACGGCGGGTACCCGATGACTATTTTTGTGGCAAGCAAAAGTTTCAAATACTTTATAACGTAGTAGATATATGTTTTTCAAAAGTAAAACGTGTAACTTATTAATAGTGTAAATAAATACTTAGCACTTTTATTTTTAAAATTTTATAGCACTTGTATTTTTTAAATTCTAGCATTAGATCGGTGGTTATAAATTTAGTGAGATTTTTTTATTTTTATTTTTATTTTTTTTTATTTTAATATATCATTATTAGAAGGGGTTACTATATGGTTTAAACGAGACTTAAATTTTTAAATTTTACATTAATTTTATAATTTTTTTTAGTAATGTTTTTTGTCTTAAAAATTTAAGACTTCATTTTATAAAATGTCCCAAATACTTTATAATGTAATATAGATTATGGTTAAAATTGTAAAAAAGAATTAATCAAAATAAAATAAACCTATTAAAAATGTAAAAACTAAAAATTCATAAAAATCAAAATGGATATTAAATTAAAGAGTGCAAAATTTAGAAAATTTGATGAAATTATATCATAAAAAAAAAAAAAAAAAAAAAAGATATAAGAATAAATGTGATTTTTTCATTAAGAAATGACACATTCACTTACTTATTTTTAATTTTTGATGGATCCAATAACTTAAATGCTTTATATAATAGTATAAATATGGATATAAATATAGATAAGTCAATAAAATCCAAGGTTATAAATAGCGTGAGGCGAGGCGTGACGACATTATCAAGCCTCACGCCTTTGCGGCTAAAGTGAAGCTTTTGCGTTTATAAGGTGTGCCATTACACGACTCAAAATAAGAAAATATTTATATATTTATATCATTTTCATAATATATCGAGTTTACAAAAAGACGTGGCATAAAGCGGCGTGACGGCATGACCAAACCTCACTCCTTTACGAGCCTTTTAAAACCATGATAAAATCTATTAATCGTTTAAATACTTAATTTCAATTTAACTAACAAACTTTCTCCCCTCCTAGTTACACAAACAAATTACTTTGTTATACAATGTCATAGCTAAGCAATTATTTAAGGGATTAAGTCGTAGAATAACAATGTACTTTTCAAAGTGTCCCATTTTGATACGTGTAATTTTTTTAAGTTGTAGAATAGCAATGTACTTTAAGTGTTCCAATTTAATACATGTACTTTTTTTAAGTTGCATAATAGCAATGTGTTCGACATACCAAATTAAAACACTTATCAAAAGTACATTGCTATTCTACAACTTAAAAAAAATACATGTACCAAGACATTTTTAAGAGTACAATGCTATTCTACAACTTAAAAGTACACATAGCAAAGTAGGTTGCTATATTAAGACTTAATATTGTTAGCTTAAACAATAATTTTCATGGCAAAAGTTCAATATAGAACAAAAATTTACCATAGATCCAATCAACCAATAATAGCCATTCATTTTTTATTATGATAAATTTCCACCCTTTTTAAAAAAATTAAATATCTCGCAAACCGTTAATCGTTACGCGATAAAAATTATCCCATCGTGACGAGAATTAAATTATCTTTCTATAGATATGCACTACTATATATTTTTAATAACTTTTTTTTTTCAAAATTTCGGTCAACAAAAATCATATATGATTTGTGAAAATCATATATGATTCGATTTTTACGAATCACATATGATTTTTGATATGATTCGTAAAAATCGAATCATACATGATTTTTTAAAATCATATATGATTCGTAAAAATCATATATGATTTTTTCGGATGGAATTTTTGAAAAAAAATGTTTGTCGAAAATATGTAAAAGTGCATATCTATAGAAAGATAATTTAATTCTCGTCACGATGATGTATTTTTTATATTTTGAAGATTTACCGTTTGTAAGATATGTTGTTTTAAAAGAAAAAAGTGAAAAATGATTTTGTATTAATTTAGATAAAAAAATGAAGGGTTATGATTGGTTCATTTGTTCTTTTACCACCAAAATCCCCGAAATTCAAACTAATGACAACTTTACCCCTCAGATTCCGGCGACACCTCGCCGGCAGTCTACTCCGGTCACTTTCCGGCCGACGGTTCTCAACCGTCAACCGTAAGTCATTTTATATAATTATATCATCATAATTTTATATAAATTTTAGTAATAAGCTGTGTGGATTATGAACAGATGCTTGTAATGATAATGATGATGACGTCAGGTTTATCCATCCTTCATCTGTTGTTCATCCTAATGCTATTTTAGGTAAGGTATGTTTAATTAGTTAACTAGTTAGTTTGTTACAATGTTACTTCAGTTAGTTATGACTTGTTATCAGCTCATTTGGATGAGTTTTTTTAAACTAGAATATTGAGTGAAAGTCGTAAATAAGCGTCGGCTTCGACATTTGTAACTGTAAAAGTTGGCGAGCTGAATTAGTTGCTAAACTTTGTGAAAGACGGAAAGTGGTCCGTTTTATGTTAGAGTACAGATAGTTTGTTACAGTGTTAGTTTAGTTTGTTATAAATTTGTGCGGAAGAGTAGTCTAATGTCGTAAAATAGCTACGTGATATCGCGGTTAGTATTATATTTGTGAGTGTGCGAGTTGTGGTGTTGAATAGTGCGTTTTGCCGATTAGTTAGTTTGTTTTGTTTGGTACAGTAGTAGTTCAGTTAGTTATAAATTTGTGTGGAAGAAGTAGAAATAGCAACGTAATGTGGCGGTATGTGTTATATTTGTGAGTGTGCGAGTTGTGGTGTTGAATAGTTTGTTTTGCTGATTAGTTAGTTGTTTTGTAGTGTTAGTTTAGTTAGTTATGATCTGTGATCAGTTTATTGATGATATGCATAACATGAAATTAGCAGTTGAATTGAAGTAAATTACAATGTGTTAATTTAGGCTAATGTCGTATACTAGTAACATCTTATTGCGGTGTTAAATTAATGGTTAAAACTTTTGGATAGTTAGGTTGTTACTTCACTCAGTTATGATTAGTTTTCAGCTCATTTGGATGATTGTTAGAGTATAATATCAAGTAAAGTAGAAAGACATAAATTAGCATCGGTTGCTGACAGTTATTGAATTTTGTGAAAGACAGAAAGTGTTCCGTTGTAGTCATATTTGATGTCTGAGAAATCAATAGGATGCGTGGAAATTTGTGTTAAGAAGTAGAAAGACGGAAAGTGTTCCGTTGTAGTCATATTAGCATCGGTTTATGACATTTGTTAAGTTGACATGCTGAATTAGTTGTTAAACTTTGGGAAAGACAGAAAGTAGTTAGTTTTAGTCATATTGATGTCGGGAAGTAATATTATATTTTCTCGAATTGTTTCACGTTCTTTGTTGTAGATTTCGTTGAAATGATGAGTAGTTAGTTATGCTGATTAGTTAGTTTATTACAATGCTAGTTCTGTCTGATATGATCTGTTATCAGCTCATTGAATAGAAACTATAGTGGTTTTGTGGAAGATAGAGCTGTACTAGAAATTGGATGAGTTTTTCAAGTAGAATATCGAGATTCTTTAGATAGTTATGACTTGTTACCAGCTCATTTGGATGAGTTTTTGACATAGAATATCAAGGGTAAGTCTTAAATAAGCATCGTTTTCGACATTTGTTATTCTACAAGCTGATGTGCTAATTAGTCGTTAAACTTTGTGAAAGATGGAAATCGTTCCGTTTTATGTTTAAGTATATATAGTTTGTTATGGTTGTTACAGTGTTATCATCTCATTTAGATGAGTTTTTAAAGTAGATATCGAGTGAAAGTAGAAAGGCGTATATTAGCATCCATTTCGGCATTCTTTATTCTACAAGTTGACGTGCTGAATTAGTCGTTAAACTTTGTGAAAGAATGAAAGTGTTCCTGTTTAGTCATGTTGATGTCGAAAAGTAAACGCTATATTTTCGAATAACGAGCTGATAACAAATCATAACAGACTATTGATACTCTAACATAAAACATACCTGACTAACATGATGTTGGAGTATAGATAGTTTGTTATAGTTGTTGCGATGTTAGTTTAGTTAGTTATGATCTGTTATAAGCTCTTTGCATACGGTTCTGTTCGTATATGTTGATGATATACCTAACCTAGAACTTATCAGTTGAAATGAAATAAAATTGCAGTGTTTTAATTTCGGCTAATGTCGTATACTTGTAACATATTATCGCGGTGTTAAATTAGTGGTTAGACTTTTGGAAAGTCACTTTGTTATGTTTGTTACAGTGTTAGTTCAGTCAATTATGATCTGTTATCAGCTTATTATTAGAAACTTTAGTCTTTTTTGCGAAGATAGAGTAGAAAGGTGTAAATTAACATCGGTTTCGACATTTGATATTGCACAAGTTGCCATGCTAAACTAGTCGTTAAACTCTGTGAAAGACTGAACGTGTTCCATTTTAAGTGTGTAAAAATGTGTGAAGAAATAGAAAGTAGGCTGAAGTCGAAAAATGGCGATGTATTATCGCTAGTTACAGTATAGATAGTTTACTATGTTTGTTACAGTGTTATATATGTCAGTTATGATTTGTTATCAGCTATTTGTTAGAAACTTTAGTGTTTATGCGAAGATAGAGTAGAAAGTCATAAATTAGCATCGGTTTATGACATTTGTTATTGCACAAGTTCACATGCTGAATTGGTTGTTAAACTTTGTGAAAGACAGAAAGTGCTCAGTTTTAGTCATATTGATGTTGGGGAGTAAATATTATATTTTCTCGAATTGTTTCACGTTCTTTGTTGTAGAGTTCGCTGAAATGATGAGTCGCTAGTTTATTACAGTGCTAGACCTAGTTCAGTCTGTTATTATATGTTATCAGCTCATTCTTTGAAAACTATAGTGTTCTTGCGGAAGATAGAGCTGTATTAGAAATTGGATGAGCTTTTCAAGTAGAATATCGAGATTCTTTTCGACATCTGTTATTGTACAAATCGCTATGCCAAACTAGTCATCAAACTTGGAGAAAGACTGAAAGTGTTCCTTTTTAGTCGTATTGATGTCGGAATGTTACGCATTAGTCATTTTAGAGTTTGCTGAAATGATGAGTAGTTTGGTATGATAAAATCATTGAATCTCTAATACAACTCTGTCTTCTGCAAAAACACACAGGTTTCTAACAATGAGTTGATAACAAATCATAAGAAACTCTAATCAGCATAACTAACTATCTGTACTCTAACATAAAACATACCTAATTAATGTAAAACGTTAGTTAGTTCTATGTTAGAGTATAGATAGATAGTTATGTTTGTTACAATGCTAATTTAATTAGCTATAACCTGTTATAAGTAAGCTCTTTGTGGACAGTATCCCGCTACATGCTTATGATATGCATAACCTGAAAATTAGCTTTTTGACTTGAAGTAGAATTCCAGTGTTTTAATTGTGTGGAAGAAGTAGGCTAATGTCGGATAACAGTAACGTATGATAGCGGTGTTAAATTAGTGGTTAGACTTTTGGAAAGTGTTATAGTTTGGTAAGATTAAATACAGTAAGAGAGCAAGTTACTATCTCGATGTTCTGTGTTTGTCATTGTACAATTTATAAGTACTGTTGGAATAATAACACTTTTCTAAGTTTAATCATTACAAACTAGTTTGGTATGATAAATTGTATATTGACCAACGTGGAACACTGAGACAAGTGTCTTTGTATTATACTCTGTTAGCTCTAGAGAGTTATGCAGACTATGTGGCATTTTTGCTGTATGAGGGATTTAATGTAAAGGGAATTAGAAAATGGAAAGTGAATAATTCTCCAACTGTCCTCAGATAATCTGTTCCGATGGTCTGCAGGAGTGATATGGACAATGTGTCAAGCTGCGAGTTATGTTACGAGTACTGAGTGGGATTTGAATGGTCCAACATGATATTACTTGTTTTAAAGACTATAAAGAGTAGTGTTTAACAATGCTCTCAGTTCTCCAGTTTATGTATATTCCCTTAAATGACCTTGGTGACAGATATTCAATCAACAATGGTTAGATGTGATCGAAGTGATTATTCGGCCGGCACTTGTTTTTCGCATAATTAATTAATTAGGGACCTCTTTAACTATTAGATTTAATTTATCTACACAACTACATTGCCAAAATTCGTACAGTTGTGAGTGTATTCTTGTTGCTTTCTACACTCAGTTATAGTTACTGGAATAAATAAGACGACAATCAGATTAAGCTCATGATAACTTGGTTTCAGCTTTATTCCTGCTGACTCATGTTTCAAGATTGCCTTAAATTCTGAAGTGGTTCGATTGTCCTGCAACTTATATACACTGATTCAACTCTATTAGCTTGCAGGGTGTTTCAGTTGGCCCCTTTTGCACTGTGGGTCCTTCAGCAGTGCTGGGTAATAATTGCAAACTACATACTGGAAGTCACGTTTGTGGAAACACGGAATTGGGAGATAAATGCATCTTGACGAGGTTTTATTCAGATCGTTTAACTACTTTCATTGCTAAAGATTGTTCATCTAGCCTTAATCGTTGATTGTATTCTATTTTCAAACAGTGGGGCAATTGTTGGAGATACCCTTCCTGGGAAGACGATTATCGGATGCAATAATGTTATTGGTCATCATGCTGTTGTTGGCATCAAATGCCAAGACATGAAGTATAAGGTAGTCAGATCGTTAGACCTATTCATATCGTTATATATTTTTATGCCCAAGTGTTAAGGGATTTATGTTTAGCTAAGCTCGTTATTCTTATGAGGCAGGTAGTGAATGCTTTCTTGAAGTTGGTAATAACAATGAGATCAGAGAGCATGTTTCTATCCATCGATCTTCAAAACCTTGTGACAAAATGGTATGTGAATATCTTTCCCCCTTTTTGGCAGTGCTATAAACTTAAGTGATGCTTGTTCTTAAATTAAAGAATTGTATAACCAGGTTATTGGCGATAACAATCTTATAATGGGATCTTGCCATATAGCCCATGATTGCAAAGTGGGTAGCAACTACATTTTTGCAAATAACACCCATTTAGCAGGCCATGTATTGGTGGAGGTTAGTCCTTAAATCACTTTGCTTGTGTGACCATTTTGCTTATTTTATCGTAAAAAGTTTGATTCCTACAAGTCTACATGTAGGACCATGCACACACTGCTGGAGCCATTGTTGTTCATCAGTTCTGCCATATAGGCTCCTTCTGTTTCATTGGTGGAGGTTCGGTGGTAAGATTCTTTCGTAACCTTGTATCTTTTATATCTTGAATCTTGTGTTTTGCCTAATCAAACTTCTTGATTTGTAAACACAAGGTTTCACAAGATGTCCCCAAGTATACGATGGTAGTTGGAGACAGAGCAGAGTTACGTGGTTTGAATCTAGAAGGTCTTCGACGAGGCGGCTTCTCAGTTACTGAGGTTAGCTTCTGGTTGTAGTCTCAGACACATTTCTGTGTAATTGCTTAAAGACTTGCGCAGCAATGTAAATGTTTTTAACTGACAAGGAACATTTCATAAAAATCCATGTATCAGAGGGGGGGTCAAACTGGATAGGTAATAGGTTGAAACGTGAAACACATCTTGTCCTGTTTGACCCATTTGACCATTTGTTTTCGGCTAAAGTTTTTTTTACCCATTATAGATAAAACTTAACCCAAATCAAACAGTTCGGTACTAAATGGATCGAAATTGCTACTTCCAATATCTTAATCTCATGGCATATTTTTACCAAATGCCATTGTGATGATTTGGAATCTATAAACCGTGTATTGGAGGATTTGGGTATATATAGTATGATTTCCCAAGTGATATTTGTTAGTTTTCTTTGCCATTATCTGTCCATTTATTTGATATATGCTATTATGCTTATGGTAGTGTTAATTCATTTTATTTGCAATGATATAGATCCGAAGCCTGAGAGCGGCTTACAAGAAGATATTCATGCCTACCAATGTAAACCTTGGAGGTATTGAAGACCGTCTTGATGAAGTGGTAATATGATTTTCTTTTTGCAAATTCTCGCAAAGTTATTGATGTTCACCAAAACAACACATCTATATGTTTGGCAACTTAAATGATGCAGGAACAGCATGAAGACTTGTCACGTGTTTCTGCTGTTATTTCCCTGGTTCAATCCATACGTGAATCTCTTCGAGAAGATCGCCGTGGAATTTGCAAATTCAGATCTTGGAGTTTTTCCTGAGTGTATATCTATCTGTATCTCTATCATCTTGTGGTAAGTTTTTCTGTGTGTGTATATATATACTCAATTAATGCGAATGTGTACAACTGTACAAATGAGAGAACATATGTGTAATCACACCAGTTCGCTATGCGATTTCTTCAATGTGATGATGAGCTTTACATTTCTTTTCTAAATATCATAGATGTGACCCTCAAGGCCTCAATTATCCTTCCATTCTTTTATGGAGTCGATAAGAAGAAGACTTCTGTTGTGGAGGGTGACAACACCTTCGGCGTTTAAAATACTAGCTTTAGAGAAAAACCAAACATTGTATAGAATAAAAGTAAGATTAAATATTGTTAAAACTTACTTATAATGGAAAATAAATCCTATTGGTTAGGCAGGTATTGGATCACAGTAAGTTCAGGTATATACATATAATAACTCTTAGTGACTGTCCTTTCTTGTCTGGTCTTAAATCATTTTAAAGAAACATCTTTTAATCTAATAATAACTTACTTCTGTGAATTGAACGATTAAAGAAGCTATATGAATTTCTATATACTTTAAGCGACTTTTGACCAAGTTAACATGTTTATGTTTTAGCTCATTTTTTCAACTTGTGCATTTTACCCGATAGAAATACTAAAACTGTTACATAAGTCGACCCATTATTAGGTAAATGGGTCGAAATTGCCGCATGTACAGTATAGTCTTCAAGTTATCCAAGATTACATGTGACTCAATTCTAGTCTTTCAGCAATTCTTATTGCTAACAGCTCTGTTTTCCAATGTCTTGCAGATTTATTCTGCACCCATATTTATCTCAAGTTGGTGCTCTTCATGTGCGATAGATCTGGCTTGGGATATGTTAGATTTTGAGGTTGCACCAGTTCTTGTGAAGATATTGATGACTTTTGTTAGTACTACAAAACAACAGCGATACCATACACTTAAACCATATGTTGGTTAACAACTGCAACTGCAACTGCAACTTGAACATCACTAATTATGGGACGTTCAAGCAAACTATTGCGACAGTTTGGACAAGAAGAATGTGACACAAACCACTTGTCTATGCATCCAACATGAAACACATGGCTACAATGTGGCAACACACGAACATTTTGTCCATCAACAAAATCATCTAGGCATATGGGGCACTCAGTGACCAAAATCTTCACTTCGGATCCTAGCACTTGTGTAGATATTTTACTAGCAACCGACTTTTTAAGACCAAAAGAGACTTCCGATGGTGGTGAGGATGTGATCACTCCAGTTGTCAACCTTCGTTGCATAACATAACGTATCACTTGAAAAATTCCAAAAGAGACTATTAAGCCACACAACAAGACCATCCACATAATATTAACTATGAGACTCATCTCCTTGGTGTTAGAAATATTTGTTTCATTGTGGAATGGGGAAGGAGCCAACGAGCCAACGAGAAGACTACGATGGTGAAAAGTGGCCATTAGTTTGTTTTCGCTTTTGTTCTTCTAAACAAGAAGAAAGGTTACAGAAAGATTGTTGTAAATTACAGTTGAATTGAAGTAAATTACAGTGTGTTAATTTAGGCTAATGTCGTATACTAGTAACATCTTATTGCGGTGTTAAATTAGTGGTTAAAACTTTTGGATAGTTAGGTTGTTACTTCACCCAGTTATGATTAGTTTTCAGCTCATTTGGATGATTATTAGAGTATAATATCAAGTAAAGTAGAAAGACATAAATTAGCATCGGTTGCTGACAGTTATTGAATTTTGTGAAAGACGGAAAGTGTTCCGTTTTAGTCATATTTGATGTCGAGAAATTTACAGGAAGCGTGTAAATTTTTGTGAAGAAATAGAAAGTAGGCTGAAGTCGTAAAATAGCGACGTATTATTGCTAGTTAGAGTATAGATAGTTAGTTTATTATGTTTGTTACAGTGTTAGTTAAGTCAGTTATGATTTGTTATCAGCTCTTTGTTAGAAAGTACAAACTTTAGTGTTTATGCGAAGATAGATTAGAAAGTCGTAAATTAGCATAGGTCTATGACATTTGTTATTGTACAAGTTGACGGGCTGAATTTGCTGTTAAACTTTGTGAAAGACCAAAAGTTTCCAGTTTAGTCATGTTGATGCCGGGAAGTAAAATTATGCTTTCTCGAATTTTTTTCACGTTCTTTATTGTAGAGTTCGTTGAAATGATGAGTAGTTAGTTATGCTGATTAGTTAGTTTATTACAGGGCTAGTTCTGTCTGTTATTATCTGTTACCAGCTCATTCTTTAAAAACCATAGTGTTTTTCAGAAGATAGAGCTGTATTAGAAATTGGATGAGTTTTTCAAGTAGAATATCGAGATTCTTTTCGACATCTGTTATTGTGCAAATTGCCATGCCAAACTGGTCGTCAAACATTGTGAAAGACTGAAAGTGTTCCGTTTTAGTCGTATTAACGTCGGATAGTACCATTATATTTTCTCAAATGTTACGCATTAGTCATTGTAGAGTTTGCTGAAATGATGAGTAGTTTGGTACAATAAAACTCATTAAATCTGTGATACAACTCTGTCTTCTGCAAAAAACACTTAGGTTATTAACAATTAGCTGATAACAAAGTAACTAATCAGCATAACTAACTACCTATACTCTTAACATAAAACATACCTGACTAATGTGAAACATTAGTTAGTTCTATGTTAGAGTATAGATAGATAGTTATTTTTGTTACAGTGTTAGTTTACTGAGTTTTAATCTGTTATAAGCTCTTTGTATACAGTTCTCCTACTACATGTTTATGATATGCATAACCTGAAAATTAGCTTTTTGAATTGAAGTGTAATTTCAGTGTTGTAATTTGTGTGGAAAAAGTAGGCTAATGTCGGATAATAGTAACGTATGATCGTGGTGTTAAATTAGTGGTTAGACTTTTGGAAAGTGTTCTAGTTTGCAGTAAGAGAGCAACTTACTATCTCGATGTTCTGTGTTGGTCATTGTACAATTTATAAGTACTGTTGGAATAATAACGCTTTTCTAAGTTTAATCATTACAGACTAGTTTGGTATGATAAATTGTATATTGACATAAGTGGAACACTGAGATAAATGTGTTTCTATTATACTCTGTTGGCCCAAAAAAGTTATGCAGACTTTATAAGGGATTTATGTGTGCATTTGTGCTGTATGAGGAGGGATTTATTGTAAAGGGAATTAAAAAATCGAAAGTGAGTAATTCTCCAACTGTCCTCAGAAAATCTATTCCGATGGTCTGCAGGAGTGATATGGATAATGTGTCAAGCTGCGAGTTATGTTAACGAGTACTGAGTGGGATTTGAATGGCTGTCCAACATGATATTGCTTGTTTTAAAGACTATAAAGAGTAGTATGTAATCATGTTCTCAGTTCTCCAGTTTATGTATATTCCCTTAAATGACCTTGGTGACAGATATTCAATCAACAATGGTTAGATGTGATCAAAGTGATTATTCGGCCGACACTTGTTTTTCGCATAATTACTTAATTAGGGACCTCTTTAACTATTAGATTTAATTTGTCTACACGGCTACATTGCCAAAATTCGTACAATTGTGATAACTTGGTTTCAGCTTTATTTCTACCTAGTCATGTTTCTAGATTGGTAGATTGCTTTAAATTATGAAGTGGTTAGCTGTCCTGTAACACATATACGCTGATTCAACTCTATTAGCTTGCAGGGTGTTTCAGTTGGCCCCTTCTGCACTGTGGGTCCTTCAGCAGTGCTGGGTAATAATTGCAAACTACATCCAGGAAGTCACGTTTGTGGAAACACGGAATTGGGAGATAAATGCATCTTGATGAGGTTCTATTCAGATCGTTTAACTATTTTCATTGCTAAAGATTGTTCATCTAGCCTTAATCCTTGATTGTATTTTATTGTCAAACAGTGGGGCAATTGTTGGAGATAACCTTCCTGGGAAAACGATTATTGGATGCAATAATGTTATTGGTCATCATGCTGTTGTTGGCATCAAATGCCAAGACATGAAGTACAAGGTAGTCAGAATGTTAGACCTATTCATATCGTTATATATTTTTAATGCAAAATTGTTGACGGATATATGTTTTGCTAAGCTCATTATTCTTGTCAGGCAGGTAGTGAATGCTTTCTTGAAGTTGGTAATAACAATGAGATCAGAGAGCATGTTTCTATCCATCGATCTTCAAAACCTTGTGACAGAACGGTATGTGAATATCTTTCCCCCTTTTTGGCATTGCTATTAACTTAAGTGATGCTTTTTCTTAAATCAAAGAATTGTATACAGGTTATTGGCGATAACAATCTTATAATGGGATCTTGCCATATAGCCCATGATTGCAAAGTGGGTAGCAACAACATTTTTGCAAATAACACCCTTTTAGCAGGCCATGTGTTGGTGGAGGTTAGTCCTTAAATCACTTAGCTCATGTGACCATTTTACCTATCTCATCGTTAAAGGTTAGTGTTTGATTTTACAAGTCTGCATGTAGGACCATGCACACACTGCTGGAGCCATTGTTGTTCATCAGTTCTGTCATATAGGCTCCTTCTGTTTCATTGGCGGAGGTTCAGTGGTATGATTCTTTCAAAACCTTGTACTACCTGTCTTTTATATCTTTATTTATATGATAGGGGTGTTTCTCATTTCTGGATTAATTTTACACGCAAATCATATGCTTGTGTTTTGCACTAATCAAACTTCTTGATTTGTATACAAAAGGTTTCACAAGATGTCCCCAAGTATACAATGGTGGTTGGAGACAGAGCAGAGTTACGTGGTTTGAATCTAGAAGGTCTTCGACGAGGCGGCTTCTCAGTTACTGAGGTTAGCTTTTGGTTGTAGTCTCAGACACATATCTGTGTAATTGCTTGAAGACTTCCACAGCAATATAAATGTTTTTAGCTGATGAGGAACATTTCATAAAAATACATGTATCAGAGGGGCAATATGGGCGTGTCAAACCGGATAGGTAATACCGTAATAGGTCGAAACGTGAAACACATCTTGTCCTCTTTGACCCATTTGTCCATTTTTTGGAGCTAAAGGTTTTTTACCCATTATAGATAAAACTTAACCCAAATCGAACCGTTCAGTACTAAATTGCTACATATTTTTACCAAATGCCATTGTGATGATTTGGAATCTATAAACCGTGTATTGTAGGATTAGGTATATATAGCATGATTTCCCAAGTGATATTTGTTAGTTCTCTTTGCCATTATCTGTCCATTTATTTGATTTGTGCTATTATGCTTATGGTAGTGTTAATTCATTTTATTGGCAATGATATATAGATCAGGAGCCTGAGAGCAGCTTACATGAAGATATTCATGCCTACTAATGTAAACCTAGGTGGTATTGAAGACCGTCTTGATGAAGTGGTAATATGATTTTCTTTTTGCAAATTATCGCAAAGTTGTTGATGTTCACCAAAACAACACATCTATATGTTTGGCAACTTAAATGATGCAGGAACAACATGAAGACTTGTCACGTGTTTCTGCTGTTATTTCCCTGGTGCAATCCATACGTGAATCTCTTGGAGAAGATCGCCGTGGAATTTGCAAATTCAGATCTTGGAGTTTTTCCTGAGTGTATATCTATCTGTATCCCATCATTTTGTGGTAAGTTTTTCTGTGTGTGTATATATATACTCAATTAATGCGAATGTGTGCAACTGTACAAATGAGAGAACATACGTGTAATCACACCAGTTCGCTATGCGATTTCTTCAATGTGATGATGAGCTTTACATTTCTTTTCTAAGTATCATAGATGTGACCCTCAATTATCCGTCCATTCTTTTATGGAGTCGATAAGAAGAAGACTTCTGTTGTGGAGGGTGACAACACCTTCGGCGTTTAAAATACTAGCTTTAGAGAAAAACCAAACATTGTATGGAATAAAGGTAAGATTAAATAGTTGTTAAAACTTACTTATAATGGAAAATATATCCTATAGGTTAGGCAGGTATTGGATCACAGTAAGTTCAGGTATATACATATAATAACTCTTAGTGACTGTCCTTTCTTGTCCATTCTTAGTTTATAAATAATTATGGTCTTAAATCATTTTAAAGAACCATCTTTTAATCTAATAATAACTTACTTCTTTGAATTGAACGATTAAAGAAGTTATATGAATTTGTATATACTTTAAGTGACTTTTGATCAAGTTAACATGTTTATGTTTTAGCTCATTTTTTCAACTTGTGCATTTTACCCGATAGAAATACTAAAACTGTTACATAATTCGGCCCATTATTAGGTAAATGGGTCGAAATTGCCGCATGTACAGTATAGTCTTCAAGTTATCCAAGATTACATGTGACTCAATTCTAGTCTTTCAGCAATTCTTATTGCTAACAGCTCTGTTTTCCAATGTCTTGCAGATTTCTTCTGCACCCATTTTTGTCTCAAGTTGGTGCTCTTCATGTGCGATAGATTTGGCTTGGGAAATGATGATTTTGAGGTTGCACCAGTTCGTGTGAAGATATTGATGACTTTTGTTAGCACTACAAAACAACAGCGATACCATGCACTTAAACCATAACTGCAACTGGAACATCATTAATTATGGGACGTTCAAGCAAAATATTGCGACAGTTTGGACAAGAAGAATGTGACACAAACCACTTGTCTATGCATCCAACATGAAACACATGGCTACAATGTGGCAACACACGAACATTTTGTCCATCAACAAAATCATCTAGGCATATGGGGCACTCAGTGACCAAAATCTTCACTTCGGATCCTAGCACTTGTGTAGATATTTTACTAGCAACCGACTTTTTAAGACCAAAAGAGACTTCAGATGGTGGTGAGGATGTGATCACTCCAGTTGCCAACCTTCGTTGGATAACGTAACGTATCACTTGAAAAATTCCAAAAGAGACTATTAAGCCACACAACAAGACCATCCACATGATATTAACTATGAGACTCATCTCCTTCGTGTTAGAAATATTTGTTTCATTGTGGTATGGGGAAGGAGGCAACGAGCCAACGAGAAGACTACGATGGTGTAAAGTGGCCATTAGTTTGTTTTCGCTTTTGTTCTTCTATTCTTCTAAACAAGAAGAAAGGTTATAGAAAGATTGTTGTGTTCTTTTGAAACGAGCTCCAGCATATATAGTGCTGGGAGTTCTCAAAAAAGATATATAATATCATAGATACTTGCATTTTTTTATTAGTTACAAATCTTGGTACCAAATCAAGTGGGGATTTCACTTTTCCATTGCAAGCTGTGTTTTCAACCTTTATTGTTTAAGGATAAACTCATATTTTGTTATGCAAGATTCATAAAGATTTCACTTTAACAAATTAAATATTCTATGTACAATGGCACTTCAATTTGTTATATGACATATTAAATTTGGCTTGATTTTATTTAAATTTTAGTAAAAGAGTTGGACCATTGGTCCCAAAGGGTTGATGTTTACTTGTTTAGCAGCCAAAAAGGGACATTTTTCGCATTTAAGTTTTGTTCAAAGACATTGTTCGCAAAAAATGTAAACCACGGGTACACAACCCGCACATTTTTTTAAGGACATTTTTCGCAAAAATGCCAAACCTCAAAGACATTTTTTTCAGTTTACCTTTGATTTTAATTTATCTTTACCGAATGTAAAGAGAAAATTGTCAAACTTTGGTTTGCTTAAAAAACTTAAAACTTACAAAATGAGTAATATTGGTCGACTAAAATATACTTATTTATACTAGTTGGATACCCGCGCATAGCGGCGACGGTAAGTATAGTTAAATTATAAATATAGTGAATGAATTGCTAACGAACTCTCCCCGCAATTCTCTACCGGTTTAGTGAATTCGTTTCACAACACTCCGAATGTATATACGTTCGTTTATGTGTTTGTTTGGGTTTCTCGTAGCTTTCCCGCAACACAATATTGACAGCATTATTCCCGCATATACAAAGACTTTCACACTCTCTTACGCTTTAAACACTCCATCCAAAAGTATATAATTTTGACGAATCAAGTTTGTATTGAGTTAAACTAGAATGGTACCCGCGCAATGCTGCGGCGGCTACTTGGTGACTATTTTTGTGGCGAGCAAATGTTTTAATTTTAAATGTTTCAAATACTTTATAAGGTAGTAGATATATGTTTTTGAAAAGTAGAACGTGTAAATTATTATTAGTGTAAATAAATACTTAGCACTTTTATTTTTTAAATTTTAACATTAAATTGGTGGTTATAAATTTAGCTAGAATTTTTATTTTTTTATTTTTTTTTATTTATTTACTTTTTTTTTAATATATCATTATTGGAAGATGTTACCATATGGTTTAAATATGACTTCAATTTTTAAATTTTATATTAATTTTATAATTTTTTTTAGTAATATTTTTTGTCTTAAAATTTTAAGACTTTATTTTATAAAAAGTCCTAAATAATTTATAATTGAATATATTATAATTTATAATTGAATATATTATGATTAAAATTGTAAAAAAATTTAATCAAAATAAAATAACCCTATAAAAATGTAAAAACTAAAAATTCATAAAAATCGTATCAACGGATATTAAATTAAAGAGTAAAAAAAGTAGAAATATGATAAAATTAGATCATAAAAAAATAAATAGATAAAAAAAAATTCAATTAAAAAATAAATGTGATTTTTTTGTTGAGAAGTGACAAATGTCACTCTATGATTCACTTACTTATTTTATATTTTTGATGAATCTCACAATTTAAATGCTTTATATTTTAGTATATATATGGATATAAATATAAATAGGGGTGAGCAAATGAACCGAGAATCGATCGGAACCGAACCGAATTTTAGAACCGCGGTCCGGTTCTCGGTTCTTTATTATTGGAAATTGCGGTTCATAAAGATTTTTTTATTGTTTAAGGATAAACTCATATTTTTTTATGCAAGATTCATAAAGATTTCACTTTAACAAATTAAATATTCTATGTACAATCGCAGTTTAATTTGTTATATGACATATTAAATTTGGCTTGATTTTATTTAAGTTTTAGTAAAAGAGTTGGACCATTAGTCCCAAAGGGTTGATGTTTAACATTCGGTAGCTAAAAAGGAACATTTTTCGCTTTTAAGTTTTGTTTAAAGACATTGTTTGCAAAAAGTGCAAACCACATATACACAACTCGCACATTTTTTTTCAAAACATTTTTTGCAGTTTACCCTTGATTTTAATTTATCTTTACTAAATATAAAGAGAAAATTGTCAAACTTTGGTTTTGCTTAAAAAACTGAAAACTTACAAAATGAGTAATATTGGTCGACTAAAATACACTTATTTATATTAGTTGGATGCCCGCGCATAGCGGCGGCGGTAAGTATAGTTATATTATTATAGGTTAAGTCTATTTATTAGAAACATATTTTCTCCAATATTCACATCTAGTAAACCAACTTGTTTTATTATTGATATAGTCATTAAAACTTTCAAATTGTGAACAATATCGAAAACTTTCTTCACATACACTTGCATCGTTAGTCCTTTATACTAACGGTCGTTAGTAAATAATTTAAATTTTCTTTTTCTTACGTTTTCGCTCGTTTATATATGTTTTCGTCCGTTTTTGCATGTTTTCATCCGTTTTTACACGTTTACATCCGTTTTTACACGTTTTCGTCCGTTTTTTCACGTTATAGTCTATTTCTACACGTTTTCATCCGTTTTACACGTTTTTGTCAGTTTTTACACGTTTTCGTTTGTTTTTGCTCCCTATTTTTGCATTTTTTTTGTCTGTTTTTACACGTTTTAATTCCTTTTATATGTTTTTGCCCGTTTTCACACGTTATAGTCTATTTCTACACGTTTTCATCCATTTTTACACATTTTCATTTGTTTTTGCTCTGTTTTTTTGCACATTTTTTGTCTGTTTTTACACGTTTTCGTTCCTTTTTATATGTTTTCGCCCTTTTTAACACGTTTTCATCTATTTCTACACGTTTTCGTCTATTTCTACATGTTTTCGTCCATTTTTACACGTTTCGTCCATTTCTACATATTTCTACGTGAAAAAACGGACGAAAACGGGTAAAAAACAGACAAAAACGTGCAAAAACGGACGAAACCATGCAAAAATGGATAATAACGTTCAAAAATAGACGAAAAACATGTAAAGTTGAACAAAAACGTGTAGAAATAGACGAAAACGTGTAAAAACGGACGAAAACGTGCAAAAACGAAGTAAAAAAACGTGATAATTGAAAAAGAACGTGTAAAAACCGAAGAAAACGTGTAAAAACGGACGAAACATGTAAAAACGGATGAAAACGTGCAAAAAAAACGGACGAAAACGTGTAAAAACGAACGAAAACGTGCAAAAACATACGAAAATGTGCAAAACGGACAAAAATATGCAAAAATGGATGAAAACGTATATAAACAAACGAAAACGTAACAAAACAAAATTTTAAGTTGTTTACTAACGACCGTTAGTATAAAGCACTAACGATGCAAGTGTATGTGAAGAAAATTTTCGATATTGTTCACAATTTGAAAGTTTTAATGACTATATCGGTAATAAAACAAGTTGGTTTACTAGATGTTTATATTGGAAAAAGTACGTTTCTAATAAATAGACTTAACCCTATTATAAATATAGTGAATGAATTGCTAACGAACTCTCCCCGCAATTCTGTACCTGCTTAGTGAATTCATTTCATAACACTCTGAATGTATATACGTTCGTTTATGTGTTTGTTTGGGTTTCTCGTAGCTTTCCCGCAACACCATATTGACGGCATTATTCCCGCATATACAAAGACTTTCACACTCACTTACGCTTTAAACACTCCCTCCAAAAGTATATATAATTTTGACGAATCAAGTCGTATTGATTTATTGAAGGGCACTCGCGCAATGCGGCGGCGGGTACCCGGTGACTATTTTTGTGGCGAGCAAATGTTTTAATTTTAAACCTTCCTTATTTAGCATGTTTCAAATACTTTATAACGTAGTAAATATATGTTTTACAAAAGTATAACGTGTAAATTATTAATAGTGTAAATATTTAGCACGTTTATTTTTTAAATTTTAGCATTGGCTTGGTGATTATAATTTTTTTTTAATAATTCTATTAAAATATATCATTATTGGAGGGGGTTACTATATATATATATATATATGAGACTTAAATTTTTAAATTTTACATTAGTTTTATAATTTTTTTTAGTAATGTTTTTTGTCTTAAAATTTTAATACTTCCTTTTATAGAAAGTCCTAAATACTTTATAATGTAATATAGATTATGGTTAAAAAAATTTTAAAAAAAATAATCAAAATAAAATAAACCTATTAAAAATGTAAAAACTAAAATTTCATAAAAATTATATCAAAATGGATATTAAATTAAAGAGTAAAAAAAATTTAGAACATATAATGAAATTAGATCATAAAAAAATAAATAGATAAAAAGATTTTTCAATTTAAAAATAAATATAATTTTTTCGTTGAGAAGTAACACATGTCACTTTATGATTCACTTACTTATTTTAATATTTGATGGATCCCACAACTTAAATGTTTTATATAATAGTATAAATATGGATATAGATATAGATAAGTCAATAAAATCCAAGGTTATAAATAGCGTGAGTGGTAGCGTGGCGGCATGATCAAGCCTCACGTCTTTACAGCTAAGGCGAAGCTTTGTCGTTTATAAGGTGTGGCATAAGACGACTCAAAATAAGAAAATATTTATATATTTATATCACATTTCACATATATCAATTTTACAAAAGATGTGATATAAGACGGCGTGACAACATAGTGTGACTGTATGACCAAACCTCACGCCTTTGCGAGCTTTTTAGGTCCATGATAAAATCCATTAAACATTTAAATACTTAATTTCAATTTAACTAACAAAATTTACGCTCATATATTAAAAAAAAAATACACACAAACAAATTAACGCTAGAGTAAAATACACCGTTCGTCCCTAATCTTGTACCTCAAGCATCACGTTGAACCAAAAGTTGGGATTTTCATCGCCCGGAGTCCTTTTTCCAAGTTTCATAGTCTAAACTAGTCCTTTAACCATTTTTCCGTTAGTCAACGATGTCCGTTGCCGTTTGCTTTGTCTTTAGTCCAAGGGCACAATTGTCATTTTCTTATTTCAATTAAAAATTTATGTATTGCTGCCACACTGTATTATTTTTCGTCCCAGAACTTTCGTTACAAGAATTATCAGAATTCACAAACCCTAATTGCATGTCACAAAACCCGTGTTCATTAATCAAAAAACCGAAACATGGACTTTACTCTAAGGAAAGTAAGAAGACATCCAGGTTATCCAGTTGATTATACCGTCCTGTACGACTATGCTAAGAAGAAATACGGTACTGTTTTTATTTTGATTATAAACATTGGAATTTCTAATTGGGGTATTTATTTTTTGGCAATTAACTTTTTAGAATGTCTGATAAGGATTTAAAAGGTACACTTTTGAGGGGTCATTTAAGCCCTTAATTGATCACTTTTGTATCCGTTACTACTTAATTTCGTTCCTTTTCACTTTTTATATGAAGAAAATGGCCAAAGTCAAGAATCGAGACACTCAAGCTGCTGGACTTGAAGGGGACGGCCTCACAGCTTAATAGCGACGCCGTCGCGACACACCTTAAGAGGACTCAGAGAGCAAATTGCTATTTTACAAGTGACGGCATCAGGTTTAAAAGAGTAGGGTGTCACAACTCAGACGGCCTAGATTTGGATCCCGACGGCGTCAGAGGTTGAAGCCGACGGCGCCACAAGCATAAGGTGACGCCGTCACAAAGTTGACGTGGCCAAGACGAAAACCTAATGGCGGCGACCCGACGACGTCACAATTAAAGAGTGACGCTGTGGCATATTGTAACTCTATATATAGAATTCGAATTTTCAGTATTTAAGAGAGGTAGTTTTGTGGAGTAAAACCTAAACCGAACATAGGCTGTCTTGGGCAGTATCTTAGGGTTCCATACCCTATTTTACAACAAGATAAGTGATTTACTTCATTAATTCAATTATGTCTTCAATTGTTTGTGTGTATGCTTGCATGTTTTCCATGTCCGGCTAATTTACTTGTGTGTTTGCATAGATCTATGAAACCTAGGTATTGAATATTGATTGGTTGTCTCTTACCTTAATTGTGATTGACCTAGTATTGCGATAGGTCATTCGTTGTGTTTTTAATGCTTGAGTAATCTTTGTGAACATTAGTTTATAATCACCTAAAGTTATTGTAATCTAAACATCCAAAGATAACCTTAGAGTTAGTTTATGAATCCTAGAGATTTCGTAGGCAATAACCTTAAGGTAGTCTCAAAGAGTTAGGCAAAAAACGCATACCCTACGACCTTAGAAGACACAACGCGTTAAGAATAAGGATGTGACAATTCAACCATCAATAGGAGATAACTAGGGAGTAATAGCATCTAAGTAAACACATTTTTAATCATCATAAGAGCACACAACAATAGACATAGACTACACTCACCTTAGTTTAGATAATTAGATAAGTAGAGTAATCGGTAGAAATATCACCCCCCAAATCCAATACCCCGAGATTCGTACCTTTCCATTTTCTAAAAAACATAAAAATGATAAAAAATAATCTTCCTCAACCCCAACCTTAGCGTAGTTATTTCTCACTAGCATTCCTATTCCCCTAGAGAACGATATCAATTCCCGAGGCTTACCCTAATACTACACTACAATGATTAGGTTCACTGCCTAGGGTGTTGAAAAACTTGCTCGACGAAAAGGAAGTTCCTTTGACCCCGAACGCGCGTTGTACGCGTATTAATGCCCTAAACATATATTGACATGTTTTCAGGTAGTAGATCTAATATGTTTAGCATGAGGGTTCATCACAACGGTTTCTTTAAATACTGGCCTAGTAGAATCTACGTTGGAGGTATGGAAAATTTAGTTGATTTGGTTGATGTTGATAGTGTGTCAGTCGAAGAGTTTGATGTTCTTATGTATGAATTGGGTTATGAGCTTGGTTCAAAAAATTACTATTACTTTGTTAAACCTGGTAGTAATTTAGATGATGGTTTGTATAGCTTAAGTGAGAGTGCAAATTTAGAAATATTGAAAGATCTTGTTGATACGCGTACAACGCGCGTTCGGGGTCAAAGGAACTTTCTTTTCGTCGTGCAAGTTTTTCAACACCCTAGGCAGTGAACCTAATCGTTGTAGTGTAGTATTAGGGTAAGCCTCAGGTATTGATATCGTTCTCTAGGGGAATAGGAATGCTAGTGAGAAGTTACTACGCTAAGGTTAGGGTTGAGGAAGATTATTTTTTATCTTTTTATATTTTTTATAAATTTGAAAGGTACGAATCTCGGGGTATTGGATTTGGGGGTTGGTATTTCTACCGATTACTCTACTATTGTCTATTCTAATTAACTAAGCTGAGAGGTAGTCTATGTCTAATTGATGTGTGCTCGTATGATGATTAAAGATGTGTTCACCTAGATGCTATTACTCCCTAGTTATCTCCTATTGATGGTAGAATTGTCTTGTCTTTATTCTTAACGCGTTGTGTCGTCTAAGATCGTAGGGTATGCTTTTTTCCCTAACTCTTTGTGACTACTTTAAGGTTATTGCCTACGAAATCTCTAGGATTCATAAACTAACTCTAAGGCTATCTTGAATGTTTAGCCTACAATAACTCTAGGTGATTATAAACTAATGTTCACAAAGATTACTCAAGCATTAAAAATACAACGAATGACTTATCGCAATCCTAGGTCAATTACAATTAAGATAAGAGACAACGAATCAATATTCAATACCTAGGTTTCATAGATCTAAGCAAACACACAAGTAAATTAGCCGGACATGGAAAACATGCAAGCATACACACATACAATTGAAGACATAATTGAATCAATGAAGTAAATTACTTATCTTGTTGTAAAATAGGGTATGAGAACCCTGAGATACTGCCCAAGACAACCAAAAATCGTTATTAGGTTTTACTCCACAAAACTACCTCTCTAAAAGTCTGAAAATTCGAATTCTATATATAGAGTTACAACTTGCGACGGCGTCACTTTTTAAATGTGACGCCGTCGGATCGCCACCATTAGGGTTTCGTCTTGACCACGTCAACCTTGTGACGGCGTCACCTTATGGTTGTGACGCCGTCAGCTTCAGCTTCTGACGCCGTCTGGATCTGAATCTAGGCCGTCTGAGTTGTGATGCCCTACTCTTTAAAACCTGACTCCTTCGAGTGTAAAATAGCAATTTCGCTATTGAGTCCTCACAAATTTGGAGCACGTTGCGACGACGTCGCTTTCTAACTCTGACACCGTCACCTTCAATTCCATCAGCTTGAGTGTCTTGATCTTGACTTTGCCATTTTCTTCATATATTCACGCCTTTTCGTCTGAATAAGTGTCATTCCAGCAATTTGCTTTCAAGAGACCTAAAAAGTGAAAAGGAACGAAATTAAGCAGTAACGGATATAAAAGTGATCGATTAAGGGCTTAAATGACCCCTAAAAAGTGTACCTTTAAATCCTTATCAAATATCCCTACACTTGGTATTTGCTTGTCCTCAAGCAAATGTGCTTTTGGCCAATTAATTTATAAGTTAGGGGTATAGAAGCATTAGTTTAGAACAATTCACAACAAGTATAAGCCCCGCAAAAGTCATAACAAGCACAGAAATTACATACTAGCACCTCACAAGTGGTGTTTAGATACTCTCATCTCTCGGGTGTATATGAAATATATCAAATTGGAAATGGAAAATAAACACTCATTAACCGGTCCTAGTACATAGATTACCATAGGCTTGAGACTAGATCAAACCTCCATCGCTTTGGCGTAAGCACCTAGGAAAAACTATCCAAGAGGTCTTTAAGGGTTGTAATGTTGGGCTTACGGTAGGGAAACAAAGGGTTTAGTTGGATAGGTGATTTAGTGGTGGCAAGTCAAAAATCTTTATGTTACAAGCATGAGAAGAATGGCGTTGCTAAGCCAAGACTCGACACTCTAAAATCTAAATAACTTTGAAATAAAAAAACATAAATTTAAAGATAGATGTAGGATGGTAGCCCGTATGTTTTTTCATTTTTTTTTCAACACTCTTTTTTTCGATTTTTTTTATACACTTTTACTCTACCATCCTCTAAGATAACAGCAAAATAATAGGGATTTATAGGCACATCCCTACACTTGAGTTTTTATTACTCTAACACTAATTTGACCCGAATTGAAAAGATCAAAACACTTGGAGTACATTATTACGTAAATAAAGGGAATTTGAATTTAACGTTCCTTCCCGTCACTACATAAAATTAACTTTTCCCAATCGTCCCAAAACTGTGTACAAAGGATATGACTCGACTTAGCAACTTATGCTGGCAACTAGATAATTGAACTAAGGGTTTTGTATGATAACAATAATGCACTAAAAGTGAGTGCATACAAGGTAGGCTAAGGCGATTTGGGTGTACATTTTGGGGTGGATTGTAAACAATGCTCTTCATTAATATTCCGGAAAACCGAAACATCACAAGAACCGCGAAAATGATAGGCTCTGAGGGGTTAACTAGGGGTATCATGTACTAAAGATGATTACATCGCAAGGGTGTGGGGTAATTACTCGACCGATGTGGAAGAAGTAATTATAATACGGGTATCAAACAAGGGTTATCCTAATGCCTCTTATCATTTAGTTATTCCTAACTACACAAGTGTAGTCTCACTAGCGATCTCGGAATGCATCACAAAACAAGTTCTAGAATCTATTATACTACCGGTACACTCTCGAAGCATTAAATATGAATGCTTTAATTCCTACAAGTCTAAGGGCGATCCTCACATTTTTGGTGGAATTTAAGTAGTAAAGGGTTTTGTGCTAGTCATATAACTTCCTATCCATGAGACGCTTTATTAAGACTAATGGCCCACTCCTACATGTTATGAAAAAAAATTTAATTTGGTGCCAAAATTACCCTAACCGATATTTCTCATGGTTTATTACACAATTGAATTTGGACAAGGCAAATAGTCAAGGATAAGCATAGTTTCAAAGTTTATGTTTTATTTTCCCTCCCTACACTTAAACTAAACATTATCCCCAATGTTCCCCGAAAGTATCAAAGTTATGATAATGGAAGGTAATTAAAAACGAAAGAAACTAATACTCCCCTGATTAGCTCGGTAGGATCCGTGTGAAGTAGTGGTTAAATCCTTCTTCAAGAAGAATGTATGCGTGAAAAGCTCCATCCAATCTTATGTATCTTCTTCTTGATAAATAAAACCTGCACACTTGAAGAAAACAAATGAAACCTTCGCATAAAATCGGCGGTAACACTATATATGACTATACTAAACTAGGATATAATGCTAGTGGAATGGATGTTTACAGATTTTCTGGAAAATTAAGACCTGAGAAATTCCAAAAATTTATAAGTAGCACAGAAAACGAGAAAAAGTTATAAGCTGTTTCTGCTCCTCCTGACGCCGTCAGGTTGCGATTCTGACGCCGTCAGGTTATCCTGACAGAAACTGATCTGCGATTTTCTGGAAAAAATTCCGGAAAATTTATATCTTTAGAATCTGGAAAAAATTTCTGCAAAAACATCCATTATGACTCGATACAAGTATTTGACTCTAACAAACACACATGTATATCTTTTTAATAATCGTAATTCTCATGTTCACGTTCTATTTTGAAAACGTGTGTAATCCTCCCTACACTTATCCCTTTTGTAAAATACCTTTATATGTAATTAAGACGAGGTTAAAGACAAAATAAAGCATTTTCACAAATTCAAACATGAGAATAAACAATCAATAAAAGATATACGACACACAAACAAGCAAACAATTAAGCATGGGTTGCCTCCCACAAAGCGCTTTTCTTTATTTATGAGTCTTGTTGTTGGAATCACTCCTAAACCTTATTCAAGTGTTAGTTACTCATATGTAATAGTTAGCTTATTATGGCCTTTATGTTTGTTATTAGCCTTAGGCTTATGTAGAAGGCCCATAAGCCTAGGCCTAGCCCAATAAGGAAAGGAAGGGAACTAGGAGTGTTGCCCTAGCTTCCCTCCTATAAATACCCCTTGTAAACCTTCATTTGAAGGTTGGTTGTTCAAGTTATTCTCTCTTTCACTCACTCTACGCCTAACCGTCTAAGTCTATACGTGTGTGTGTGTTTGGATACTTGTTCAATCGCCTCTCTATCTTTCTTATAAGCTTGTGTTGTAAAACTAGTGACCTAACAGTGGTATCAATCGCCAAATAGTTGGGTGCACACTTTTGTTTTTGATGTTTTTTTTGGTTTTGGTTATACGCGTAAAGATAACGTGATCTTTGGTACGCTTCAAAACTTGTTTTTTACATTTTTTAATCCAAGATTCTTGTACTTTCAACGTTTTAAGGTGTTAAAATACTTGTTTTTGGCAAAAAGTTTCAAACTTTATGCGTGGATCATTGTTTTTGAACTAGTTTTTATTCGTGGGTGTCATTCTACGCATAACCTGCTTTTGAGTGCTTTGGATCATCAAGTCTCACACTTTTGTGTCATTTTGGTGTTATTGAAGCTATCTCATCACACAAAAACTGGTTTAGAAACATCTTTGGGCAAAATCAAAATTACGAGTAATCCTACGCGTATTGAAACCCTAAAATTACGCGTAAGATTATCCTTGGTTTGATCTTCATTTTCGTGGTTTATTCCGTGTTTTCTTACTTGGATAAGTCTGAAAATACGTCGACTTTGGATATCTTTTGCACTGTGATAGTGTAAAAGATCATTTGTGATAAAACCCTAAAATTACGCGTAAGCTCAACTTTACGCGTAGAAATCCTACGCCTAAGATTTTCTTACGCCTAAGCCTTGTCTTACGCATAAGCTAAATCCTACGCCTAAGTTTCTACGCCTAACTTTGTTGTCTACGCATAACTTTAGCCTTTTCCTGCTTACGCGTAAGCTAAAACCTACGCGTAACTCCTTATTGTTACGCGTAATTTTTGGTGTTTTTACGCATAAGTACTACTTGGTTCTTGGTTATTTCTACGCCTAAGGATACTTCATCAACAAAGGTTCATTCGACTACAAAGATCCATTTTTACCAACACAAGTTTATCAACATGTCACAACCACCATACTCTAACTATTTCCCTTACACTTATCCTCATCCTCAACGTCAACAACAACTAACTCCACAACATCAACAATGGAATCAACAACAAGCAATTTATCAACAACAATTTAATCAACAACATACTCCACAACTTGCTACAAATCCACAACCTCAAATGGTTCAACCACCACAAAGTCTTCAAGCCTCAACCGCATACACAAATGACTTTAATCAACATCCATCTAGGATCACTATGAAGGAACCCACTTGGTTTGCAAAGATGTTTGAAACTTTAAGCAGACCAACAATCAATGGTGGTCACTTGATAGAACCTCCAATGCTCACTACAGGAAACTACGATCAATGGGTAATAAGGTTCTTTAGATTTTGTGATCTAAAGAAGCCACATGGAAAGTTCTTAAAGAAGGTTATCTTGGAAGGTCCTTTTGAGATGCCTACTGTCATTGTACCCGGAGATCCAAATGCCATTCCACCAAGAGATGAACAAACGAACATTGCTACTGTTGCAGACTTGAATCCTCAAGAACTTCTACACTATGAAGCAGATGAGCTTGCAATGGAATATATCCTCCTAGGATTACCAAACCTAATTCTTCGTAGTGTTGATGCTCAAAAGACTGCAAAGAAAATGTGGGATCATATTCGTCTTCTTATGGAAGGATCTGTACTCAATCACGAAGATTTGGAATCCAAAATTTACTTGGCTTATGAACACTTCATGATTGAACCCGGAGAGACACTCGAGTCCTATCATCACCGATTTTCAGACATCATCAATGATTTGGATAAACACAACATCCACATGCCAAGAATTGCAGTGAATACTAAGTTCCTAAGTAGTCTTGGTCCTGAATGGGAGAAGTATGTCATTTTTCTCCGTCAAGCTAAAAACATGCATCAGTCTACCTACGGATTGTTGTACGATTACTTGAAGCCTCATGAAAAGGAAGTTGATAGGGAAAGGATTCTCCGTGCTCAAATTGCTCCACCCACAATCCGAAAATCAACAACTTTCCTTATATGCTCAACAAAATTATTCTCCTCAACCAGCAACTCAACCAACCGCTTCAAACCCACCAAACGATCAATCACATCAACCTCAACAAAATCAATTGGTTCCTTACAACAACAATGATCAAGCACTTCATAATGAGGAATCCGATCCGTTCGAAGCATTGCAACAAGGATTTGCTATGATTGCTAATGCCTTTAGCCGTTATACCAACAAATCCAACAACCGTATTCGCTCCTCATCTAATACAAGGAATCAAGCTGTTGTGAACAATGGACGAGTTGAAGTTCGGAATCGTGGTTATGGTCGTCAGATGGGCGGTGGTCAAGGGTTTAATGCTGTGGGTAGGAATAACAACAGAGCTCAAGTGGTGGAACAGGAAAATGCTCAGCATGGGTTGAATGGTCTTCGATGCTACAACTGCAATGAGAAGGGACACTGGCTAATGCATGCCCAAAGCCAAGGACTAAGGGCAGTGCTTATTTCAAAGAGGCTCTTCTTTTGGCTCTTAAGGATGAAGCTGGTGGAACTCTCAGACAAAGAACGAGCTTTATGGCAAATGCTGACTCAGATGATGATATGGAGGACTTGCAGGCCAATGCAACTGTTATGTTGATGGCTAATATGCAGGAGTTACACATGAGTGACACAGGCCCAAGTGTATGACACCGATGGCTTGTCTCAGGTACCGAACAAACCATATTTATCTATGATCTCATATCTCCGCCAACATCTGCATCCGGCAAGGCTCAGAATGTTCAAAATGAGTCATCCACATCTCATTCCGACGATTTTCAACTAGACCCCGTAGTTATATTTGACGATCAAGATGACCAACCGGTTTCCCTTGATAATCAAATTGACTCCGTGGTTATACTTGAGGATCTCAATAATGATCATGTTGAGACTCACGTTGAACACGCCGAACTTTTGCCTCATCCAGATTTTGCTCGTTTAATACAAGACCAACAAACCATAGTGGAAGAATGTCGTGCCATTAATCAAGACTTGAAATGCAAAAATGCACTGTTAACCAAGGATTTTGAATGTTTACAAAAGCAACTCAACTTTTTCAAAACTCAAGAAAAACGTGAAAACGGTTTTGAAGCAGCCTTTGCCAAATCTTATCAAAATGAAAAATATTTAGAAAGACAGATGCGTGATCTAGCCGCTTCGAAGAATGCTTTGTTGTCTGAAATAGAACAACTGAAACATGAACATAAAAAGCAAATTAACGCTCTCACCTTGGAAAATCAAAAAGCTAAGGCTGAGTTGTTAACTTGTCAAAAAAAGTTCTCTGCATACAAAAAGCATTCAACGAAACGAATAGATGATCATCTTGAAGAAATCATCGGCTTGCAAAACAAACTTAAAGAGTTTAAAACTGTTGTTTACAAACATGGCGAGTCGGTCACAGCCATTGAAAAGTTTACTTTAAAACCCAACCCAAATGGATATGGACCGAATCTTGCTGATTACAAACCTAAGCTTTCAACAAAAGCATTCAAACCAAATCCTAAGTTTCCAGGCAGTAATATAAAGTTGATAAATCTGTTATGAATGTTGTTGAATATCATCGTCAAGAGGAATTAGATGCAGAAGACGAGAGTCGATCAAAATTAGAAAAAGTTGTTTACAACAAACCTTTTAACTATTCTAAAGCGGTCACTTTCGTCACACCAACGGATTCTTCTAACACACCAAGGGTTATCATTAAAACACCTGAGTCTTCTAATGTTAATCCCCAACCGGATTATGCACAAATTTATGGTCCTTTACCTTCCATCAGTGAAGTAAATTCAAAACCTGAAAATCGAAAAATTCTTAGATATTTTGACATCTTCATGGTTGACCTCAAAATTTTACAACATGAAATAGAATATCGTTCTGAAATCAAAATTGATCATTTTCAATCGCCTCTAGCGCGAGAACAAAGAGACATTTTTCAGAAAAATCTTTTACCTAATGTTAAAAACTTGAAAATTTGTGCATTAGCCTGGGAAAAGGATTTTCATAAGGAACTTGGAGTGATGAAGGTCGTTTTCGAGAAAACAAAAACATCTATTTCTAATACTAAACGTAAAAAGAAACTGTTGAGAAAAGATGTTGATCGACTCTTGGAAGATGTCCTCTGTGCTGATGTCCATAATGCTGTGTTATTGAATTCTTTGTCATATGCATTTGATCATACCTCTGCTGATATTGTTGATTCTGTGCTAAATGTTGAGAACACTGATAATGTGCTTCAGATCGAGTCCTTAAAAGTTGAAAACAAACGATTGTCAAACGAACTTTCAAATGCAATTCGTCGTCTTAATTGGTGTCAAAAAGATATTCACGATCAACAAATTGCTTTTCAACATAAAATCGCCCCAGTGCAAAAATCTTCTCGATCCTAAATTTGAGCACCTGGATGATCAAAACGTGTCTTTTAAGTGTCAAATCTTAAAATATGAACAAGAACTTTTAAAAGTTAAAAAGGAATATGGTGTCATATTTGATTTACTCAAAAGACTCGTGATGAAGCATCAAATGAACTTGATCATTATCTTGCACACACTAAAGAAGTTATGCATTTTGCTGGAAATGTTCGGTCCGAAAATCAAGATCTGATTCACACTATCATCAAGTTAAGAGAAATGTTAGGAAAGTATGAACAACTTCCGCCAACCATCATTAAGAGATTAGCCCCAGTAACACTTAGTAATCATGAACCTAGAATTTCTACTCCCAAATCACAAGTAGCTAACGTGCTTCCTTCTACTGAAACAGAATAGTTGAGCCTTTTCCAAACGTCCGCACTTCACAGCCTAAGAGCACTCAATCGAAGAATAGGAAGTTGCGACCTAAGAAAAGATCAATCAAGAATGCTAAAGTAGAAGAACACCCTAGGACTATGAATAAGACTCACGTTGCCTCCACTATAGATATTGCGTCCGGCAAATGTAATAGAAATAGTGATGTAACGAATGCTAAACCGTTAAGTACTTTTGATATTCACCGATGCACCTTGTGATCTTTGTCGTAAAAGTATGAATTCTGATTGCCATGATAAATGTGTTGCTAAAGCTATCATCTCTCGTTTAAGGAATCCTAAGAACCGGAATACCTCTAGGCCCACTAATCTTTCTAAGTCTGTGCTTGGTAGACCGCCATCTTTAGATTCTAAGAAACGCATTGCTGTCCCTGCAGCTCATGTGTCACCTCCTAGGAATGTAGTACCACCTAGTGCATTCACTAAGACTAAAGCAAAGAGTAGTTATAGATGGCGGAAATGGATATATAACACACTAGGATTTAAGTGGATACCTAAAGCTATTGATGTGTGTATATCTACTATAACCGCTACGGAACCCTCTAACATTTCGGGTTCCACATCTACTTCTATTCCATCTGTGTCGTGTGTGTGTAATGCAGGTGATACAGATCATTCTCTGGATTGTTGATAGCGGATGTTCCCGACACATGACAGGCAATCTTAAATGTTATCAAACTTTATTGCAAAGTTCATTGGCACCGTCAGGTTCGGGAATGATCACTTCGCACCTATCATGGGCTACGGAGACTATGTCAATGGGAACATCGAAATTAGCAGGGTTTACTATGTGGAAGGCCTCGGTCATAATCTGCTTTCAGTAGGTCAGTTTTGTGATGGAGATTTGGAGGTTGCTTTCCGGGAGAAAACTTGTTTCATTCGTGATCTACAAGGAAATGACCTTATGTCCGGATCGCGTAATTCTAGTCTCTACACTATCTCTATGAAAGACATGGTTGCTTCATCTCCCATATGTTTACTTTCAAAGGCAACATCAACAAAATCCTGGCTATGGCACCGTCGTCTCTCACATCTAAACTTTCAAACCATCACCAACCTTGCTCGACACAAACTAGTTGAAGGACTCCCACGGTTTCGTTATTCTAAAGATCATCTTTGCTCAGCTTGTGAACAAGGCAAAAGCACTCGTGCTCATTTTCCTTCAAAGGTGGAACACAGCTCTCAAGATGTGCTTCATCTTCTTCACATGGATTTGTGTGGCCCGATGCGCGTGCAAACGATCAATGGCAAACGCTACATCTTAGTAATTGTTGATGACTATTCACGCTGGACTTGGGTCTACTTTCTTCAAGCAAAGACCAAGCTCCACAAATGATCATCACCTTTCTCACGAAAATACAAGTTCAGCTACTAAACACCGTTCGACTAATCAGAACAGATAAAGGCACTGAATTTGTTAATCAAACTCTTCGTGAATTCTATGAGAAAGTGGGAATTCAAAGATCGACATCTATTGCACGAACACCAGAACAAAACGGAGTTGTCGAAAGACGAAACCGAACGTTAGTGGAAGCTGCAAGAACAATGTTAATCAATGCTAAACTTCCAGATTACTTATGGGCGTAAGTCGTATCCATCGCATGCTATACTCAAATCCGTTCTATGATTACAAAACGCCACAACAAAACACCTTTCGAGCTCGTCCATAAGAGAAAACCGAATCTAAAACACTTTCATGTATTTGGATCTCTTTGCTATCCGAATAATGATCGTGATGACTTTGGAAAGCTCAAAGCCAAAGCGGACATTGGAGTCTTTATCGGATATCTTGTGATAATTCCAAAGGTTTCCGAATCCGGAATCGTCCGTACAAAAAGGTGATGGAAACGATTCATGCTCATTTCGATGAACTTACGGAAATGGCTTCGGAGTATAACAGCTTAGAACCCGGTCACAACCGCTTAAACTTCCCTCAAACCCCATCATCACCGAACAAAGCCCCAACTTACTCGTCAACAAATGGAAAGGTTATTTGCTCACTGTCGTGACGATATTGATGAACGTGCTCGGTGTATCCGCTGTTTCAAGCTGCTCAACCCGATAATACTCTTTTACCGATACACCGCTACAACAACTATCTTGCAGATGCACCTACACCAGTTGACTCCACCACAACAGTTGAACAAACCGCTTCCAACAATGATGAAACTGCTGATGATATTCTCAATGTTGTACCCCCACCTGCAGATTTTGATCCAAATGCGTTCTTCAACCCGTTTGCTAATGAGATCTTTGCACCGATGTCGCGGAATCTTCAACAAACCATTTGAATCCTCGACCGCACAATGTATACCAAAATCAACCCTCCACACATAGATGGACGAAAGACCATCCTCTGGAAAACATTATTGGCAACCCGAATCAACCAGCCGTTACGAGACAACGTCTTCACACAGACGGTGAACATTGCATTTATGCACTCACTGTCTGCCAATCTGAACCTAAAACATCAAAGACGCAATGACAAAAGACAACTGGATTGAATCCATGCAAGAAGAACTCAACCAATTCAAACGTCTTGAAGTATGGGAACTGGTTGAAAGACCAACAGGAGTCTACATCATTGGTCTAAAATGGATTTGGAAAAACAAATTGGATGTCAAGGAAATGTTATCGAAATAAGTCACGCCTGGTGGCTAAGGGTTATCATCAGGAAGAGGGTATTGACTTTGAAGAATCTTTTGCTCCGGTTGCTCGCCTTGAGGTTGTTCGGATATTTCTAGCATTCGCGGCTCATATGAATATGACGGTCTATCAAATGGATGTCAAAACTGCGTTTCTCAATGGACAACTTAAAGAAACGGTTTATGTCACCAACCGGATGGATTCGTTGATCCCGAAGTTCCGAATCACGTCTACAAATTGAACAAAGCTCAGTATGGTCTCAAACAAGCTCCTCGGGCATGGTACGATAAGCTATCATCCTTCCTCATTGCTAATAATTTCACCAAAGGTTCGGTTGACCCAACTCTTTTTATACAATATCACGGGAACATATCTTAATTGTTCAAATTTACGTGGATGACATCATTTTTGGGTCTACACATAAAAAGTTTTCAATCGCTTTTGCAAAACTAATGAAGAAAAATTTTGAAATGTCCATGATGGGTGAACTTACATTCTTTCTAGGACTACAAGTTCATCAATCACCCCGTGGTATTTTCTTGAGTCACTCCAAATATGCCCTTGAATTGTTAAACAAATTTGGAATGAAAACTTGTGACACCTATGCCACACCAATGGCTCATACCAAGAAGCTAGACGCTGATTTACATGGGAAATTGGTGGACCCTACAAAATACCGTAGTATTATTGGGTCTCTCATGTATCTAACACCAGCTAGCACTGATATTGTCTTTGCCATTTATCTATGCTCTCGTTATCAATCGCGACCAACTGAAACCCACCTCTCTGAGGCTAAAAGAATCCTCCGATACATAAAGGGAACCATTAACTTGGGGATCCGGTATCCGAAGGATTCTGGTTTTGAACTAATCGCTTTTTCAGACGCTGACCACGCAGGATGCTTAGACTCACGGAAAAGCACTTCGGGAGCTTTACAATTTCTTGGTGATAAACTGGTGTCATGGCAATCGAAGAAGCAGGATTGTACATCGCCGTCCTCAACCGAAGCAGAATATGTAGCCATGTCCGCATGTTGTGCTCAAGTCATCTGGATGAGAACACAACTCAAAGACTATGGTTACGTATTTGACGGAATCCCGATGTACTGCGACAATCGGAGTGCCATTGCAATCTCGTGCAACTCAGACTCGAAATCAAAGCAGATCGATCTTCGATATCATTTCATCAAGGATCACGTGGAACATGGTACTGTTGAATTATATTTTGTGGGTACAGAATACCAATTGGCAGATCTTCTCACCAAAGCCTTGCCTCCCGCTAGGTTTAATGAGTTGGTCCACCGGATTGGTATGAGGTGTTTGACTCAAGAGGAATTGGATGACCTCCTAAAACAGTCTTAAAAACCTGTCAAACACCAAATTCTCTTTTGTAAATAATTTTTCAAAAAAAAAAATACAAAATTATAAAACCTGATAAAACAACAAAAATATTCTTCTAATCTAATTTTCTTTCAACATGGCAAGTACATTTCTTCCGTCAACACTTTAATCTTTCAAAATTCAATATTTTTCCGATCAAGTGTTGAGGGGGAGAAAATAAACTTTAACCGTTTCAAAACATCTGTGTACTTGCATGTTATCTTATCTCGGTTGTTTCTTTTAACAAATGGTGGTAAATTTTCTGGTACAATGACACTCCTCGGACTAAATTTATAACCTTTCATTATTTCTCAAGTCGAGGGGGAGTGTCGTCAAGTTTCTTTCCTAAAAACTTTGTTTGGTAACCAAAATGGAAGTTAAATGGCTTTGTTTGAAAAATGGAAAAGGTGGAGGGAGTAAAATTGTCAAAATGTTAAAGTTATTTTATACAAAACACCTCCCACCTAACTTTAACCTTTCACATTTATTACTTTCATCTAAATATCATCCACGATCCATAATCGTTTAACAAATCCGTGCTTTCGATCATCAATTTGTAAGTGTTAATACCTTCATTGCAACAATCTAAGCATGGGTTTTGATTTTATTTCAAACTAACGGTTAGATTTTCGCCTAGAAGGGATTATGTGTTCTACGCGTAAAGCATGAACACATGATCATATTTGTGTGTTTATGAGTGAAATGATAGTGCCAAAATGTTTTTATTACATCAATGAATACATTTTCATCGCTAAACATACCCGAAACACGAATTGATTAATTAGGGTTTATGCGTTAATTTGGGTGTTTTCAAATGTGAACGTTTTGGTAATAAAGATTGTTATATGAGGTTGCTTTCAAGTTGAATTGAGCATATTTAAACCCGTAAAATCACCCGAAACACTAAGGAATAATTAATTGAAAATTAGGGTTCTAGTTCATACGAATTGGGTAATTTTTGATTCATGGCTTATTTGATGTTAAAACTTGGTTAAACATACTCTGCATGCTTCTTAGACCTCCCAGAAACACTTTGGTGCAAATCCTATGGCTAAAATTCTTATGCGTAAACTATGAACTATTAGGGTTTTAGCTTACGCGTAAGGTTTTCTACGCATAATTGTTTGATATACCGTCATGCCATGATCTGATATAGAATGAGTGTTAGTGTTAATATTGATCTTATGATGATGTTATTTCAGGTTTGCTACTCGTAATTCTCAGAATCAAGGTTATTGCAACTCTACGCATAAGGATTACCCTACGCGTAGTCATGTTACGCGTAAGATTAATCCTACGCATAACAGCTACGCGTAAGGTTCTACAATGGACTACGCGTATCCTGTGAAGGATATGCGTAAACAGGACCCTACGCATAAGGTCTTCTCTTACGAGTAAGCCTTACGCGTAAGGTATATATATACGCCTACGCGTAAGCTCTACGCATAAGGTACCCTTTTCCTACGCGTAACATTTCTTACGCGTAAGTTAGGATCCTACGCGTAAGCTTTCGTCTACGCATATGTCAATACTGTTTACGCTTAACTTTGGCAATACTACGCTTAACCCTGGATTGACCTTCATGATGAATTGTTACGTGTACAAACTTGTAAATAAACTAATCATAACGTCACGAATCCAATAATGTCACTAATAAACTTAATCGTTTGATATGTTGTGAACAATAAGTGATAACATAAACTTTAAAACTTAAAGTTAACTAACTCACGAAACATTTCACGACATCATTAGACTATTGAACAAACAAGTGACTTAGAACTCGTAACAATCATTGACACTGTACATTCAATAACTAGACAATAAGACCTTCGGTTGACTAACACTATGTCTTTCGATATGTTGGATCAAGACATGGCTGAACAAATGAATATGGATGCATCCAAGTTCTCTCCATTGCTGTTATCTATCCTTATGGCTATCCAATGAAGATAGGAAAGAATAATCTCCGTGTTGACTTTGACACCCTCACTTGCTCGAATCTTCGTGTTTAATTGCTATTGATATTCGAGGACTCATCCGTATCGTAACATGCTCACTCACTCTGCAACGTTCAGAGATCTACATCCAACAGATCTGGAACACTATGGAAAGGGTCAAAGGACAAACTGCTGTGACGGTGACTCTGAATCACAAACAAGTCACCATTACACCTGCAGACTTAAGGGTCGTTCTCCTAATTCCTGAAGTCGAACCAACCAAACTTTATGCCACACCAGCTGAAGAGCTCACTCTCCAATTCTTAATCAATATCGGTTATGACGAGGCTACAGGAGTAATCACCAAGCATTCTCACGTAGAGCTTAAGAGTATTCCTCAACCATGGAGAACTCTCTACATGATCATCACCAAGTCTGCTTCGGTCGTGACGATGGCTATGAGCATCCTCAGCTCATGGAACTGCAAATATTTTGGGCATTGGTCAACATGAAACACATCGCTATCGAAGCTCTGATTTGGGATGACATGATGTCATTTCTCAACAAACTTGGCTCAAAGATTCCCTACATCGGATATACTAAACTGTTGATCCAGAGAGCACTTGGACTTCATCCCGATATTCCCAAGAGGCTCAATGACCCCGACAATCACGATATGTTGACGGAACCTATTCTATCGGTCAGAATCAAGGAATCGTCTACAAAGAAACAAGGTGATGTGTTACCGATTTCCTTCTAACCGAAGATGTCGAAAAGCTCGAAACGCATACAAAAGGTATCTGGAAGCAGTTAGACAAGGCAAAGTTGGTCATCTCGACGAAAAATCTTCGGAACACCTATAAGGAGAACCAGAAGAGGAAGTGCTGGAAGTGTCACAAGTACAGATCTTTATAAGAAGCTTCCCAAAAGGAATCCTCCTCGTAAAAGGATTGTTCCTGTAAAGGAAGCTAAACCTATTCCCACATCTGAACCGCAAAGAAAGCTTGTGGACGAAAGCTCAAGGTACTGACACGATGAAGAAATTACCTACTTTGAATCTGCAACCGTAACACCTCCTTCAGCAGCCAAACCTCCAAGTCCACCAGCTGACAAAGGAAAAGGAAAGACTCATGTACTTGTACCATATGATGAAAGCTTAGATCAAGAAGAAGAGCAACTGGATATATCATACAGGAAGAAGTTTCATATCGTTAGACACCTTCAAAAAGCTGAAGAATTTGCTAAAGACCAAATGGGTGGTCCCGGAGGATCAAGTGGTCCTGCCCACTCTGAACCATCTCCTGATGCGTTAATCAACCCGATAAGGGAGCTGGTGCCACCACTCTTATGCAACAACAAAATCTTGTGGAGGATACTATCGAATATGAGTTCGAGGAACCAAACCGAGAAGTCCGAAAAACATCAAGATGTTGATTATGATACGTTTCTTCTAGATAGTCCTGCGCGATCAAAGGAAGAAACCTCTGAACCTCCGAAGGATCCAGAGTCTCCTCATATCTCCTCATCATCGATTCATTCTTCTCACTCCTCGAAACCACCATCAAAGAAGTCAACCAAATCATCATCCAAATCCGTGAAGAAACCATCTAAATCTTGGATTTCTCAAGCTCATGAACGGATTACCAAAGCTGTCAAACAAGTCGAAAGAAAACGTGCTCAAAAAAGCTAAATTTCTTTGCTTTGATCACATACAGATATGTATGACGAGCATGAAAAGATAAAAGGAGAAAGGAAGTTTGTTCAGAAATTCATGAAAAATCACCGTCAAGAGGAACTGAACGAAATGATCGAAGGCTACACGAAAAAGTACCTTCGGAATACGTTCCTAAAATCACAAAGGAGTTGTTCACCAAACAACTTTATCCAAATCTCATGCAGATCGCCAAGCAAACTATTCGATCAACGCCCTTAACCGTCACAATCAATCCAACCGATCCGGTTGTTTTCTCGATAATGAATTGGTGGCAAAGCTTGTCACACAAATGTCGCACGATCTGGGACATTTACTTCTGATGAAGGAAAGTTGTTTCAAGCATTGTTGGACTACCAACTTCAAGAAGCTTGTAGATTTGAAGCTGAAAAATCTAAACGTCCTAGAGACGATGAAGACAAGGATAAGGATAAAGACTCGCACCTAAACGCCGAAGCAGTCGGTGAATCTTCTTTGATGAAACCTCCTCCACAACGGGCTCCTGTTCAACAAACATCTCCTCCTCGCTCTTCTACTGATAAACCCGGACGATTCCGAGTTACCACCCCCGACTCAGATAACCGATGATCACTTTGACTATACGGGTGGTGACGATGAAGAGGTCCTTGAGCCCCTACAACAACCCACCTCTCCCAAACAAGTGAAGAAACCATAATCATCATCAAGGCCTTCTAAAAGGAAGAAGAAGACGACTCACCGAGTCGTATCATGGCTAGAAGACGATAAAACCGAAGAATTTGAATGGTTCTCTACACTTGTCAATCAAACTCCCTACCCTGATGAAGGACAAGATCTGGTAGATGGTTCTACATTGGAGCATGCAAAAATCTTGCAAGAAAAGTTCCATGTGAAGAAAATGACGAAATCTGAATTGAGGCGAATCAAGAATGAAGCGTTTCAACTTCTAAAAGACAGCTCTGAAAGTGCCATCGAGGTTGAATATCACCTTGAGAACATTGCTAGAGCCATGTCTAACAACATGGATTGGCTCAACCCGGAAGCAAACATTGACTTCACAAAAGGGACAACCCTCCATATTACACCGATTGGACCAAACCCTTACCGACCATTGGCCAACCAGGTGAACCACGGATTCCCTTCAGATATTTCTTCAACAAAGACATGGAATTTCTTCTCCATGGTGGCGATGGTTCAAGGAAATATGCTACATCCTTGACACTTCCATTCCCTGCAGCTATCTACTCCAACTGCATTGCCATTGAGGAACGTGCCAATCACTTGTTCTCCAACACAGTGGAAGCATATGACCGAGATGCATTGTATGGGATTCATCATCGCCGAACGCCGACGAATCTACTACGAAGCTGTCAGCCGTTCGAAGTCTCAACATGCATTGTTTAGTACTAAAGACATCGTTGCCATCCAACATGTTGGTCTTTCATCCAAATGGGACTACACCTTTCTTAAGAAGATTGTGGTCAAAAGACAAGATGAAAGGGACTATGCATTCTCTGAAGTCGACTTTGAGAATTTGTCTCTCAACGATATTGAAGACATGTACCTTGCCAAAGTACAAGGTCGCATGAGACAATTTTCAACCGAAATTCAACGAGAATTCATCAAGTCACTGCTCATCTTCATAAGACGTATAGTCATCAAAGAACGTGTTGAAGATCTCCAGATTGCCGTTGAATCTTATCAGACGCGTGTCAACTTCACTCCTCCAAAGCTTGATCTTCCCGATATCAACCAGCTATCTCAATATACACTCATCAACAAACCTTTCGGCGTTGTTTACCGTAGTGAACTTCAAAGAAACTGCTTAATGGCGTGTAGCGAACTCCACAAGTTCGGGATCATACTTTGAAGCTGGTTAGGGATGGATTGGCATACAGGTTGAAGGATATACGCCAGAAAATTGGGTCTCCTAAGCGGAATTCTCGTGAAAGGAGGGATGTGAGACGGATCATCACAATGATTGATGAACGGTTGTTTCAAGGGATCGCCTTCAGACGATTGGAGAGTTATGTCGGTGGTCGACCCGGAGAAACATAACCGATTTCAACGCCTGTGCACACTCGGGAACATCACTGCAATTCCTGGTACCCCTTGAATTGTTTTCTTCATATCATTTTGGATGTTTGATTAATTATGTCAATGGCTTGTGCACACATTACAGTGTACAACCCGTACTTGTAAATAAAGGACCATGTGGTACGCCTCAATGCCACAATCCTTATAAAAGGAGCGAAAGCTTCTTACTTTTGAGTAAAACCTATCAAACCTTTCACTTTTCAAGGTTTTGCTCAAAAGAACAAGTACTTTCCCTTATGATTTTCAAAACCTCAACCGCTTATATCACTCGTTGAGGGGGAGTACTTGAATCAAAACTTTGTTCAAAATTGTTCTCAGTGGTCATTCTTCCCGCAACACTCGAAATGGTCATATTTATTCTCAAACGTTTCAAAAATAACACTTTAATATGCCATTTTGGAGGGGGAGAAAATATGTGATAAGAAATATGTTGTGTAAAATGCAAATGAATTTGTGTGATTCAGACTTAACCAACGAATTGACGATGCTTAACTGTTAGTAACTCGAAAAGACTTGTCCTGGACGGGTAATAATTTCAAGCTAGTTCGCTAGTGATGTAAACGTGTCTCGCAAAGGACTTGTCCGAGTAGAATGTACCATTCGAGAAACTCTTGATAAACATGAACTCTGACGGGTTTGACGACCTTCCGAGGATTGTCTACACCTTCAAGGTAGTTATTAGAGCTAGTTGTCACCTAAAAGCTGACAATGCAACTCTTTAACTATGCCACGTAACCGTGTCTCAGGGGGATTGTCTATCTTGAGTGAATCAATTCAAAATGTGCGTGCTCTTTCCTCAATGTGCATTTTAACCGTTAAAACTCTTAAGCACATGTGGAGGGGAGTATTTATGCAAAATCTTATCTCAACAGTGGTACTAAAATGTTTTTCATTCATAAACACTGTGAGAGATTTTTCATATCAGTGGTTTTATGGCAACATAGGTTAGTCATGGAGTTATAAGGTGACTAAGGTTAGGAATAACCGTCCTATGATCCGCCAGAGCCGGAGGGATCTACCCCAGGACACCACAAATAGTTAGTATTTAGAAGTCCTTAGGTATGATTGTAAAAAGGAGAAAATGAGAATCGGAGAAAGAAGGAGTTGAAGAATTAAAAAGAAATGCAAAGAAAAGGGTGAAAAGAAATAGCCCTCCAGTATTCAACTTAGGCGCACACGGTTCAATTCATATGCTACTAGTTGTCACTTTGTGACGCCGGTATTGAAGATTAAAAGTCGTCATGGACCCAGTGACGCATGCACTAAACCTTCTTATCCACTCAAGTTTCTCTTAACGGAAGCTTGTTTCATTCTCACTGGGAACCCTACGTAAACTATCGGCTTTCTCTTAGAGATTGCCGGTATTGAAGAAGGAGACCCTCTCCCTAGTCTCCGCTCAGGGAAACCAAAACGCACTATTGAGTCTAGAGCCACGAGATTCATCAAAAGATCTCTTAGGTACACTTGACATTTAATCACTTGATGATCAACAATAAGGTTATCAGTGGTTCATATCGAGTCCTTCACAGATCTTAGCAATCTGTCGAGAACATTTATGAGAGGTTCACATTTGTGATCCTCAGTGAATGAATGGAAACTCCTGCCAGGGTCAACATTAAACACCTTGACAGCAGGTCGCTCGGCAACTCCCCGTGGATTGCGCTTAGTGGTCTCAAACGGTCTACAGTCGTGAGGTGATGCTTCGGTGTACCTCGGCGACTCATCTGAATCGTAGGTGTACTTCGGTACATCGTGTTATCTCACTTGTGGGACTCCGATTCAGGAACGGCCTTTGTAAGAATTAGAGTTGTGTTTTCACACTATGCTGTTAACACTCTCGAAGTTCAAACTTGTAAGTGCCGGAATCCGCTTATTACTAACCGCTTAAATGTTTTCTTCTTATGGAAGCTCCGGAGCGGAATGATCGTGCAGATTCTTCTCATGCTCACGCCAACATCATCACTAATGGAAGTTCTATCCAAAAGCAACACAACAAATGAATGATTCTTCGTCAATACAGAGAATCTACAAAGTTAAAGACTTAAAGAACTCCATCAGATCGAATTCCAACGCCAAAAGAGCGTGTGAGCATGTTGAAGAACGACGTGGAGACACCGTAGCAAAGCGCACTGAGGCACTTGATATGACAACAACAACATAATATCACTTTCACCACAAAGAACAATGATCAAAGAACAAAGTTAATGATGACGCCAAAGCATAACCGTTCAAAGTAAACTATCTCTACACCGGGAGATTGTTTAAAACAAGACAATTCTTCTCACAAGAAAGAAGAATGTCAGAAGACGTCAAAGCTACTATTACATCAACGCCCTTAACCGTTTTCATCACCAACACTTGAGTGTTTGTTACTCATTTGTAATAACACTTGAGGGGGAGATTGTTGGAATCACTCCTAAACCTTATTCAAGTGTTAGTTACTTATATGTAATAGTTAGCTTATTATGGCCTTTATGTTTGTTATTAGCCTTAGGCTTATGTAGAAGGCCCATAAGCCTAGGCCTAGCCCAATAAGGAAAGGAAGGGAACTAGGAGTGTTGCCCTAGCTTCCCTCCTATAAATACCCCTTGTAAACCTTCATTTGAAGGTTGGTTGTTCAAGTTATTCTCTCTTTCACTCACTCTACGCCTAACCATCTAAGTCTATACGTGTGTGTGTGTTTGGATACTTGTTCAATCGCCTCTCTATCTTTCTTATAAGCTTGTGTTGTAAAACTAGTGACCTAACACTTGTAGCTAGACTCGATGTCGTGCCCCAACGTGACTTCATTACCGTCACCTTCTTCCTCATGACGGTCTCTATTGGGGTTTTCCATGTTATAGTAATGCCGTATTATGCATCTTTCTAAGAAGTCATCTTCTCCCCAATCGATTCTATATTCCGGTCCTAGTTTCAAGCAATCCTTATAGAAATCGAAAATCTTATTCATCACATAATCTACTCCCTTCTCTTTATCCTCCTCATTCCTATAGTAGACCGATAGCTTAAGTTCCTTTTCATCATTGGATAGTGATGAAAATTTCTCAATCTTAAATGGCATTTGATAAGCTACGTCATCGGTCTCATCTTTGAATCTAACTATCCCTAACGACGAATCATAAGTCATCCCGGTGTTTTCTATGAAAGGTTTTCCTAGAATAACTTGGGATAAGCTAGGATCTATGGCCGTACTAATATCATTCACAACTATGAAATCCGTAGGATACGTGAAACTACCTACATAGACGGGCAATCCCTTAACTCTACCAAGGAAATTACAACTAACCCTAGGATTATCGGGATCTTGCCTAGTTGGGATAGGTTTCTTCATTACCAAATTATAGTAGGTGCTAGTCATGATATTTATCGGGGACTTGCGATCAATGTAGGTTTTTGCCACAAAAAATGCCCTATGCAACAAGGTATGTTAAGATTCCAAGGGTTCCCAAACTTGATCCTAGGGCTTCTCCTAACATACATGTGACGGAGGTCGCGTATTAAGTGTGGGTGGCGAGAGAGTTCCTCTTCCATAGGAAACTTATTGAAATAGTCATTGCCTACTTCATCTATTTCATCGGTTGATTCGTTCTTAGGAGTTTCACTAACCTCAATTATCGTCTCATGGTTCACTTCGTCGTTTGTCCTATTAGGTTTCACTAAGGTGATGGTATTGACGAATTGAACGTGCTTGGCTAACTTACTTGGGTCCTTAATTTCTACACCGGAAGCTTCAGGGGTTGAGATAGCATTAACCTTCCTATCACTATTGGTCATGGCTTTCAAAAGGTTATCTATCTTCCTATCCATATCGGCTTGTTGTTGGTTAAAGCGGTCTGAGAGCTTAGCTATTTGAGCTTCTTGGGATGTAACTAGGTGTTGCAACATCCCTTCTATGTTTTGTTGGCTAGGGCCGTGAGGGGGGGGGGGCATGAGAAATCATTAGAGGTGAATTCTTTGGTTTGTCCCCAATAGAAGACGGGTTTGCCTTTCCATGCTTCTCGGGCGTCATTGAATGTCCTAGGTCCGGGTGTTGTAGGGAATCTTCCTCCCGTTCCATTGGTACGCGAGGATGCGTAGTCAACGGAAGCTTGTTCGGGGAGTCTTGTTCAAGTGCGAGTGTCATGAGGACCACTACATAGCTCACACAAGGAAGAAACTTTGTTCACTTGGCGTGAAGACTTAGGATTTTCGTAGGAGCTCATTAGGAATTTGACTTGATCTTCAAGCTCGAGCATCCTACGGTCGGAAGGTTGTAAGTCAATGGGAGGCAAGGATATTGCCTTTATGGTTTTGAGCAACTCACAGGGGTCAGTCCAAATTTCGTTGTCATAGAGAGCAAGGTCCTCTATTATACCTCACGATTCTTCCGCGGTGAGATCGCTAAGTTTACCACCGGCCGCTTGGTCGATGGATCGCTTAGTTGGGAAGTTGACATGATCATAAAAGAGTTGGACTTGAAGCCAAAGATCGATGCCGTGATGAGGGACTCTATGGAGTAAGTCCTTGAATCGAGTCCATGCTTCGTAGAGAGATTCACCTTGATGTTGTTGGAACATCAAGATTTCATTCCTAAGCTTAGTAGTTCTCCCCGGTGGGAAAAATTGGGCAAGGAAACGAGAAGTGAGATCATCCCAACTTGAGATGGAGCAGGCGGGAAGTCGCTCAAGCCAATTACCAGCTTGGTCCCATAGAGAGAATTGGAAGAGACGCAAGCGCGTGGTCTCCCGAGTAGTGGCATCGAGGTCGATGGAATCGACGATTTTAAGGAAATCCTTAAGATGTTGATTAGGATCTTCGGAACGATGTCCATGGAATGCACATCCATTTTGCACCAACCGGATGGTTTCGGATCGAAGCGTTGTAGTTTGGGCTTGGTCGGGAAGCTCAATGGTGTTCCTATAGCCTAGGTGGCTTGGTCTTGAGTATTCACCAAGAGTACAGCCTCTTGGTGGGTCATTTGGTGGTGGGTTGATGAGTGGGGGTTGATTATCACCTTCCATGATGAAAAGTGATAGGATTACTAACAAAGGTTACGAAGAAGGGGGATAGACTACGAGGAAGCTAAAAATGAGAAAAAAAAATCTTACTTGATAGGAATCAAGCAAGGGAACCTAAACGAGGTGGAATTCTAACTAGCTATTTTATTCCCCGGCAGCGGCGCCAAAAACTTGATACGCGTACAACGCTCATTCGGGGTCAAAGGAACTTCCTTTTCGTCGAGCAAGTTTTTCAAATTCCTAGGCAATGAACCTAATCGTTGTAGTGTAGTATTAGGGTAAGCCTCGGGTATTGATATCGTTCTCTAGGGGAATAGGAATGCTTGTGAGAAGTTATTACGCTAAGGTTGGGGTTGAGGAAGATTATTTTTTTACCTTTTTATATTTTTTAGAAATTTGAAAGGTACGAATCTCGGGGTATTGGATTTGGGGGGTTGGTATTTCTACCGATTACTCTACTATTATCTATTCTAATTAACTAAGCTGAGGGGTAGTCTATGTCTAATTGATGTGTGCTCGTATGATGATTAAAGATGTGTTCACCTAGATGCTATTACTCCCTAGTTATCTCCTATTGATGGTTGAATTGTCACGTCCTTATTCTTAACGCGTTGTGTCTTCTAAGGTTGTAGGGTATGCTTTTTTCCCTAACTCTTTGAGACTAACTTAAGGTTATTGCCTACGAAATCTGTAGGATTCATAAACTAACTCTAAGGCTATCTTTGGATGTTTTGCCTACAATAACTCTAGGTGATTATAAACTAATGTTCACAAAAATTACTCAAGCATTAAAAACACAACGAATGACCTATCGCAATCCTAGGTCAATTACAACTAAGATAAGAGACAACCAATCAATATTCAATACCTAGGTTTCATAGATCTAAGCAAACACACAAGTAAATTAGCCGGACATGGAAAACATACAAGCATACACACATACAATTGAAGACATAATTGAATCAATGAAGTAAATTACTTATCTTGTTGTAAAATAGGGTTTGAGAACCCTAAGATACTGCCTAAGACAGCCAAAAATCGTTATTAGGTTTTACTCCACAAAACTACCTCTCTAAAATTCTGAAAATTCGAATTCTATATATAGAGTTACAACTTGCGACCGCATCACTCTTTAAACGTGACGCCGTCCGATCGCCGCCATTAGGGTTTCGTCTTGACTACGTCGACCTTATGATGGCATCACCTTATGGTTGTGAAATCGTCGGCTTTAGCTTATGACGCCGTCTGGATCTGAATCTAGGCCGTCTGAGTTGTGACGCCCTACTCTTTAAAACCTGACACCGTCAGGTGTAAAATAGAAATTTCGCTACTGAGTCGTCACAAATTTGGAGCACGTTGCGACGACGTCGCCTTCTAACTCTGACTCCGTCACCTTCAATTCCAGCAGCTTGAGTGTCTTGATCTTGACTTGGCCATTTTCTTCATATATTCACGCCTTTTCGTCTGAATAAGTGTCATTCCAGCAATTTGCCTTCAAGAGACCTAAAAAGTGAAAAGGAACGAAATTATGCAGTAACGGATATAAAAGTGGTCGATTAAGGGCTTAAATGACCCCTCAAAAGTGTACCTTTTAAATCCTTATCACTTGTTGATGACCATAAGATGATAGAAGTTTATGTTGAAAATGGTAAGACAACATTGGATGTTGATGAAATGTCACCTAAGTCAATTTGGGCAGTTATTGTTGATGTGGATGCAACAAAGAAAACGGCAGCTCTTGCTATTGTTCCATATTGCTCAAAGAAATTGTTCTTAGAAAACATTGTTAATAAATCTGTAGTAGAGGATATATGTCAGGTTACACATCAACCTTTGGAAGTCAATACTTTGGTACAATCTAGTCAGATGCCAGAAACAAAACCCTTGTAGAGGACGAAATACCATAGAAGTTGGTGACATTTCATGGTGACAGTTATTGCAAATATATTCGGACGAAATATATTGTTTCTGTGGTCAAACTTTTGTAACTGCAAAAGAAGTGAAAGATAAGATCAACCTGCTTTCAATAAAGACTAGGAGGAAATTGCAACTCATTAAGAATGACAAACAGAGAATTAGGGTTAGGTGTGTTGGAAAAATACATGTTTGTGGAATAAACGAGGGTGTTGGGCTGGGAACAGCCCCAAAGAGGATAACTGGTCCGATAACTAGAGGCCTTGGAAGGGATGTATATTTGCGATCACTCAAGGAGCAAGCAATAGATTGCCCATGGTTGTTGTATGTAGCCAAAAATACAGCTAAAGATGTATGGATTGTTCGAACTTTCAGGGATGAACACAAATGTTTGCAATCAAGAGAGATTAAAGCTTGTTACTACAAGTTTCTTTCAAAGCAAATAGTTGACCAAGTTCAAGTCAATCCATATATTCCAAATAGGGATGTTCAAGATCAGCTCAGTAAACAGTTTGAAGTTTAATTGTTTATGCAAAAGGCATTAAGGGCAAAAAAAACAAGGCAGAAAATGAGATTAGGGGTGATCATAAGCAACAATACACCCTTTTAAGAGACTATGTTGAAGAGATGCAGAAAACAAACCCAAATACAACAGTTAGGATAAGTGTACAAACTGCAACAAATGCAACAAGTCCAACTAGAGTTTTCAAGAGAATGTATGTATGCTTAGGTGCTTTGAAGGAATGATATAAAGCTTGTCAAAGAGAGTTGTTGGGGTTAGATGGTGCTTTTATGAGGGGTCCTTTTCCTGGCCAGCTTCTTACAGAAGTCGGTATGGATAGCAACAATGGAATATACCCTTTAGCCTATGCGGTTGCAGAAGCTGAAAGCAAAGACTCATGGATTTGGTTTCTTGAATGTCTAAGAGATGATCTTGACTTGCAACTAAACTCAAACAACCCTTTTATCAACGACAGGAAAAAGGTGATGTTTGATAAGGATTTAAAACATACACTTTTAATGGGTCATTTAAGCCCTTAATCGCCCACTTTTATATCCGTTACTGCTTAATTTCGTTCCTTTTCACTTTTTAGGTCTTTTGGAAGCAAAATGTTGGAATGATGCATATTTTGACGAAAAGGAGTGAATTCATGAAGAAAATGGCAAAGTCAAGATCGAAGCCACTGAAGCTGCTGAAGCTGACAGCATCCCAATCAAAGGGCGATGCCGTCCCTTTATAGGAATAAAAATCTCAGACGGCTCAGTAGAATTTTTGTTAAAATACACCTGACAGCGTCGGGCTTTGAAGAGGAAGGGCGTCACTAAGACTTTTCATCTCAGACGACCCAGATCCAAAATCAAACGACGTCCCTGCTGAAGGCCGACGGCATCACAACTACAACGAACGTGATGCCGTCCCAACGATAACTTGGCCAAGACGAAAACCCTAATGACGGCGATCTGACGGCGTCCCACCTATAAGGCGACACCGTCGCAAGTGTAAAATTATATATAGAAATTGAATTTTCAGAATTTTAGGAGAGAGACTTGTGGAGTAAAAACCTTAAACGTTTGTAGTCCGACTTGGACAGTATCTTAGGGTTCCCAAACCCTATTTTACATCAAGATAAGTGTTTTACTTCATTAATTTCATTATGTCTTCCATTGAATGTGTGTATGCTTGCTTGTTTAACATGTCCGGCTAAATTTCTTGTATGTTTGCTTAGATCTATGAAACCTAGTTATTAATTATTGATTGGTTGTCTCTTATCTTAATTGTAATTGGCTTAAGAGTGCAATTAGGCTATCGTTGTGTTTAAATGCTTGAGTAATCTTTGTGAACCTTAGTTTATGAATCACTTAGCGGATTTCGTAGTCTAAACATCCAAAGATAACCTTAAAGTTAGTTTATGAATCATCTAGCGAATTTCGTAGGCAATAACCTTAAGGTAGTCTCAAAGAGTTAAGGAAAAAGGCAACCCTACGACCTTAGAAAACACAACATGTTAAGAATAAGGACGTGACAATTCAACCACCAATAAAAGATAACTAAGGAGTAATAGTATCTAGGTAAGCATTTTCTATCCCTTGTGCTATTGTTTGTATATAACTCCATTTTATTTATCTTATTTTACCTTTTAAGTATCTAGGTAAGCACATTTTTAATCATCATACGAGCACACATAAAAAAGACATAGACTACCCATAGTTTAGATAGTAGAGTAATCGGTAGAAGTACCACCCCCAAATCCAAGCCCCGAGATTTTACCCTTAGCATTCTAAAAAATATAAAAATATAAAAAAGAATCTTCCTCAACCTCAACCTTAGCGTAGTACACTTCTTACTAGCATTCCTATTCTCCTATAGAATGATATCAATCCCTGAGGCTTACCCAATACTACACTACAACGATTAGGTTCACTGCCTAGGGTGTTGAAAAACTTGCTCGACGAAAAGGAAGTTCCTTTGAACCCGAACGCGCCTTGTACGTGCATCAAGTTTTTGGCGCCACTACCTTGGAATAGAATAGCTAGTTAGATTTCTATCTCGTTTAGGTTGCCTTGTTTGATTCCTATCAAGTAAGATTTTTTTAGCTTCCTCGTAGTCTATCCCCCTTCTTCGTGACTTTGTTAGTAATCCCACTCACTTTTCATCATGGAAGGTGATAACCCACCAAACAACAATTCCCCATCAAACAAATACCCACCAGTTGATCCAACTTTTGCCAACCAACTTCGAGCTCGTATTGTTAGTGAAATTGGAGAGCTTAAGAAATTGAATTGGATAATTGAAAGTGCACTTGAGAAAGCCCTTAAGGAATCCAATAGTACTTTAGATAGTAATTCAAACACAAGCGATGATTCAGAGGATGAAATAGGAGAAGGGGATTATAAGGTATTGGAAATTATGGAGGGTAGTGAGGAGGAGGAACTTAGGGAGTATTTTGAGTCATACCCTAACGGAAAGGAAACCGCCTATCACTATAACGTAGTTAACTACCCGCGACCACCTTTCGAGCCATGCATAAAAAGGGGTGACCCTAAAAACATTAAGATACCGTGCATGATTAGGTACTTATATAGGGATCACACTTACATAGACTATAAAGCACTAGGGGTGAGAAAAACCGACCGAATCCCGAATCCCGTCCCGATCCCGAGTCCCGAATCATGTTAGTCGGGCTTGTCGGGGTCGGGAGTCGGTTTGTGTTTTCCGGTTAGTCGGGTTTCGGGCTTGTCGGGATCAGGTCGGGACGGGCCGAAAACCAAAAAACAATAAACAAAACCGATCAAATCCTGAATCCCGTCCCGATCCCGAGTCCCGAATCATGTTAGTCGGGCTTGTCGAGATCGGGAGTCGGTTTGTGTTTGCCGGATTGTCGGGATTCGGGTCGGGATCGGCCCAATGCTCAGCCCTATAAAGCACCCATGAACATAATGTCTAGGCTCTATTACAACTGGATCATGAGCGAAAAGTTAGGACATATGAGAGACCCCTTCTACCCTAGGAAAGTGAGTAACTATGTTGGGAAGGTTAGAGGATTGCATGTCTTCGTAGGTAATTTTACATATAGGTGTGATTTCATGATCTTGGAAGATGTTGAGGGCATCATTGATGGATTTTTAGGAGATGTGATACTTGGGAGACCATTTATTGAGGAATCTATGATGGTCTATGATCAAGAGGAAGGAATAGTCAAGTTCTCAAATGGGACCGAATGTGTTAAATATATAATGCCCTACAAAAATAAAAAGTTTGAGGGTATTGATGATTTAGATGTAGACAACATTCCGGCTTTTGAAGTAGATTGAGAGAACAAGGTTTACTACACCGCTTGTCTAGAGTTAGGCCCCGAATATATTTGTGATGAAAGAAGAGTTAAGGAAATCGAATGGGCATCTAAGATAAGAGGAAAGTAGGAGCACGACTTCGAGTCTAGCTACAAGACTCATAAATAAAGAAAAGCGCTTCGTGGGAGGCAACCCATGCTTAATTGTTTGCTTGTTTGTGTGTCATATATCTTTTCACTATTGTATGTTCTCATGTTTGAATTTGTGAAAATGCTTTATTTTGTCTTTAACCTCGTCTTAATTACATATAAAGATATTTTACAATAAGATAAGTTGATAACGCTACACGCGTCGTTCGGGGTCAAAGGAACTTCCTTTTCGTCGAACAAGTTTTTCAACACCCTAGGCAGTGAACCTAATCGTTGTAGTGTAGTATTAGGGTAAGTCACGGGTATTGATATCGTTCTCTAGGGGAATAGGAATGCTAGTGAGGAGTTACTACGCTAAGGTTGGGGTTGAGGAAGATTATTTTTTATCTTTTTATGTTTTTTAGGAATTAGAAAGGTACGAATCTCGGGGTTTGGATTTGGGGGTTGGTATTTCTACCGATTACTCTACTTATCTAATTATCTAATCTAAGGTGATGGTAGTCTATTCCTAATTATTGTGTGCTCGTATGATGGTTTAAAGATGTGTTTACTTAGGTTTTATTACTCCTTAATTATCTCCTATTGATGGTTGAATTGTCACGTCCTTATTCTTAATCGCGTTGTGTGTCTAAAGTCGTAGGGTATGCGTTTATCCCTAACTCTTTGAAACTACCAAAGGGTCTCGTCTACAAAATCTCTAGGGATTATAAACTCTAACTCTAAGGTACTCTTTGGATGGTTTAGCCTACAACTACTCTAGGTGTCATAGTCTAAGGTTCACAAAGATTTAATCAAGCATTAACTACACAACGAATGACCTATCGCATTACTAGATCATTAACAATTAAGATAAGAGACAATCAATCCATATTCAATAATTAAGTTTCATATTCCCTAAGCAAACACACAAATAAATTAGCCGGACATGGAGAACATGCAAGCATACACACAAATAATTGAAGACATAATTGAATTAATGAAGTAAAACACTTATCTTGTGGTAAGATAGGGTTTGGAACCCTAAAATACTGTACAAGACAGCCTTGATCGTTTTTACTCCAAAAGACTACTCCCTAAAACTGAAAAATTCGGATTCTATATATAAGATTACAATAGCGACGGCGTCACCTTATGATTTGTGACGCCGTCGGGTCACCGTCATTAGGTTTTCGTCTTGGCCACGTTAGTCTTGCAACGGCGTCACCTTATGCTTGTGACGCCGTCCCCTTCAATCTCTGATGCCGTTTGGATCAAATCTAGGCCGTCTGGGTTGCGACGACCTACTCTTTTAAAGTCTGACACCGTCACTTGAAAATAAGCAATTTGGCTACCGCCCCGTCACAAAAGTTATGCGACGGCGTCACAGATAACACCTGACGCCGTCACTTGTAGAACCTGACGCCGTCCCCTTGTATTTCAGCAGTCTGAGTGGCTCGATTCTTGACTTTGGCCAATTTCTTCGTATATCCGCGCCTTTTCGTCCAAATAAATGTCATTCCAGCAATTTGCCTTCAAGAGACCTAAAAAGTGAAAAGGAACGATATTAAGTAATAATGGATACAAAAGTGATCAAATAAGGGCTTAAACGACCCCTCAAAAAGGTACATTTTAAAACCTTATCATAAGTGTAGGGAAGATTACACACGTTTTTAAAAGAACATGAACATGAATTACAATTAATGAAATTGATATATATGTGTGTTTGTTAGAGTCAAATGCTTGTATCGAGTCATAAAGGATATTTTGCAGGAATTTTTCCAGATTTTCAAGGTGTATTTTTTCAAAATATTTTCCAGGAAAACGTAGCGCACTGGCCAGGACAACCTGTCGACGTCAGATTATAACCCCGACGACGCCGAGGAGCGTAAACACTTATAAAATTTTTCTCGTTTTCTGTGCTAAGTATAAATTTTTGAAATTCTCAGGTCTTAATTTTCCAGAAAACTGTAAACATCCATTCCACAAGCATTATATCCTAGTGTAGTAGAGTCATATATAGTTTTACCGCCGATTTTACGCGAAGGTTTCGTCTATTTTTCTTAAAATGTGCAGGTTTTATTTATCAAGAAGAAGAAACATAATATCGGATGAAGCTTATCACGCATACATTCTTCTTGGGAAAGAATTTAACCACCACTTCCCACGGATCCTACCGAGCTAATCAGGGGAGTACTAGTTTCTTTCTCTTTTAATTACCTTCCTTTATCATAACTTTGATACTTTCGGGGAACATTGGGGACAATGTTCAGTTTAAATGTAGGGAGGGAGAATAAAATGAGAATTTTGAAACTATGCTTATCCTTGATTATTTGTCTTGTCCTATTTCATTTGTGTAATAAGTTATGAGAAATATTTGTTAGGGCAATTTTAGCACCAAATTTAAAAAATTTCATGACATGTACGAGTGGGACTTTAGTCTTAATAAAGCGTCTAATTGATAGGAGTTATATGACTAGCACAAAAAAACCGTTTACCACTCAAATTCCACCCCAAAAATGTGAGGTTCGCCCCTAGATCTATAGGAATTAAAGTATTCACCTTTAATGCTTTGAGAGTGTACCGGTAGTATAATAGATTCTAGAACTTGTTTTGTGATGCATTCCGAGATCGCTAGTGAGACTACACTTGTGCAGATAGGAATAACTAAGTGATAAGAGGCATTAGGATAACCCTTGTTTGATACCCGTATTATAATTACTTCTTCCACATCGGTCGAGTAATTACCCCACACCCTTGCGATGTACTCATCTTTAGTACAAGATACCCCTAGTTAACCCCTCAGAGCCTATCCTTTTCGCGGTTCTCGTGATGTTTTGGTTTTCCGGAATATTAATGAAGAGCATTGTTTACAATCCACCCCCAAATGTACACCCAAATCGCCTTAGCCTACCTTGTATGCACTCACCTTTAGTGCATTATTGTTATCATACTAAACCCTTAGTTCAATTATCTAGTTACTTGCATGGTCGCTAAGTCGACTCATATCTTTTGTACACAGTTTTGGGATGATTGGGACTCATGGCTAAAGTAAAATTTTATGGAGTGATGGGAAAGAACGTTAAATTCAAATTCCATTTATTTACGTAATTAAATACTCCAAGTGTTTTGATCTTTTCAAATCGGGTCAAATTAGTGTTAAAGTACTAAAAACTCAAGTGTAGGGATGCTCCTTGATACGCGTACAACACGCGTTCGGGGTCAAAGGAAACTTCCTTTTCTTCGAGCAAGTTTTTCAACCACCTAGGCAGTGAACCTAATCGTTGTAGTGTAGTATTAGGGTAAGCCTCGGGATTTATATCGTTCTATAGGGGAATAGGAATGCTAGTGAGAAGTTACTACGCTAAGGTTGGGGTTGAGGAAGATTATTTTTTTTATCTTTTTTATATTTTTTAGGAAATTGAAATTACGAATCTCGAGGTATTGGATTTGGGGGGGGGGGGGTTGATATTTCTACCGATTACTCTACTATTCTAATTATCTAATTAACTAAGCTAAAGGGTAGTCTATGTCTAATTGATGTGTGCTCGTATGATGATTAAAGATGTGTTTACCTAGATGCTATTACTCCCTAGTTATCTCCTATTGATGGTTGAATTGTCACGTCCTTATTCTTAACGCGTTGTGTCTTCTAAGGTCGTAGGGTATGCTTTTTTCCCTAACTCTTTGAGGCTACCTTAAGGTTATTGCCTACGAAATCTCTAGGATTCATAAACTAACTCTAAGGTTATCTTTCGATTTTTAGCCTACAATAACTCTAGGCAATTATAAACTAATGTTCACAAAGATTACTCAAGCATTAAAAATACAATGAATGACCTATCGCAATCCTAGGTCAATTACAATTAAGATAAGAGACAACCAATAAATATTCAATACCTAGGTTTCATAGATCTAAGCAAACACACAAGTAAATTAGCCGGACATGGAAAACATGCAAGCATACACACATACAATTGAAGACATAATTGAATCAATGAAGTAAATTACTTATCTTGTTGTAAAATAGGGTATGAGAACCCTAAGATACTGCCCAAGACAGCCAAAAATCGTTATTAGGTTTTACTCCACAAAACCACCTCTCTAAAAGTCTGAAAATTCGAATTCTATATATAGAGTTACAACTTGCGACGGCGTCACTCTTTAAATGTGACGCCGTCGGATCACCGACATTAGGGTTTCGCCTTGACCACGTCAACTTTGTGACGGCGTCACCTTATGGTTGTGACGCCGTCGGCTTCATCTTCTGACGCCGTCTGGATCTGAATCTAGGCCGTCTAAGTTGTGACGCCCTACTCTTTAAAACCTGACACCGTCGGGTACAAAATAGCAATTTCGCTATTGAGCCATCACAAATTTGGAGCACGTTGCGACGGTGTCGCCTTCTAATTGTGACGTTGTCACCTTCAATTCCAGCTGCTTGAGTGTCTTGATCTTGACTAGGCCATTTTCTTCATATATTCACGCCTTTTCGTCCGAATAAGTGTCATTCCAGCAATTTGCCTTCAAGAGACCTAAAAAGTGAAAAGGAAAGAAATTAAGCAGTAACGAATATAAAAGTGGTCGATTAAGGGCTTAAATGACCCCTCCAAAATGTACCTTTTAAATCCTTATCACTCCTATAAATCCTTTCCATTTTGATGTTATCTTAGAAGATGGTAGAGTAAAAGTGTATAAAAAAGAAATGAAGAAAAAATATACGGGCTACCATCCTACATCTATCTTTATGTTTATGTTTTTCAATTTATGTATGTTTGTTTCAAGTTATCTAGAGTTTTGTGAGTCGAGTCTTGGCTTAGCAACGCCATTCTTTTCATGCTTGTAACATAAGATTTTTGACTTGCCACCACTAAATCGCCTATCCAACCAAACCCTTTGTTTCCCTACCGTAAGCCTAACGTTACAACCCTTTTGAAGACCTCTTAGATAGTTGTTCCTAGGTGCTTACGCCAAAGTGGTGGAGGTTTGATCTAGTCTCAAGCCTATGGTAATCTATGTACTATGACCAGGTAATGAGTGTTTATCTTCCATTTCCATTTACTATATTTCATATACAACCGAGAGATGAGAGAATCCAAACACCCCTTATGAGGTGCTAGTGTATAATTTTCGTGCTTGTTATGACTATTGCGGTGCTTTTACTTGTTGTAAATTATGTTAAACCAATGCTTCATGCCCCCTAACTTATAAATTAATTGGCCAAAAGCACATTTGCTTGAGGACAAGCAAATACCAAGTGTAGGGATATTTCATAAGGATTAAAAACGTACACTTTTAAGGGGTCATTTAAGCCCTTAATCGCCCACTTTTATATGCGTTACTGCTTAATTTCATTCCTTTTCACTTTTTAGGTCTCTTGGAAGCAAAATGTTGGAATGATGCATATTTGGACGAAAAAGAGTGAATTCATGAAGAAAATGGCAAAGTCAAGATCGAAGCCACTCAAGCTGCTAAAACTGAAGCTGACGGCGTCCCAATCAAAGGGCGACGCCGTCCCTTTAAACGAATAGAAATCTCAGACGGCTCAGTAGACTTTTTGCTAAAATACACCTGACGGCGTCAGGCTTTGAATAGGAAGTGCGTCATTAAGACATTTCATCTCAGACGGCCCAGATCCAGAATCAGACTGTAACACCCCCAAATCTCGGTACAGCGGAAGACTTAATCAAGTTTTCGGGGCGTTACTATTGGATTGGTATTGCACACAAGTATAGCAAAAGATAGTCATTTAATCATTCAAAACCAATCCCAATTTAAGTATTCAAAACATTTAGTTCAAAAGTATAAATATTAGGCCCAAAACATAATTTAATAAGATAGGTCCCCAAAGTTTATCAGAGTCAGAAATGATCCTTGCACCCCGCCTTCTTGCCAAGCTTCCACCGATCACGTATTCCAAACATCTCTCAAATTCCTGAGAAATCATGCTAAAAGGTCAGCTTACGCTGGAGAGTTCATAGGTTTAAGTTCAACAAAATCATAGTGGACCAGTAGGAGTTGATTTGCTATGCAAGACCTAAGATAGATAAATACCGTTTGCACACACAGATCCTACCTGGATCACCAACCATATAACCATATCCCGCATCCAGGGATTACTCGGGCCCCGCAACTCTAGTCCAGCACTGTCGTGGCAACCTCTAGAACAGTTGCCAACCCCGGACTAGGTCCAGGTATAAGTCTATTCTTAGCTAGGCAACGGTTAAACCTAGACTAAGGCAACAGCTACCGCACATCTATCTAAATAGTCAAGCATACAAGCAAATCCAAATAGTTTTCACAATCCAAAAATAGTAGTATGATTCCCACCCCAATATAGTTAAAAATGTAGATAAAAGTGGGGCTATGAAACTCACGTTAGCCACAGCAATGCACTATTCACTATTGACACGACTGGCATCTAAAGTTAATCTCCATGGCATCCAAAAGAATGTACGACGAGTACAATAGAATAGTTGTGACGCAACCTAATGCGTATACGATATTCATTCTTAGAATACGGCTCACACGATAAAGAAAACAATAGAAAGTAATGTGTTGTAATTTTCGTGGATCATTCATGTCGTTACTTTCAAAAGTACATTATCGTTCTCAAAAGTTCATAATTAATATCTCAAAGTTTAGTTTTAACGTTTCGTGTGGTGGTAAGGAACATAGACGCGACATACAACTCACGCCAAAAAGTATATCAAAACATAACTCACACCAAAGATATAACTCACGCTAAAGCAGAGAGGACATTGACACAGTTGAGACATACAGACCACAACTCAAGCTAGTCAAAGACTAGGAAATGACGACATCTATTTATGTAACATAAATTGGTTAAATTGACAAGTTTCGGCAATTTACCCAATAATCCCCAAACGTACATGTTTAATAATAAAAGACAAGTTTCCATTTATCGCTCAATTAATAAAGGTTTCTCGATCGCTATTCATAATCATACAAGTTTACCCGAAAGTACTTCATATAAGGCATAATAAATAGCGTACTATAAATGACACGTTCGTTTATTCCCAAACCATTACGACTTTAATAAGTTATCTTATCAAAATAATATTTCCAAACAAGTTTATACAAACTATATTTGTTATAAAATATAAGTTATTATCGTAGTAAATAAAGGTTTATAATTTAATTAAAGTCGTATTCGTCAGCAATATATATAGTAGTATATGTCATTATTGGTTAAAATATGAAAACATAATATTTAGGCTTATTGTAAAACGAATATATTAAACCCATTGAAACCAAAATGTTTAATAAAGTACGATATAATAATCAATATAACTTGTTATCAATAGTTCATAAAAGATATTTTATATTTATAAAACACAAGTTATTATCATAGATAATAAGGGTTTTTAACTAAATAAAACCATATTTGTTGACAATTTATATATCAAAACATCTCGTCATTAGTTAATATGAGAAAATAGAACATTTAAGCATGTCGCGAAACAAATATATTAAACTTGCGTCATGTCTAACATATTATATTCGGTTACTTCAAAATGCTTAATAAAGTGCAACTTAATACCCATATATTCCCGTTATCAATGTATAACTAATTCGTTACATTCTCCAAGTTCGCACACTAATGAATTATTAGTTAACCGTTAAACCTATATTAGTTAACCAATTTATTAGTTCCGAGGTCCCGTTATAACAACCGTTAGCATCTAATATGCCCATTAAACAATTTGTTATTAGTAGTCATATCAAAAGTATACTCTTTTAATTATTCCGTTTACCATTTATTTGTTTCGAGGTTTCTTGTTAGTAACCGTTTACTTTTCACAACTAATTTCAATAGTTCAATCATAATTATCACGTCATCACTTCTCTTGTTTCGACACTCTATTTTATCAATAGTTTACGACTTATGACACTTATCTCGTCTCACTTGTTTTGAACCATAACCCATCTTACTCATATTATATTTCCAACTTATAACCAAGAAATTTCCAAACACCAAGTGACCTCTCGGGTCGAGCCCGTCCCGACACTACCGAGTTAATTACCATGAGGCACCAATAATTAATTATCACCATCCCAACTTGGCAACATATTTTAATGTAACATCATTTTGACCTAAAAACATTTAGTCTCAAATAGTTAGACTAACATACCCCTTTCTTACTATACTATCATGACCACAAGGTTAGGATTTCATGTCTCCAACTGTTACGAGACTCAAACAGAAACCAAGACAACCACGGGTCATCCGACTCGAATAATTAGCACCATATCATCAGCATTTTTTGCGTTCTAAACTAACCAACACGAAACCTTGGTACCTTACCACATTAATTCGAGACTAAGAATAGATCCGAACACCAAAATAAATCCGAATCTAAACCGTTATTACCACACGAACGATTTATTAAAATGTTTAACCCATTTCTAATCGTTTTCCAAACTTGTTTATCCAGTTTTTTTCCACGAAACACAACACACGAGTACACGCTTCAAAAAAAAGAAAGGAAATAACAATAATAAAGGTACGTTTGGTTTACCGAGAGAGAAGAAGAGACGAGAGGGCTTTGATGACGTCTTTCCGAGTACTACTCGTAGCCAAGACCTAGCAAGACCCTTTTAAAACGTTTTTCCCTTGAAACCCTAATACTCCAAAATTAAAATTTGAGATGAGGAGCGCGTGGGTGAGTTTGGACGTGATTTTCATGTACCAACGTGATCACAAGACACCGATCTATCATTTGGGATAGGTGGTGTAAGTAGAAGAGGTCGCCAGAAAGTTGGCCGAAAAATGTGACGGCGCCGGAACCCTAGATGGGTGGCCGGATTTTCTAGTGAGAGAAAGGGGAGAAATATTTGTGTGTGTGTTTATTAGAGAGAGAAAGAAAATGAATGAAATGGGAGGAAGTGGGAGTGTGGGGGTATTTATACCCCTGGAGGGACCATTGTTGCAATTTGAGTAAACACAAGGGTGAAGATGAAACATAACATAAGGACCCTTGATGTAACTTCGTAAAACTTTCGTTATATTAGGTTCGGGGCTCGTTTTGACTAGTAAACGTGGGATTCGTGACTCGAGAGTTACGTCATTTTTTTTAAAATATTATTTCCAATAAAAACGATATAAAATACGACTCGTGTCTCTATTTAAATCAAATGATCGCTCAAATCGACGTTTCTCCAATTACGACGCATCGAGGAATTTACGAGTTGTCACACAGACGACGTCCCTGCTGAAGCCCGACGGCGTCACAACTACAACGTGACGTCATCCCAACGATAACTTAGCCAAGACAAAAACCCTAATGACGGCGATCTGACGGCGTCCCACCTATAAGGCGACGCCGTCGCAAGTGTAAAATTATATATAAGAATTTTAGGAGGGAGACTTGTGGAGTAAAAACCCTAAACGTTTGTAGTCCGACTTGGACAATATCTTAGGGTTCCCAAACCCTGTTTTACATCAAGATAAGTGTTTTATTTCATTAATTTCATTATGTCTTCCATTGAATGTGTGTATGCTTACTTGTTTAACATGTCCGGCTAAATTTCTTGTGTGTTTGCTTAGATCTATGAAACCTAGTTATTAATTATTTATTGGTTGTCTCTTATCTTAATTGTAATTGGCTTAGGAGTGCAATTAGGCTATCATTGTATTTAAATGCTTGAGTAATCTTTGTGAACCTTAGTTTATGAATCACTTAGCGGATTTCGTAGTCTAAACATGCAAAGATAACCTTAAAGTTAGTTTATGAATCATCTAGCGGATTTCGTAGGCAATAACCTTAAGGTAGTCTCAAAGAGTTAAGGAAAAAGGCACACCTTACGACCTTAGAAAACACAACGCGTTAAGAATAAAGACGTGACAATTCAACCACCAATAAAAGATAACTAGGGAGTAATAGTATCTAGGTAAGCACATTTTTAATAATTATACGAGCACACATCATAAAGACATAGACTACCCATAGTTTAGATAATTAGATAGTAGAGTAATCGGTAGAAGTACCACCCCCAAATCCAAGCCCCGAGATTTTACCCTTAGCTTTCTAAAAAATATAAAAAGATAAAAAAGAATCTTCCTCAACCTCAACCTTAGTGTAGCACACTTCTTACTAGCATTCCTATTCCCCTAGAGAACGATATCAATCCCCGAGGCTTACCCAATACTACACTACAACGATTAGGTTCACTGCCTAGGGTGTTGAAAAACTTGCTCGACGAAAAGGAAGTTCGTTTGACCCCGAACGTGCCTTGTACGCGCATCAATGTTACCTTTTAGTTGATTATATTCACTTGTATTTTCGACAAATGCTACTTTTATTAGTAATGAATTGATGTTTATTTGTTTAGGGTATCATTCCAGCATTAGCAACAATATTCCCTAGTGCTGAACACAGATAGTTTTTGAAGCACATCCATGATAATATGAAATTGCAATGGAATGCTAAAGCATACAAGGAACATTTGTGGAGATGTGTAGCAGCAACAACCGTCCAACAATTTGAGGCAGCCATGCTGGCATTCAAGAGGTTTAGCGAACCTGCCCATGCTTGGTTAAGTAAGATACCCCAACCCATTGGTCAAGGTCGCATTTTTCAGGTATTAACCAAATCTATGTCTAAGTGTACATCTTTTGTTCTACGACATTGTTCAACACTGTTGTTTGCATAAATCAAACATGTATAAATGTGTAAGCAGGGCTCATTCTGACGTGTTACTTAATAATATGTGTGAGGTGTTCAATGGGAAACTATTGGGAGGTAGGCACCAACCCATCATTACTGATTTGGAATACATTAGAGAATACTGTATGAATAGAATAGTGAATGTTGTGAATGTGATTCACAAGTGTGTCGGACCATTAACACCAAAGGCAACACTCATGTTAGACTTGATAAAGAAAGCGGCTTATAAGTAAACCGTTTTACGGGTTGAAGGAGATAAGTATCAGGTTAGTGGATGGGGAGATAAGTGTTTTGTGAATGTTGAAGCTAGGGCTTGTACATGTAGAAGATGGGAGCTTACAGGTATGCCATGTAAACATGCTGTTGCTATCCATCGGTATATGAGGTTCAATGGAATGCAAGTAGGATCTGTTGAATCATGGGTTCAACCATATTACTTGCTTAAGACTTGGGAAGAAACTTATAAACACTACATCAAGTCAATAAATGGTTATCAACATTGGAATAAGTCACAAGTGCCTACAAGCATTCTTCCACCTAAACATCATAAACCATTAGGTAGGCCACGAAAGAAAAGAACTAGGGCTTTTACTGAACATGATAATAGTGACAAAACCAGTAACTTGTCACAGTCTAGTAAGAGTGTGGTTTGTGGTATATGTGGCAATGCTGGACACAACAAGAAAACATGTCTTGGGCAAGGAGGTGTAACAAGAAGTCAAGGCAGTACACAACATTCTCAAAAAACAGGTTCATCCCAACCAAAAGTTACATCAAAGAAGAAGGCAAAGGTTATAGGTCACAACTTTGAAGGAAATGAAAAACCTCTGTGTTAAACTGATGCTCAATCTCAAGGCGATTTTCAACCAAGTGTGGTCCAGTCTCAATCTGGAATTCAAGTTGATGCTGCTTCTGGTGGGTCTCAAAAACAATTTCTGACTAAGACCAAGATTATAGCAGCAAAGCTGTCTTCACCACACAAAAATGTTGGTTAAGCATATGAAAGCCAGTGTTTTCCATCGAATATGTATTCCCCTAAACATTATTTGTTGTCTTTAAACAATGTCTGTTTCTGAACTTTGTAGACTACAAAATTTTATGCATTTGGAAATATATCCATTTGCATTATGCATTAAATCATGTCATGTTAGTCTATGGGTAAAATTGTGTTTTTATTGTATTGATTTGCCACTTTACCGTATATTTCTACATATTGTTACAAGTTCATACGCATATTAATTGTTGACTTTTACAAAGTCAATTCATCGCTCACCCATCTTTGAAACTTCATACGCCTTTGATACTTGGATATGTTTTTCTTGGATCTGTTTTTGAGTTGGATATCTGTTATTCTATTATCACAAACAAAGAATGAAGAATAAAAAATGGATGAACAACACCATATCAAGTTTATGTTGATACTCAAAAGTGGTGTCTGTTCATCCATCTCTGATCATTCATCCATCTTTGATAGTTGTATTTGTGTTATGAGTTTGATCATTTTACTAGTATTTGTGTGGCAAGTGAGGTGGATATATGAATTTTTGGGGCAAGGACCTATTAGTAAAGGCATCACAGAATAAGGACCAAAGCATAAAAGAAATATAATATTACCACTGTACAAGGACCAAACATTATCAACAAAGAGACTATTCTTAGTCAACCTACACTAAAACTTCTTAAACACAACTTACCCATTGCAGACCATCTACCACCGATCCAAAACACAAAAACCAATAACTTTCTAAACCCTATAGAAAAACCATAGAAAAACCAAGAAGATGACTATCCAAGACAAGACACAAAAGTTTCTCAGACGGCAAACTTTCTCCTTATTAACAAGGAGATCAGCCAAGGCTGCTTGGTGAGCAGCCTCTAGCTCGTTTACCCGGTCACCAGCGTTGACAGCCTCCATAGTCTCAGAAATGAGGGCGGCTTGGAATTCTTGTAATGCCGCCTCATTCTTGTAGATGCTTCTCTGCAAGTAGATGATCACATACCTTGCTCTCCTTTGCATGGGTGGATCGTACCACCCATTGAACGGACATGTTGTAAGCTAAAATTGATAATCAAAATGTTAGCATCTGTTTGCAGCATGAACACCAACTAAACCCACTTGTATAAAATCACAATTATAATTAAACATATATTACTATAATTGATGTAGGTTTTACTGGCCAGGTTTTAATATTTATAAACTCTCGTTATACCTATGGTCTACCCTAGTACACTAACGGGCAGTGTACTCGGTCGTGTGTAGTGTAGTAATCGGTAAAGCCGAGGTCGTCCCAAGAGCTATGCGTGATGGATTATTACTAAGTCTAGGTGTCACAGATTAATAATGGTTTCGATAGGGATTTAATTAATTAAACTACTAATGCAGAATAAAACAGAATAAAAGCAAATAAATGATAAATGGAAATCAATAGAGGAGAGTGGTGCTAACCTAGTTAATCCTCCTAGCTAGTTATGTCTACGTCTACTTACTTCCAATTACTTCAGGTGGGGTCAAAGTCGAGAGGACAGCATTTGGTCAATTCGCCCTAACCTATCAGCAAAGATGCCACCACAGGAGAAGTCAGGTGTCCCCTCATAAGTCCTGTTGTTCCTGGTCCCCTAAGCCAAGTCATTAAGTACCGCTACATGCTAGATTTATAATAGTGAATGCCGGACCGTTAGGAACTTAGACACGCACCCCCTAATTCTTAAGTTCATCCAAACGATAGGTGATCAGTTGGTCAAATCGCACAAGTAGAAATGGTCGTCAGTTGGTGATATCTTACCCTTCCCATCTCAGTCCGCTCACCTCGGGTCAGTTGGTCATATCTCCTAGGCAATTGGCCTCTAACGCCATTCAAAACTACCGAACCAAGGGTGGCTACCAATAAACTATGCATGCATACACTTAGAAATAATTGTACATAAGTAAAGTAAACGTAAACAAAACAATTAAGGAATCATAACTAGGCCAGCACCAAGAGGTGCTTAGCCGCTCATATAAATCATGCAAATCAATTCAATATTCAATGGTACGAAATACATGAATTGAAAGTAAAAGAAATATAAAATGCTAATGCTTATCATAGGGGAGTGATTTCTCCCTTGGAGACAGCTCCGTATGCTCCTCTAGACCTGCCTTGAGCTTTTTCTCACGATCTCTGAGTGTTGTGTATGGAATGGAATGAATAGAAATGCTGGAATTCGTGGAGTATTTATAGGCCAGATCTGGGTTACGGCGTAACCATAACAAGAGTTACGCCGTAACCTTCTATTTCATCGTATTTTGCACTAGATCTGCTGGTTACGGCGTAACCTTATGAGTGGTTACCCCGTAGTCTTCAATAAACTCAGTTACGTCGTAGTAGATGTAGTAGTTACGGCGTAAGTATCAGCGGAGTGGAACCTCATTTGACCTAATATAGTTACGTCGTAACCTTTGGGAAGAGTTACGCCGTAACCTTTTGATAAGTTGGTTTTCTGAGTCACGCAATAGTTACGGCGTAATGTGAGAGACGAGTTACGCCGTAACTTCTTCAAAGTAGCATACTGTGATAAATCTTTAGATAATTCTCCAATTCCACATCTCTTTAGCTCCAATGCTTGTAATTTACCTGAAAGTGGAAAACAATGGAAAACAAGCGTAAATCCATATAAATGATCTAAATTACAAGCATTATCGGAGGAAATTGACACTTAATAATCATGACTATTTGATGTTGTCAAATATCCCCCCACTTGAACTCTACTTGCCCTCAAGTAGACCTTATTAGAAAGATTCCTAAAAAGATATCTCCCATAACCTGGAAAATATAAGTTTATAAATCCCTTATGCTAGAATAAAACAAAGCCGAACACCTCACGAAAGGGGAACAAAACACTCAAATCTCTCAACTATTCTAAGGGTCAATTTCGGGATGATCACTCAATCTCACAGTCATAGCATGTATTCTATCATAAGCTTGGCGGTTACAAAAATCTCCACCACTAGAGTTAAGGGCTAAACAATTCTCGAAGGCAATATGGGTAGACACGACAAAGGTTAAGGGGTGACTCGTCATTACTAACATGTCACGGCGAAGTGGACAAAATCAATGATACATGACCAAATCCATGGCCAAGACACCAAAGATTGCTCGCTGCATCACCTAGACACGCTTCATGACTAAAGGGTAGGATAAGACATGGGATATAAAAATGGTGTAAAATAAAAACAAGGTGTAGTCTAAATCTATAACCAAGTCATCACCACTTACCATCTGCCTAAAGTTCAAGCTTTGAAGTCAAGAAACCGGATCATGAAATACAAGGTAGATGTGTCATTAGAGGACGTCGTGATGGGCACACTACCTTTTCTTCAACTGTTGGCATAACTACCAACTCCAATCTTCAAATGTGACCGAGGTGGCCTCCTCGATACTAAATCTATAAAGCTCATACAACAGTGCTTATAACATCGCACTTTACTATAACAACTATTTTTTTTTCGAATCACTTTTTTTTCATTTTTTTTAAGGAATCATAATAACATAACATAATATCCCCCCACTTGAGATGAACAATGAGAATTCGGGGGGTCTTCAATGATCTTCAGGAATGTTTTATGCTGCTAAAAGGTTGGTTACGGCGTAATCAAATACATGGGTTATGCCATAACTCTTGTTAGATCAGCAAAATGCAGCAGCAATTACTTCCTCGTTTCCTGTAAAAATGGTTAGAAAACACAAAACCCTACAGAAATTGAAATAAAACAAAAGAAAGGGATAATTCGGGTTGTCTCCCGAAAGAGCACTTTTCTTTATTTACGAGTCTTTAAGTTAGACTCAGAGCCGCGGGGCTTCTATGTGGGCCTTTGGACTTCCCCTACCTTTTCAATATCCTTTATCAAGTAATTCCGAATCCAGGTGGCATTGGGAGTTGTGCAGTCGTATTCTTTGATTCCCACTTTCCGAACCTTTGCAAAACTTTTCATCTGGTCCCAAGTGATACCTAGTGAATACGAATCTTTCGGTGACAATAGGTGGTGGTTTTCTATATTGGATCCCAAGTAGCTTGCATCTGTTTTGCGCATACTCCTCATCATCAAAGTCACTCATACTTACCTTGTACCGTGGCTCTTTGTCAGTGGTTCTTTTAATGCAATAGTCTTTAATTGAATTATCCACAATCCCGTAATTGCAATCTTCTCTCGTGTCTGTCTAGTTATCAACTGTTGAATGACGAGTCTCATGATTATCTTCATTCATGCAGTCCGTCCAAATTTTGTTTTTAGTGGACGTATCCACTTTTCCATACTTGATTTTCACCCAATCGTTAAATCTTAATCTGCCTGACCATTGTACCTCGGTACGTTTATGGTCAGTTGTTGAATTCCAAAGAAATTCGTCTGCTCCTACTCTTTCGGTAGTACTCCCTCAATTACAGTTGTCATCGTAAGGATTACACGAAGCCCAAGAATCCCCATCAGCGGTTTTAATCATTTCGCACAAATGCTTTCGACCAATGAGCCCCTGGCCAGCGGTTGTTGTCTTGTGATTATTCTCATTGTGTTTACTGAGACAAGGATCAGTCCATATTTTCATTTTATCATCATCACTGACTTCTCCATACTTAATTCGTATCCAAACTTCGAATGTTATCTCTTTGTCATTGGTTGAGGACCATAAGTATTTGTTGTTTTTTGTTCTTTCCTTGTCTTGTCCCCCGTCACAGATGTCTGTGTAAGGATTGCATGAAGCCCATAGATCAAATCCCTTATTGTGGTCAATAGGGATAGCTTTGCACCAATGATATTTTAATTCGGGGAAGTGCTTGCAATCTACTTTCTGAACTTCGTGCCATATTTCGTCAGACTCGTTCTTCGTATATTTTGAGGTGTCATCGCGTTGTATTCTTCTATTGTTGAATTCCTTGGATTTCCTACCCTGCATGTTACGATCATTAGAAGCGCAGTGCTTGTGTGTGATGGTGGGAGGAATAGTTTTGCTTTTTCCTTTCTTGATAACACAAACAGTTTCGACTGGGTGACATTTTTCAACGTCATCCATATTTAATGTAAGCTTTCTATCGTTTAATTTTAAAGTGATGATTTTTTCGAAAACATTAATCTTATATTTTCATTTATATGATACACATGGTAGGGATGTTTCTCATTTCTGGATTACTTTTTTCAACAAACAGCATCTGCTTGTGTTTTGCCTAATCAAAGTTCTTGATTTGTATACAGAAGGTTTCACAAGATGTCCCCAAGTATACAATGGTAGTTGGAGACAGAGCAGAGTTACGTGGTTTGAATCTAGAAGGTCTTCGATGAGGTGGCTTCTCAGTTACTGAGGTTAGCTTCTGGTTGTAGTCTCAGACACATTTCTGTGGTAATAATTGCTTGAAGACTTGCGCATCAATGTAAGCGTTTTTAGCTGATGAGGAACATTTCATAAAAATCCATGTATCAGAGGGGCAATATGAGCGTGTCAAACTGGATAGGTGATAGGTTGGAACGTGAAACACATCTGGTCCTGTTTGACCCATTTGACCTTCTTTTCGGCTAAAGTTATTTTTACCCATTATAGATAAAACTTAACCCAAATCGAACAGTTTGGTACTAATTAGATCGAAATTGCTACCTCCAAAATCTTAATCTCTGGCATACTTCTAGCAAATGCCATTGTGATGATTTGGAATCTATAAACCGTGTATTGGAGGATTTAGGTATATGTAGTATGATTTCCCAAGTGATATATGTTAGTTCTCTTTGCCATTATCTGTCCATTTATTTGATTTGTGCTATTATGCTTATGGTAGTGTTAATTCATTTTATTGGCAATGATATATAGATCAGGAGCCTGAGAGCAGCTTACATGAAGATATTCATGCCTACTAATGTAAACCTAGGTGGTATTGAAGACCGTCTTGATGAAGTGGTAATATGATTTTCTTTTTGCAAATTCTCGCAAAGTTGTTGATGTTCACCAAAACAACACATCTATATGTTTGGCAACTTAAATTATGCAGGAACAACATGAAGACTTGTCACGTGTTTCTGCTGTTATTTCCCTGGTGCAATCCATACGTGAATCTCTTGGAGAAGATCGCAGTGGAATTTGCAAATTCAGATCTTGGAGTTTTTCCTGAGTGTATATCTATCTGTATCCCATCATTTTGTGGTAAGTTTTTCTGTGTGTGTATATATATACTCAATTAATGCGAATGTGTGCAACTGTACAAATGAGAGAACATACGTGTAATCACACCAGTTCGCTATGCGATTTCTTCAATGTGATGATGAGCTTTACATTTCTTTTCTAAGTATCATAGATGTGACCCTCAATTATCCGTCCATTCTTTTATGGAGTCGATAAGAAGAAGACTTCTGTTGTGGAGGGTGACAACACCTTCGGCGTTTAAAATACTAGCTTTAGAGAAAAACCAAACATTGTATGGAATAAAAGTAAGATTTCCTATAGGTTAGGCAGGTATTGAAACATCTTTACTCTAATAATAACTTACTTCTTTGAATTGAACGATTAAAGAAGTTATATGAATTTGTATATACTTTAAGTGACTTTTGATCAAGTTAACATGTTTATGTTTTAGCTCATTTTTTCAACTTGTGCATTTTACCCGATAGAAATACTAAAACTGTTACATAATTCGGCCCATTATTAGGTAAATGGGTCGAAATTGCCGCATGTACAGTATAGTCTTCAAGTTATCCAAGATTACATGTGACTCAATTCTAGTCTTTCAGCAATTCTTATTGCTAACAGCTCTGTTTTCCAATGTCTTGCAGATTTCTTCTGCACCCATTTTTGTCTCAAGTTGGTGCTCTTCATGTGCGATAGATTTGGCTTGGGAAATGATGATTTTGAGGCTGCACCAGTTCGTGTGAAGATATTGATGACTTTTGTTAGCACTACAAAACAACAGCGATACCATGCACTTAAACCATAACTGCAACTGGAACATCATTAATTATGGGACGTTCAAGCAAAATATTGCGACAGTTTGGACAAGAAGAATGTGACACAAACCACTTGTCTATGCATCCAACATGAAACACATGGCTACAATGTGGCAACACACGAACATTTTGTCCATCAACAAAATCATCTAGGCATATGGGGCACTCAGTGACCAAAATCTTCACTTCGGATCCTAGCACTTGTGTAGATATTTTACTAGCAACCGACTTTTTAAGACCAAAAGAGACTTCAGATGGTGGTGAGGATGTGATCACTCCAGTTGCCAACCTTCGTTGGATAACATAACGTATCACTTGAAAAATTCCAAAAGAGACTATTAAGCCACACAACAAGACCATCCACATGATATTAACTATGAGACTCATCTCCTTCGTGTTAGAAATATTTGTTTCATTGTGGTATGGGGAAGGAGCCAACGAGCCAACGAGAAGACTACGATGGTGGAAAGTGGCCATTAGTTTGTTTTCGCTTTTGTTCTTCTAAACAAGAAGAAAGGTTATAGAAAGATTGTGTTCTTTTGAAACGAGCTCCTGCATATATAGTGCTGGGAGTTCTCAAAAAAGATACAGTATATAATTTCATAGATACTTACATTTTTTTATTGGTTACAAATCTTGGTACCAAATCAAGTGGGGATTTCACTTTTCCAACCAGATTGCAAGCTGTGTTTTCAACCTTTATTGTTTAAGGATAAACTCATTTTGTTATGCAAAGATCCATAAAGATTTCACTTTAACAAATTAAATATTCTATGTACAATCGCACTTTAAGTTGTTATATGACATATTAAATTTGGCTTGATTTTATTTAAATTTTAGTAAGAGTTGGACCATTAGATCACAAGGTATGAGGTGCTATTGGTGAGCCATTGGTGTGCCAACCTTATTGGGCAACATGCCAAACTTGTGCCAAATGCACCTTTTGTGTGTGTGTGTGTGTTTTTTTATTGTGAGTGAGTGGTATATTTGATTAGGTATTTGCGGGACCTACATGTGATGTTAGTAGTGTGTTATGAGGGAGTGTTGTTTGAGTTATTGGTGTGTTATTGGGAGGTGTATGATGTGGCGCTGAGGTGACATACCAATAACGTGTTATTGAGTTCTTGCATATCTTGTGCTCTTAGTTCCAAAGGGTTGATGTTTAACATTCGTTAGCCAAAAAAGGACATTTTTCGCATTTAAGTTTTGTTCAAAGACATTGTTCGCAAAAAGTGCAAACCACGGGTACACATGCCGCGCATTTTTTTAAAGACATTTTTCGTAAAAATGTCAAACATCAGAGACATTTTTTGCAGTTTACCTTTGATTTTAATTTATTTTTACCAAATATAAAGAGAAAATTGTCAAACTTTGGTTTTACTTAGAAATCTTAAAACTTACAAAATGAATAATATTGGTCGACTAAAATACAATTATTAATACTAGTTGGATACTCGCGCATAGCGGCGGTGATAAGTATAGTTATATTATAAATATAGTGAATGAATTGCTAACGAACTATCCCCGCAATTCTCTACCCACTTAGTGAATTCGTTTCACAACACTCTGAATGTATAAACGTTCATTTATGTGTTTGTTTTGGTTTCTCGTAGCTTTCCTGCAACACCATATTGACAGCATTATTCCCGCATCTACAAAGACTTTCACATTCTCTTAAGCTTAAAACACTCCCTGCAAAAGTATATAATTTTGACGAATCAAGTTTGTATTGATTTAAACTAGAAGGGTACCCACGCAATACGGCGGCGAGTACCCGGTGACTATTTTTGTGGCGAGCAAATGTTTTAATTTTAAATGTTTCAAATATTTTATGACGTAGTAAATATATGTTTTTCAGAAGTAGAACGTGTAAATTATTAATTGTATAAATAAATACATATATTTATTTTTTAAATTTTAGCATTAGATAAGTGGTTATAAATTTAGTGATTTTATTTATTTATTTATTTTTTAAATAATTCTATTAAATTATATCTTTATTGGAGGGAGTTATCATATGGTTTAAATGAGGTTTAAATTTTTAAATTTTACATTAATTTTATAATTTTTTTAGTAATATTTTTTGTCTTAAATATTTTAAGACTTCATTTTATAGAAAGTCCTAAATACTTTATAATGTAGTATAGACCATGGTTAAAATTGTAAAAAAAAATTGCTCAAAATAAAATAACCTTATTAAAAATGTGAAAACTAAAATTCATAAAATTATATCAAAATAGATATTAAATTAAAGAGTAAAAACATTTATAAAATATAATGAAATTAGATTATAAAAAAAATAAATAGATAAAAATATATTTCAGTTTAAAAATATATGTGATTTTTTCATTGATAAGTGACACATGTCACTCTATGATTCACTTACTTATTTTAATTTTTAATGGATCTCACAACTTAAATGCTTTATATAATATTATAAATACGGATATAAATATAAACAAGTCAATAAAATCTAAGGTTATAAATAGCGCGAGACATGACATGACGGCATGATCAAGACTCACGCCTTTGAGGCTAAGGCGAAGATTTTGCGTTTATAAGGTGTAGCTTAAGATGACACAAAATAAGAAAATATTTATATATTTATATCATATTTAATATATATCGAGTTTACAAAAAGACGACATGACGTGACGAAACAACCAAACCTCACGACTTTACGAGCCTTTTAGAACCATGATAAAATCTTTTAATCATTTAAATACTTAATTTCAATTTAACTAACAAACTTTCTCCACTCCCAGTTACGCTCGTATCTATACTACTATATAAAGCATTTAAGTTGTGGGCTCCACAAAAAATTAAGATAAGGAGCTCCAGTCACTGAGTGACATGTGTCACTTTTCTCTAACTAAAAAATAACAAAAAAGGAGAAGTCTAACAAACTAAAATAAATAGCTCCAGTCACTGAGTGACATGTGTCACTTCTTAACTAATTGATCACCTTTATTTTTAAATTTAAATATCTTTTAATTTGTTTAATTTTTTTATGATCTTATTTCACCATATTTTTAAAATTTTTGTGCTCTTTAATTCAACATCAATTTTAATATATTTTTAAGAGTTTTTATTTTTTACATTTTTAGTAGGTTTATTTTATTTTGATTTAAATTTTTATAACTTTAACCTTTATTTCAATCAATACAAACTTTATTTATCAAAATCATTTATTTTTGAGAAAGTGTTTGGCTATATTGTGAAGGTGTTTTTATATGCGAGAATAATGATGTTACGGGAAAGATACGGAAAACCAAAACAAACACATACAACTAACACATATACATATACATTTGGAGTGTTGTGAAATGAATTCACTAAGCGGGTAGGAAATTACGAGGAGAGTTGGGTTATCAATTCAATTACTATATTTATTATATAACTATATTTATCGCCGCCGCTGTGCTCGGGTATCCAACTATATTAAAAAAAATAATGCTATTATACAATGTCCTACACAATTATTTTAAATTTGTTAGCTTAAACAATAACTTTCACATATAAACGCATCTTTACCACCAAAATCCCCAAATTCAAACTAATGACAACTTTACCCCTCCGATTCCGGCGACGCCTCGCCGGCAGTCTACTCCGGTCAATTTCCGGCCGACGGTTCTCAACCGTCAACTGTAAGTCATTTATTTCACTTTTTGTATTTATAATTTTATATAAATTTTAGTAATAAGCTGTGTGGATTATGAACAGATGCTTGTAATGATAATGATGATGACGTCAGGTTTATACATCCTTCATCTGTTGTTCATCCTAACGCTATTTTAGGTCAGGTATGTTTAATTAGTTTAATTAGTTAGTTTGTTATGTTTGTTACAGTGTTAGTTATAAATTTGTGCGGAACAAGTAGAAAGTAGGATTATGTCGATAATATAGCTACGTAACATCGCGGTTTTTGTACGAATAGTTTGTTATGTTTGTTACGGTGTTAATTAAGTTAGTAGAAGGTAGGATAATGTCGTAAAATAGCTACGTAATATTGCGGTGGTGGTGTAAATAGTGCGTTTTGCCGATTAGTTTGTTTGTTATAGTGTTAGTTTAGTTTGTTGTAAATTTCCGTGGAATAGGTAGAAAGTAGGCTAATGCCGTAACACAGCTAACGTAATATCGCGGTTGGTATTATATCTGTGAGTGTGTGAGTTGTGGTGTTGAATAGTTTTTATGTCGATTACTCGATTAGTTAGTTAGTTATGTTTGTTATAGTGTTAGGTTAGTTAGTTATCAATTTGCGTGGAAGAAGTTGAAAGTAGGCTAATGTCGTAAAATAGGAACATAATATCGCGGTTTGTGTTATTTTTGTGAGTGTACGAGTTGTGGTGTTGAATAGTTTGTTTCCCGATTAGTTTGTTTGTTATGGTGTTAGTTTAGCTAGTTATCAATTTGTGCGGAATAAGTACAAAGCAGGATAATGTCGCAAAATGGCTACGACATATCACGGTGGTGGTGTAAATAGTGCGTTTTTCCAATTAGTTAGTTTGTTATGTTTGTTACAGTGTTAGTTCAGTTAGTTATGAATTTATGTGGAAGAGTAGAAAGTAGGACAATGTCGTAAAATAGCTACGAAATATCGCGGTTGTGGTGTAAATAGTGCGTTTGCTGATTTGTTTTTTTGTTAGGATTCGTTATCAGCTTATTGTTAGAAACTTTAGTGTTTTTTTGTGAAGATAGAGTAGAAAGCTGTAAGTAGAACATTCGTTGTAGTACAAGTTGGGGTGCCAAATTAGTCGTTAAATTTGTAAAAGAACGAATGTGTTCCGGTTTAGTCATATTGATGTGTCAAAGTAACATTATGTGTGGAATAAGTAGAAAGTAGTCTAATGTCGTAAAATAGCTACGAAATATTGCGGTTGTGGTGTAAATACTGTGTTTTGCCGATTAGTTAGTTTGTTATGTTTGTTACAGTGTTAGTTTAGTTAGTTATGACTTGTTATCAGCTGATTTGGATGAGTTTTTTTAAAGTAGAATATCGAGTGAAAGTCGTAAATTAGCACCGTTTTCGACATTTGTTATTCCACAAGCTGATGTGCTGAGTTAGTCGTTAAACTTTGTGAAAGACGGAAATTGTTCCGTTTTATGTTTGAGTATAGATAGTTTGTTATGGTTGTTATCAGCTCATTTGGATGAGTTTTTAATGTAGAATATACTCAATATAGGGTGAAAGTAGAAAGACGTAAATTAGCATCCATTTCGACATTCATTATGCGGTTATTGTACAAGTTGACGTACTGAATTAGTCGTTAAACTTTGTGAAAGAACGAAAGTGTTCCTGTTTAGTCATATTGATATCGAAAAGTAAACGCTTTATTTTTGAATAACAAATCATAACAGACTATTTATACTCTAACATAAAACATACCTGACTAATGTGATGTTAGAGTATAGCTGTATAGATGGTTAGTTTGTTATAGTTGTTACTTGTTACGGTGTTAGTTTAGTTAGCTATGATCTATTATAAGCTCTTTGTATACAGTTCTGTTCGTATATGTTGATGATATACCTAACCTAGAACTTATCAGTTGAAATGAAGTAAAATTGCAGTGTTTTAATTTTGGCTAATGTCGCATACTAGTAACATATTACCTCAGTGTTAAATTAGTGGTTAGACTTTTGGAAAGTCACTTTGCTGTGTTTGTTACAGTGTTAGTTCAGTCAGTTATGATCTGTTATCAGCTTATTGTTAGAAACTTTAGTCTTTTTTGCGAAGATAGAGTAGAAAGCTGTAAATTGGCATCGGTTTCGACGTTTGATATTGCACAAGTTGCCGTGCTAAACTAGTCGTTAAGCTCTGTGAAAGACTGAACGTTTTTAGTCATATTTGATGTCGAGAAATGAATAGGAAGTGTGTAAATATGTGTGAAGAAATAGAAAGTAGGCTGAAGTTAAAAGATAGCGACATCGCTAGTTACAGTATAGATAGTTTATTATGTTTGTTACAGTGTTATATTAGTCAGTTATGATTTGTTATCAGCTCTTTGTTAGAAACTTTAGTGTTTATGCGAAGATAGAGTAGAAAGTCGTAAATTAAGCATCGTCTATGACATTTAAAAAGTTGACATGCTGAATTAGCTGTTAAACTTTGGGAAAGACAGAAAGTGGTTAGTTTTAGTCGTATTAATGTTGGAAGTAATATTTTATTTTCTCGAATTGTTTCACGTTCTTTGTTGTAGAGTTTGTTGAAATGATGAGTGGTTAGTTTATTACATGTTAGTTCAGTCTGTTATGATCTGTTATCAGCTCATTGTTAGAACCTATAGTGTTTTTGTGGAAGATAGAGCTGTACTAGAAATTGGATGATTTTTCTAGTAGTAGAATATCCAGATTCTGTTCGACATCTGTTATTGTACAAATTGCCATGCCAAACTAGTCATCAAACTTTGAGAAAGACTGAATGTGTTTCGTTTTAGTCGTATTGATGTCAGAGAGTAACATTATATTTTCTCAAATGTTACGCATTAGTCATTGTAGAGTTTGCTGAAATGATGAGTACTTTGGTACGATAAAACTCATTGAATCTCTAATACAACTCTGTCTTCTGCAAAAACACTTAGGTTTCTAACAATGAGTTGATAACAAATCATAACAAACTAACCTATCTGCATAACTATCTGTACTCTAACATAAAACATACCTGACTAATGTAAAACGTTAGTTAGTCCTATGTTAGAGTATAGATAGATACTTATGTTTGTTACAGTGTTAGTTTGCTTAGTTATAATCTGTTATAAGCTCTTTGTATACAGTTCTACTACATGTTTATGATATGCATAACCTGGAAATTAGCTTTTTGACTTGAAGTAGAATTTCAGTGTTTTAATTTGTGTGGAAGAAGTAGGCTAATGTTGGATAACAGTATCGTATTATCGCGTTGTTAAATTAGTGGTTAGACTTTTGGAAAGTCTTATAGTTTGGTAAGATTAAATGCAGTAAGAAAGCAACTTACTATCTCGATGCTCTGTGTTGGTCATTGTACAATTAATAAGTAATGATTGAGTAATAACGCTTTCTAAGTTTAATCATTACAGACTAGTTTGGTATGATAAATTGTATATTGACCAACGTGGAACACTGAGACAAGTGTTTTTGTATGATACTCTGTTAGCCCTAGAGAGTTATGCAGACTTTATAAGGGTTTTATGTGTGCATTCCGACTGTCCTCAGATAATCTATTCCGATGGTCTGCAGGAGTGATATGGACAATGTGTCAAGCTGCGAGTTATGTTAACGAGTACTGAGTGCGATTTGAATGGCTGTCCAACACTCCAACATGATATTACGTGTTTTAAAGACTATAAAGAGTAGTATGTAACGATGTTCTCAGTTCTCCAGTTTATGTATATTCCCTTAAATGACCTTAGCGACAGATATTTAATCAGCAATGGTTAGATGTGATTGAAGTGATTATTGGGACGGCCCTTTTTTTCCTTCATATAATTACTTAATTAGGGACTTCTGTAACTAATAGATTTAATCAATCTACATGACTACATTGCCAAATTTGTACAGTTGTGAGTGTATTCTTGTTGCTTTCTACACTCGGTTATAGTTACTGGAATAAATAAGATAACAATCAGAACTAAGCTCATGATAACTTGGTTTCAGCTTTATTCCTGCCCACTCATGTTTCGAGATTGCCTTAAATTCTGAAGTGGTTAGATTGTCCTGTAACTTATATACTGATTCAACTCTATTAGCTTGCAGGGTGTTTCAGTTGGCCCCTTTTGCACTGTGGGTCCCTTAGCAGTGCTGGGAAATAATTGCAAACTACATCCTGGAAGTCACGTTTGTGGAAACACAGAATTGGGAGATAAATGCATCCTGATGAGGTTTTATTCAGATCGTTTAACTACTTTCACTGCTAAAGATTGTTTATCTAGCCTTAATCCTTGATTGTATTCTATTGTCAAACAGTGGGGCAATTGTTGGAGATAACCTTCCTGGGAAAACGATTATCGGACGCAGTAATGTTATTGGTCATCATGCCGTTGTTGGCATCAAATGCCAAGACATGAAGTATAAGGTAGTCAGATTGGTAGACCTATTCATATCGTTATATATTTTTATGCATTATTGTTATCGGATTTATGTGTAGCTAAGCTCATTATTCTTATCAGGCAGGTAACGAATGCTTTCTTGAAGTTGGTGATAACAATGAAATCAGGGAACATGTTTCTATCCATCGATCTTCAAAACCTTGTGACAGAACGGTATGTTGATTATCTTTCCCCCTTTTTGGCATTGCTATAAACTTAAGTGATGTTTGTTCTTAAATTAAAGAATTGTATAACCAGGTTATTGGCGATAACAATCTTATAATGGGATCTTGCCATATAGCCCATGATTGCAAAGTGGGTAGCAACAACATTTTTGCAAATAACACCCTTTTAGCAGGCCATGTATTGGTGGAGGTTGGTCCTTAAATCACTTTGCTCATGTGACCATGTTGTTATTTGATCGTAAAAAGTTTGATTTTACATGTCTGCATGTAGGACCATGCACACACTGCTGGAGCCATTGTTGTTCATCAGTTTTGCCATATAGGCTCCTTCTGTTTCATTGGCGGAGGTTCAGTGGTATGATTCTTTCAAAACCTTGTACTACCTGTCTTTTATATCTTTATTTATATGATACACATGGTAGGGGTGTTTCTCATTTCTGGATTAATTTTACACATAAATCATATGCTTGTGTTTTGCACTAATCAAACTTCTTGATTTGTATACAAAAGGTTTCACAAGATGTCCCCAAGTATACAATGGTGGTTGGAGACAGAGCAGAGTTACGTGGTTTGAACCTAGAAGGTCTTCGACGAGGCGGCTTCTCAGTTACTGAGGTTAGCTTCTGGTTGTAGTCTCAGATACATATCTGTGTAATTGCTTGAAGACTTCCACAGCAATATAAATGTTTTTAGCTGATGAGGAACATTTCATAAAAATCCATGTATAAGAGGGGCAATATGGGCGTGTCAAACTGGATAGGTAATAGGTCGAAACGTGAAACACATCTTGTCCTCTTTGACCCATTTGTCCATTTTTTTGGGGTTAAAAGGTTTTTTTTCCAATTATAGATAAAACTTAACCCAAATCCAACCGTTCAGTACTAAATTGCTACATATTTTTACCAAATGCCATTGTGATGATTTGGAATCTATAAACCATGTATTGGAGGATTTAGGTATACATAGTATGATTTCCCAAGTGATATCTGTTAGTTCTCTTTGCCATTATCTGTCCATTTATTTGATTTGTGCTATTATGCTTATGGTAGTGTTAATTCATTTTATTTGCAATGATATAGATCAGGAGCCTGAGAGCAGCTTACAAGAAGATATTCATGCCTACTAATGTAAACCTTGGAGGTATTGAAGACCGTCTTAATGAAGTGGTAATATGATTCTCTTTGCTAATTCTCGCTAAGTTGTTGATGTTCACCAAAACAACACATCTATATGTTTTGCAACTTAAATGATGCAGGAACAACATGAAGACTTGTCACGTGTTTCTGCGGTTATTTCCCTGGTTCAATCCATACGTGAATCTCTTCGAGAAGATCGCCGTGGAATTTGCAAATTCAGATCTTGGAGTTTTTCCTGAGTGTATATCTATCTGTATCTCTATCATCTTGTGGTAAGTTTTTCTGTGTGTATATATACTCAATTAAAGTGAATGTGTGCAACTGTACAAATGAGAGAACGTACGTGTAAATAAGTGTAATCATACCAGTTCGCTATGCGATTTCTTTAATGTGATGATGAGCTTTACATGTCTTTTCTAAATATCACAGATGTGATCCTCTATTATTCTTCCGTTCATTCTATAGAGTCCATAAGAAGAAGATTTTCCTTTACAGTTAGTTTTTGGGGCGTGCCTGTACTCACACTATTTGTACTCTGTCACCATCTGTATACTTCTGACCATTTGTTACTGAAATTGTGAAGGGTGATAACACCTTTGGCGTTTATAATGCTAGCTTTAGAGAAAGACCAAACATTATATGGACTAAAAGTAAGATTAAATACTTGTTAAAACTTACTTATAATGGAAAATAAATCCTATAGGTTAGCCAGGTAATGGGTCAAAGTAAGTTCAGGTCAAACCAGATACTTTTAGTGACTGTCGGGTTGTGCTGACCTGCCACACTTTCTTGTCTATTCTTAGTTAATAAATAGTTAGGGTGCGTTTAGTTGGAAAACAAATTCTATTATTTTCTATCTCTAGTTTTGTAAAAATTTGGAAGGAGAATTAATCTCCACAAAACACTTGAAAATATAGAAAACGCGTTTAGTTGATGTTTCTATTTTCTGTTCTGAAGAAAAGGAGGGAGGGTTGAGGGTTACAAAGGAAAACAAGAAAAACAACTAAAATTTGTTTTGTAATTTTCCTTGTTAAGTTAGGAAATAGGGGATTTGTGTTTTGCAAAACATTTTGTTGGAAAACGTTGATTTGAATGCGATCTCTGTTTTCTTTGTTTTCCACAAAACATTTTGTAGAAAACAAGGGTGTTTTCCCTCAACTAAACGCAACCTTATAGTCTTAAATCTGATTGAAAAACATCTTAAATCTAATATTAACTTACGTCTGTCAATAAACGATTAAAGAAGTTATATATAAAATCAAAATCAGCATTAACCCAATCCCGTCTTCCACTATGGAGGAGGTGAGATATAGATAGCCTTACCCCTACCCAAAGGTAGAGAGGCTGCTTCCAGAGGACCTCCGGCCTTTTTGTAGGGAGTGAGGATTTGAATTGTATATACTTTAAGCGACTTTTGATCAAGTTAACATGTTTCTGTTGTAGCTAAAATTTTCAACTTATGCATTTTACCCGATATAAATACTAAAAATGTTACATAAGTCGACCCGTTATTAGGTAAATGGGTCTAAATTGCCGCATGTACAGTATACTCTACAAGGTATCCAAGAGAAATTCGACTCGATTATAGTCTTTCAGCAATTCTTATTGCTAACAGCTCTGTTTTCAAATGCCTTGCAGATTTCTTCTGCAACCATATTTATCTCAAGCTGGTGCTCTTCATGTGCGATAGATCTGGCTTGAGATATGTTAGATTTTGAGGTTGCACCAGTTCGTGTGAAGATATTGATGACTTTATGAAAAAAAAAATATGTTGACCTAAGTGGAGACTGAAGAGTTAGTGTTTTAAGATCGTAAAAGGAAGACTGATGTGATATCTTTCCATATGAAACGGTAAATATCTACTTCATATAGACAACTTACCAGAATTTTCTGGTTGAATGCCAACTTGTCTTTTTCTGTTTTTACCTGCAATTTGGTGCTAATAACATTATTTTGATTTTCTTACTATATAAAAATCAGAGACATCTTCATTAGTTTGAAGAGGTCCTGCCTCTCGAAACCTTGTGGTCCAGTTAACATTTAACTTACATATTTATAACTTTTAGGCCTAGTTGCTGATGTTGTGTCACTACATGTACTACACTTACAATAATAAAAGCAAGACCGCCCTTGTCCCTTTCCTTTATCCATTCCGCCTCCTTCTTTGCTTTGTTCCAATAGAGTCTAAGGCAAAGCTAAAGTGGTTCGTATGCCTACTTTACCTACTTGACGAAAGGGAACGAACTTAGTTTCGTTTCCGGGTTTATGGATTGGATTCAGTCAGCCTCACTCCTTCCTTTTTATGTTGTCGTGATGGTTCTAACATTCTTGCCAATACATTATCCTCATTCTGTTCCGGATTGTAAGACCTTTCGAGTTCTTCTTGTGTGTTCTTTTCCATGCTGAAGTGGATTAAAGTCATTAAGGCTTTGTTTAAACATATGTGGGGCAGTTGATTGATTATCTATGTAATCTATATGTTGTAATAAGTACTAGATTGATTGGGTTATTATGATAATATATACTATGATAATGCATAGATATGCAAAGTACAAAAGGGTTATATTTAGTTTAGTTTTAATATGTTTTTTGTACTTCTGTAGATCTTTTGATTTGATGAAAGTGCTCTTGTACTTGGAAAGTGCTAAGATTTAGTCTAGTACAGCAATCTATCTAGTATTAGTGCTTCGCCACAGCTGATATGCATGAAACTGATATTATGATCTCAAAAGTAATTGGTTTTAGTTAAAATATAGCTAGTGCTAAAATTGGTGACCTTTTTCATGTTAATTAACATATTCTGTAAAAGTGGTTATGCCTATACTTTTCGGATTGTTTCTGGTCAAAATATCTGATTTGCAGGATCATCTTAGAACTTGAAAAAATAACCGATCCTTGTTTATCGTTTGTGAGTTTCATCTACAGTTTAGGACTTTAGGTGTTCGGATTTTAAGACATGTACCCTTTTAAGGTTATATAGCCTGCTTTTCTGGGCCGTGCTTGATGAATGCATAGTAGTACCTGTTGGAAATTAATATGTAGTGACATTAAATTTCTAATAATAGGTTGAACATTATAAAGAAAATAAGTATGTTTATAAGTTGATAAACAAATTAATTAATAAGTTTGCTTACAACTTTGAATTATGTGAGAATAAAGAGTGTGGTGGGGGTAAGCTAGTGATGCATGCATGTTCTAACGTCTATATACAAGTCTTTCATTGTTATTTGACTTGTTCAAAGTAGTGGGTTATAGCATGTTTCACTAGTCTACTGATATCACTAGAAAGAAGGGATGTGAGAGTAATTTTTGGAAGAGAATCATGGGAAAACAGTTGGATTAAACGTGGGTTTAGTCCTGTTTTCACCTTCTATAAATAGGGAAGCAAGACTCTATTATAGATACACCAAAAACATATTACCATCTCTTTAATCTTTGTTATTCCACATAATCTTGAATATTTTCTTATTCTACAAACCGATTGTGCATTGCGGGTTATTGTTTTCGCTTACAATAAACCGTTACCAGACTGCATTAATCCTGGGGTGTACGGTACGTAGGCTTGAAGCGATCAAACGGGCTCCGTAGAAACCTTAAAAGGACAGAGAAGTTCTTCTCGTGCAGTTACTGTTTGTGTCTTTTTTGGGTTTTGTTTACTGTTCTTATAAGCCCTTTACGGGTCATTTCCGGATTGTTTTGGTATTGTGTTTTAGTGCTCTATTGCAGATTACTGGTGTTAGTTCTAAATATACAACAGTACCCATATGCGCGTAGACTTTGCTTTTCTAGAAGGGACCGAAGTTATAGTTATAAAAACTAAAGTTGGCAACTTGCTGTTTTATTTAAGTTGTTTTCATGTGTTGCCAACCTCACTTCAAAATCTGATTTGTGCATAGTGGAGAGTATCTTATTTGGCCAATAAGAATAAGATTTAGATTGAGACTTATTATAATTATTATATAGGTTTATGAACACTTGAAGAGTTAAACAATGTTTTTTTTTAAGATATGTTACTTTAAGATATCTCAACTTGTTGCAAGGTTATGACAAAATGATATGGAATATTTTGTCATGGAAAAACTTAGTCAAAGAAGGTTAATTAGGTTGTATAGATATATCATATATGATGTAAAAGATTCCTTTTTTATAGTAATGACAAGTGCCAAATGCTTTCACATAGATCAGCCAATGAAGAGATATTTGTGTGCATAGGTTGGAAAAATTATTTGAAAATGCAAGTGGTACGTATATTTGTTATGAATAGGGTACCAATTTTTCTTCAATAAACAAGTTTAAAAAGGTCTAGATGAATCTTAAGAAAATTAGGTTCATAAAATGCTTAAACCCAACAACCCAATGGCTATTTAGTTCTATATGGTGATTTAATAAAAATGTGAAAGTAAACTTATGTCAATATTATAGGTCATGTTAAATATTGCGAGAGTTAACAAATATGTGTTTTCTTTGTATTTGTATCAACATGAGATGATTTTAGAATACGGTACAAGACACTGGTTGTTTACACCATATCCCGCTCCGGCTGGATTGAGTATGTTGTAAACACTCTTTGTTTACAAAAACATATTTTTAACATGTTAACTAATTCATTGTGAACAGAAAACAAATACTACTTTTGAGACATGATTTGCTTTGAAACTTTAACCAAAAATTCGTTAAAGTGTAATCATCTAAATATGAGAAGTATGATTGTTGACGGTTTATAAGGTTTACTTAAACACGACTCATTTGGCACATAAAAGTCACAAGATATAAGTCTCACTTTTCTCCCTTTCTATTTTATCTTTATTTTAGTGGTTTTATGTTACGAGGAATGCTACAGCCTAGGTTATAAATAGCTCGAGGCGTGATGTGACACTATAATCAAGCTTCGCGTTTTAGCGGTTAAGATGGAGCTTTTGCGTTTATAATGCGTAATATAAGGCGGCACAAAATATGAAAATATTTATATATTTATATCATATTTCATATATATTGAGTTTACAAAAAGACGTGGCATAAAGCGACATAAGACGTGGTGTGACGGCATGACAAAGCCTCATGTCTTTGCGAAGTCTTTGCGGGGCCTTTGCGCACTTTTTAAAACCATGCATGGACGGACCCACATGGGAGCCGGGTGTGGCACGGGCCACACCCCATTTTAAGTCACGAAGTGTAAATTTTTGATAAAACGTGTCATTTTTTGGCACGTGCAACCCCTATTTTTTCTGATAAATTCTTCATTGAACAAATTTAGTACTCATAATCATAAATAAAAAAATTGTGCAACACCCACTCACAAATCCTGGGTCCGTCTCTGAAACCATGGCTACAGTCATATAAAAACATCTGCAAAAACCTTCATAAAAGTGACGTGTCAAACAATGATTTGCTTAATCAAAGAGAAGAGAGAAAAATTATACTACGTAATAAAATCCACCAATTATTTTGTGAAGGATTTTGTGAATGTTTTTATGTGGATGTAGCATTCATGTTATACTTCCCAAGTTAGTGCCTGAAGTGATTGGCTAGATGTCAACTTATATCATTAACTATTGGTTTCATAGCTACCCAATAAGACATAAGCATATATATTTAAAAGTTTTTACTCCAATATAAAATGAGCTTAAAAACAAATCATAAATTGATTTTTGCTTACCAAACGCTCTATCTTTGGTAAACTATATGTTCTCGAAACGTACAAACTAAATTTTATTTAAAAATTATCTTTATTAAATGAAAAAGATAGGTCAAATTTGATTTGCTTCTATTATATTTGCTCAAGTGACATCATTACTTTTGGCAAGAAAAACTATAGGATGGAAGCAGATAAATAGCATATGAAGGACAAGTATAAGTTTTACCACATGATATATGAGTTACCAAAACATGGTAACTTATCAAATTTACCTAATTGAATCAAACTATCAAAGGGCTTGAAGCCTAGCATATATCCGTAACATGTGTAACTGTTTTTCAATCAAGTAATTGTGGGTTCAAGTTCAATTATAACATTGTTTGTGATGATATTTACGATGTATATAGTGTGTGAGAAGGTTAATTCAGGGGACGGATCCACATGGGAGTTGGGTGGGCACATACCACACCCGATTTTAGGTCACGGAGTGTAATTTTCTTTTATAAAATATGTTTTTTCTGAGCATGTACAACCCTCAGTATTACCTAATAAATTCTTTGTATGACAACTTTAGTACTAATAATCATTATAAAAATTAAATGAAACATCTTCTTAAAAATCCTGAGTTCGTCTCTGGGTTAATTTGCGTTTTAGAGAAAATAATACTTGATTTTTTTTCTTCTTTTTTTTTTTTAAGCAAAATCTGGTAGGTCTAAGTTGATAAAAACAATCAAACCACTTTCAAACAATTGACAAACTTCCAATCTTGATGATTGGGAATGGTTTATTTAAGATCATGTCAACATATGCTTACAACTTTAATGATGTTAATGTGTGAAAGATTTTTTTAAGAGGTTAATTGAGACTTTAACTACTCTCCAATAATAATGGCCGGCTATTGTGAAATAATAGCCTCATGGTCCAAATTTGTTTTTAATTGTCTTTACTTGAATTAAAGCCTCAAAAAATTTATTTATTGTTAACACAAATTATTATAATATGTGACTTGGGTTTTGTTTATTTTTCGAAATTGGAAAAACCCCAAATGGACAAAAGAATGTCTAGCCCTTTAAAGTTTTAAATCATGGTTTTAAAATGCCTCGTAAAGGCATGAGGCTTGGTTATGTCACCACGCCGCCTTATGTCACATTTTTTTGTAAATTCGATATATATGAAATGTGATATAAATATATAAGTATTTTCATATTTTGTACCGCCTTGTGTCACGCCTTATAAACGTAAAAACTTCGCCTTGACCATAAAAGTGTAAGGCTTGATCATGCCGCCACGGCTCACGCTATTTATAACCTTGTTTAAAACCTATTATTTGTGTACGAATTAATCACTAACATATCATATCATATCTTTTTGTGATAGTCCTTTGAGATGCCAATTTGATGCATCAAGATTCTTTTAATTTGGTCTTATAAAATTATAGTACATGTTGAAGATAAGTGATTCTAGTCATAAAAATGTTATCTTTTTTGTTTTAGGTAAGAACCCAAATTGTAAAAAGGAATATATCCATCCATCCAATCATTTATCTTAGGTTTTCATCCATTTTTGCTCTAAACCCCACCTCTCACCACACATATATCATCATCATCACATTTGCCTTTGTGCCAAACTTAAGACTTTCTCTTTCTTTCTCTCTTTACTCTTTATTACTCTTTAGGTGTTGTGTGATTGTTTTACCAAAACAACTTTGAGCACAAATGGGGAGAAAATGCTCACATTGTGGCAACATAGGCCACAATTCAAGAACTTGCACTAGTTACATTAGAGGCAATGTCAATAGCACAGTTTTGGTTGGAGGAGGAGGTGGTGGTGGATTAAGGCTATTTGGAGTTCAACTTGACTCACCACACTCTATGGTCATGAAAAAATGCCTTAGCATGGATTGTTTTCCTTCTTCTTCGCCACTACCGGCTTCGGCTTCACATTCGCCCACGTCTTCTTTATCGTCTTCTCGTATCTCCCTTAACGACCTAAACTCCGACAAGAATATGCCGATTAATGGTTATCTCTCTGATGGCCTCATTGCCAGAGCACAAGAAAGAAAAAAGGGTATGCAAGAATAATTTTACAACACTAGTTATTACTAAGTTAACCATGCATGCATGATTACTAGAAGTTGTCCTTCTGTTTTGTTACATTTGACATGTATAAGTTCAACTCCAATGTTATTTCTTGTATTGGTTAAGTGCTAACATTTTGGATGGATGATATTATAGGTCTACCTTGGTCCGAAGACGAACACCGACGATTTCTAACCGGACTTGAGAAGCTAGGAAAGGGTGATTGGAGAGGGATTTCAAGAAACTTTGTGACCACAAGGACACCTACACAAGTTGCAAGTCATGCACAGAAGTACTTCCTTCGGCAAGCAAGTCTTTTTAAGAAGAAACGTCGTTCGAGCCTCTTTGACTTGGTAGGTATTTTCGCATGGTCATGCATTGCAAGGTCATATTTTGGTAGGTATTTTAGCATATTTAATGCCTATCAAATGTTGATGAAGCTCCAACCAAATGCATTATGAGGTTGCTTTATTCAATCATATGATCATACAATGAAAATTTCTTAGAAAATCCATGATATTAATGTGCCTAAAGTATCATTCTTGGTGGTCACAGGTGAGAGGCAATAACAACAACAAGAATGTAATTGTGAGTCAAACAAGCTCATTTGAGGAAGAGCAACAAGATCACAATGACAAACTTTCTTTGATAGAATTCAATTCTTTAAAGCAAGAGAATGGTTACTACAATCCAATGATCAAGTCCTATCAAGCATCATCAATTTGTTCACAAGTGCATGGTTCTCCAAGTGGTACTCTTGATTTAGAACTAACATTGGCTGCACCAAAGCCAATAGACCCAAACAAGTCATCTACCACTTCTCTCCAACTTGGGCCAATTATTAGTGTTATTTAATTTAGTTTGATTTTGATTCTTACCCTTTCATATGCTAAAAAAATCTAATTAATTAAGAAAAATCTTGTAGATACTTTGGTTAGATTAAACTACTTTTGTAACTACAACTATATATATGCACCCTATTAAGTTAAGGCTTAACTCACTGGAGCAAATTAATACTATTGTATTGCCTTTTTTTTTTTTTTTTTTTTTTTTTTTCATGTCTACTGTATTGAGATTATGTTTGTCATTGGTATATGCTCATCCAAACTCGAGACAACAAATCTATCCAAAACAAAAACCGAACAAGGATATGATCTCACTTGATTATGATTGAGAAATGAAGTCATGCACACTTACTAGGGTATGTTAAAATTTAAGACAAAAACCATCATTTGGAGTCCTTTAAATGAGAAAAACCTAAAAGATCAAATCATGCTTGTTGTCCCTTTTTTCACAGGAAATGAAAAGACATTTTTAAGGTCATTGCATATATATGATGTTTAAATCTATAAATTAATCAAATGTTACAAGGTTTTAAAAAGATTAAGACTCATGTTAAAGCAATATAGTGATACTTTATTTAAGGTTAAATGTTTTGTAATAATAATAATATCCTTATCATGAAGTCATTAGCCCATTATTTATATTGGATAAAAGGATATCCCATCAACGTCCATACCTAATTACCCCCCATGCATGAAACACATAGTTTACTTTAACAAGTTCTTTTGGATATATTATGTTATCAATCTTGCTATTAATAATTGCAAACTTCTTTTTTGCTTCTAGAAAAGTAGTAGCATATTTATCTCCAAAAAGATACGAACATAAAAAGTGAGATAAAATCAAGGTTATAAATAGCGTGAGCCGTGGCGTGGCGGCATGATCAAGCCTCACGCTTTTAAGGTTAAGGCGAAGCTTTTGCGTTTATAAGGCGTGACATAAGGCGGCACGAAGTATAAAAATATTTATATATTTATATAATAATTTATATATATCGATTTTACAAAAACATGTGACATAAGACGGCGTGGCAGCATGACTAAGCCTCACGTCTTTGCGAAGCTTTTGCGAGTTCTTTGCGAGCTTTTAAAACAGTGGGATAAAATTGTCAGGATATCCATTTACGGTTATTTGACAATATTTTATTGTACTAAGGATGAATGTTATTCAACATTAGTTTTGGTCCGTACCATAAATTTTAAACCTGAAAATAGCACTCAAATCCTTGGAATTTTGTGCAAGGACAAGTTGTCGACTAAAACAAAACCATGAAAAGATCATACAATGTAACAAATGTACCTTTGAGTCCTTGGATTTAGACATGAATTGGAATGTAATTTGCAACAACTTGAAAGAAATGGACCACATAATAACTTCAAGGGTGAGCTATCGGTAAGAATATCAGCATTTCAAAGAGGAGGTAAAGGATTCGAATTTAACGGGGAGAAAATTAATCCCTTTGTGGCCACAAAGGTTACCTGCAGCATGTGCGACTCCGAGTTATCCAAAAAAGTAGTCACTCTGAGATTAGTCGGCTCGCAATATCGAATCGAAAACCCAAATAAAAGCCAAGTAAAAGAAGAAGAAAAAATGGACCACATAAGAATTTGTACACAATATATCATACAACTACAAGGTATTAAGATCAAGACCTAAGAGAATTGATATGTGGACCTTTTTAGAGGATGAAGACAAGATGGAAAGATTCAATCAAATCTAAGAAAAGATTTTAGATCAGTCTAGAGCTTTATAATTTCAAGGTTTTGTCTCCTTATATTATTCATGCCTACCATACATGATGAACAAGAATATATCAAAGAAAGATATATTTTTGGGAAGATTTGAGGATTTGAAAATGATAGATGCATTAAACTTGGACATGCATGTTTCTTGGTTTTGATAATATAAACTATTTAGGTATATCAAACTGTGATACAAAATTCGTGACCCATCTTATCACCCCTTAAAAAATATCATCTTTGATATGAAATTATTGATATTGTCATCTTTACAACTTTGTGTAGTTTATTGAGGGACCCTTCATTAAAAGTTTTGTATATATTGCTATACAACACGTTTCAAACTTGACACGATTCTGCCTTCGTTCTAAAAGGCATCTAGGCGACTTTGAAACTATCGTTCTTATCGATCAAGTACAATAATTATAAGGTTCTCTAGAGACTGATCAAAAACGATAGTTATAAAGTTGCATAGAAAAACCCTAGATCTTTTTCTGAAGTTTTGTATGCATTTTCTGAACAATGACATGTTTAGAAACAAAAATACTTCATAAAAAAATAAGAGTAAATTGCAAAAATCGTCCTTGTGATTTAGCCAAATTGTAGGTTTAGTCCTTAATCTTTTAAACGTACAGAGACCGTCTATGTGAAGAACTTTGAGCTGCAGATTAAGTTCCTAGTCAAAGTTAAATGACCAGAATGCCCTCGTCTTTGACTCTTCTAAAGATCATGGACTAAACTTGCAATTTGACCAAACCACAAGAACGACAATTTGCAATTTACTCAGTGAGAAGTACCAACTTGGTTCATTAGAAGTCGGCCACCCATTAAATTTCTTGTTTCCTTATCACATTCTTGAATAGGCACTTTAAGTGAACAATGACATATAAAAAAACAAAAAGCCTTGTCCCAATTTCGCTTTCCTTAGTAATAACCAATCTTAGATGTCTTTTATTACATTTTCTTTTATCTTGTGTTTGTTTGTTTATCATATGTATCATCATTTATGTTCACTTGTTTTTGTGTGGAGGATACAGCTTTGTCCCAACTTAAAATGTCAAGAAACTTGCAATCTACACGAAACCAAATTATGCATGTGCGTGTATACCTTAAAAATAGTATACGGATTGATGTTTTGTACTCCATCCGTCTCAATTTAATTGTCATGAGAGAGAAAGCACAAAGTTTAATAAAAGTGGGGCAACTTTAATTTTCAACCACACAAATAGAATATTCCCCCTTTATATTCTCTAGTTTTTACTAAAAAGGGAAAGTGGACAATTTTTTTGAGACATCCAAAAATGGAAATATGGACAATTAAATTGAGACGGAGGGAGTAGTATATTGCATGTTATCGTAATATACAGAGGCGGGCCCAGTACTTTGAGTCATCAAATTAACAATTTTTTTAACGAATGCAAAGGACATAAAGTCATCATTAATTTAGTGTCCTAATGAGATATTGTGGATGATCTCGTGGCTCTAGACTCAATTGTGCACATTTGGTTTCCTATGTCTGAGACTAGGGAGAGGGTCTCCTTCTTCAATATCAACAATCTCAAAGAGAAAGTTGATAGATTATGTAGGTTCCCCGTGAGAATGAAACAAGTCCTTTTAAGAGGAACTTGAGTGGCTTGGGAAGATGTAATGCAGTGCGTCATTGGGTCCATGACGTCTTGTCTTTAATACCGGTGTTACCTTAGTAACAACCAGTAGCATATGTATTGAACCCAGTTTCTGCCCTAAGGTTGAATAATTGGAGGGCTATTTATTTTCACCCTTTTCACATTTATTTCTTTTTCATTCTTCAACCCCTTCAGTGCTTACCGAGACTTCATAACTAGAACCTTGTTGGGTTTATTCCAGTTCTAGCTCTATCTCAGTCCGCATTCTTCCCATATCTCACTTTTCTCCTTTTTACATTATACCTAAGGACTTCTACACTATCTAGTAGATTGTCCCTGGGTAGATCCCTCCGGCTCTGGCTGGATCGTGGGAACGAATACCTAACCTAACCATCCTTATATCACCATACATAAAGTAAATTTGGTCGGTCTTTTTGGTATTGTTCATCTGCCATTGGAACCAATTGAAAACCATTTGAAAATCAATCCAAGTACTTGTGATACATGATCAAAAAATTTTGTACCTGAATTATTTTTTATATTTTTAGAAAAAGCTCTCCCTTAACATGTGCATCGTATGTTTGAAATCATTTTGGCACATGGAGGCAAGAGGAAGAATTTAATTCATTGACTATTATTTTCAAGAAAATATCTACATCACCTTCCCAATCAAGATTCGTATTTTTCACACTTAGTTACAGGTATTTTTGGGAAAGGATATGGTTTTCAAAAAAATTGTTCCCCCTCAATATGTGCATCGAGATTCGAAAGTGTTTTGCACATATAAGGGAAAACCTGCACATTGAAACAAATCAATCACGTTTCAATCCTTTTTGGTTTGAAATAGATGCTCCCCCTTAACATGTGCATGGAAAATTTGAAATCGTTTGGCACATGAAGGGAGGAGAGCTTGCTAAACACTTATTAAAACCATTTATCGAATTATCAGTTTAAATCCAATTTAAATCACAAATTCTCCCCCGATCACAATTTTCAAATCATTTGAGATTTGTGATCTCTGTAGGTTTAAATTGATTTTGAAAGCTTTTGAGGAGAATTGTGACTTGCGTGTGAAAACGTATAACCGATAAGGATCAAATCTGAGACTTTAAACTCCAAAGATTAAACATGCTTAAATATCTTTTGAAAACATGACAAATAACCTTTTGATTTAATTGAAATCATTCTCCCCCTCAATCAATGCCATTAGTTGTTGATTGAGAAATAGAGATTTTGACATATGTCAAGTCCAGATGAATTTCAAAAATTGAGTCCGAGTTATTTTGGTTTATTAGTTTTCATTAGATAACAAGTATTTTTCAGAAGAATTTATAGAAGGAAAAATATTTGTGAAAGAAACATTTGTCTTTTTGGTGACAAACATTTATTTTTAGAATCAGAGCATGAGATTTGAAACATAAGATAAAGCATGGCTCTGTTCTTTCTTTAAAAACGGGTTATAGACTGAAATGACTATAAGCCATTGTTTTACTTTCTCTCGATTTTTTTTTAAACGTTTATGTACATTCGAACAACATCTAAAGACCTGTGTCATTCTTTGAATGACAACACAAGGACCGTAGATATTATCGAATCAAGAAAAACATGACAAAATGACAATATTTTTGAAATTTTTTGAGGTTTTCAAGTTTTTATGGATTTTTGAAAGTTTTATATTTTTCTATTTGCTTTATGTTGGTTTTATAATTTTGTATTTTGCTATTTGAATAAATATTTACAAGAGATAGATAGAGACAAACTCAGTTACTCCTCGTCTTCCTCCTGAAGACATTTGAGAGTTTCTGGCTGCAGAATCTTTAGTCCAAGTCGTGGAAAAATAAACTCAAAACGTTCTCTAGGAAGAGCTTTGGTGAAGATGTCTGCTAACTGGTATTCAGTCCTCACAAAATAGAGTTTCACCACACCGTTCTCCACTTGCTCCCTGATGAAATGATGTCGAATGTCGATATGCTTTGCTCTCGAATGTTGAACGTTGTTGCAGGAGAGAGCAATGACACTTTTGTTATCACAATATAGAGGGATTTTATTGAATTCAAAGCCATAGTCAGATAATTGGGATCTCATCCATAGGATTTGAGCACAACAAGATGACATGGCTATGTATTCAGCCTCTGTAGAGGATATATAAGTACTCATTTGTTTCTTTGAAGACTAGCTCACAAGCTTATCACCCAAAAAGAGCACCTCCCCGACGTGCTTCGACGTGTATCTTGACATCCTGCATGGTCAGCATCTGCATAGGTTGTTAGTGACATACCGGTGTCCTTCGGGTACCAAAGTCCCATATTGATGGTTCCTTGGAGATACCGAAAGACCCGTTTAACCTCTTCAAGGTGCTTTTTGGTAGGCTTAGCCTGGTATCTAGCACACATGCATACAGTGAACAGAATATCGGGTCTACTGGCTGTGAGGTACATCAGGGATCCAATCATACTACGATATTTCGTTTGATCTATCATGATCCCTGAGTGGTCCTCATCCAGTTTAGTACGCTCTATCATGGGAGTGTCAACAGAGTCACAAGAATCAAATCCAAATTTCTTTAAAATCTCATTTGCATATTTAGATTGATTGATAAAAATGCCTCCGGGACTTTGTAAAATTTGAAATCCCAAGAAAAATGACATTTGTCCCATCATTGACATTTGAAATTTGGAGCCCATCTCCTTAGAAAAACGGTCACATTCATTGGGGTCAGTCAAGGCAAAAATAATATCATCAACATAGATTTGAACGTGAATAAATGTTTGCCTGACTTTCTGGTGAACAATGTCAGATCAACTGCTCCTTTGCTGAATGCAGTAGATAGAAGAAACTTTGATAGCGTATCATACCATACCCTTGGAGCTTGCTTCAAACCGTAAAGAGCTTTCTTCAAGCTATAGACATGAGTAGGATGCTCTGGATTCACAAAACCTTCAGGTTGGCTGACGTATACGACTTCTTTAATATCTCCGTTAAGAAAAGCCGTCTTTACATCCATCTGATAGACTACCATATTCTTGCTTGCAGCATTAGCCAGGAAGATTCTGATTGCCTCGATACGAGCAACTGGAGCAAATGATTCTTCAAAGTTTATACCCTCCTCTTGACGGTATCCTTTTGCAACTAATCGAGCCATGTTCTTTAACACATCACCATGCTCATCAAGTTTTACTTTGAAGATCCACTTTAGAGCAATTATCATAGCACAGTCAGGAGCAGGTACTAATTCCCATACATCTAGTCGATCAAACTCATGAATTTCTTCTTGCATGGCATTGAACCAGCTGTCTTCATTCATGGCAGTTTTAACGTCTTTTGGTTCGATCTTAGAGAGTACGGAGTTGAAGAAGCACCATAAGGCATCAGTTGCAAGTTGTTTACGAGTGGATACTGGTCGAGAGGGGTTTCCAATGATGTTGTCCAATGGATGATCATGTGTCCATTTTCTAAGGTGTTCGTGTGGTTGATGTTGAGGAACTGAAGTAGCAGAGTTTGGATCTCCTGATGAAGATGGTTCTGGTGTTGGTTCAGGAGCAAATATGTTCTCAAATGGGACATCTTCGGGAGTAGCAAAGGGGTTATCTCCATCATAGGTGCCGGAAACATTTTCATGATGTACATTCGATGATTGAGGATCTAATGATGAGAATGAATGATCTGCAGTAGGAGCTTCTTGACTCAATGACATAGATATCGAAGGATTGTCCACATTGACTTGGTTGGAAGCAGCCTCTGTTGATGGATTGGACTGATCATTAGCAATAGGTTCATCATATTCATCAAATATTGGATCAAACAATTTCTTCAAATCTTCTTCAGAAGGAGGTACATATGAAATTGCTGGTGAGGGGTTTAGTATAAGGGAAGAACTAATGGGACTACTTAGTGAAGGTTGAGATGCGGGTCCATAACTTGATTGTCCTAGAGCCATTTGCCCAGACAGCTCATCGAACGTGACGTGAATTGTTTCCATGATATCCCGGGTTCTTTTGTTGTAGATTCAGTAACTTTTCCTATTTGGAGCATAACCCACAAAAACTCCTATGTCAGCTTTAGATCTTAATTTACCTAAATCTTGACCATCATTTGTTGGATAGCATAAAGCGCCGAACACACGAAGGAAAGAGAAATCAGGTTTTCTGTTGTGGACGAGTTCATATGGAGTTTTACCATGAGTGGTGTGGATGAGAGAACGATTTTGGGTGTAGCAAGCAGTGGCAATGGCTTCAGCCCAGAGAAACATTGGAACCTTTGAGTAAATTAGCATAGTTCTTGCAGCTTCTACAAGAGTCCGATTTCGTCTTTCAACTACACCGTTCTGTTGAGGAGTACGTGGAACACTTCTTTGATGACTGATTCCAATGCTTTCATAAAACTGACTTAATTCTTTGTTAACAAACTCAGTTCCATTGTCTGTTCGTATGATTCTAACAGTCTTGTTAAGTTGAACCTGCAGCTGTTTGATAAGTTTGATGATGACGTATGGAGTTTCATCCTTTGTCCTCAGAAACTTGACCCAAGTAAATCGAGATTAGTCATCAACAACAACAAGCACGTATTTCTTTCCATTAATTGTTTGTACTCTCATTGGTCCGCACAAATCCGTATGAAGAGTATGAAGGACTTCCATAACTGAGTTTGCAGGTTTGGGTTTATGGGCATATTTCTTGCTTTTTCCTAATTGGCATGCAGAACAAAGGTGATCCTTTTCATATTTTAGTCTAGGCAAGCCTCTCACGAGGTCCTTTCTTGACAGATCATTTATGGTGCTGAAATTCAAATGATTGAGACGACGGTGCCATAGCCAAGACTTTGTTTTAGAGGCCTTTGATAACAAGAAAATTGGAGAAGATCTCATCATGTCTTCGATGGAGATGGTGTACAAATTGGTTCCACGTGTTCCTTTCAAAAGTTCAACACCATCTAAATCTCTAACGAAGCATGTATGTTTTCTGAAGGCGACATCTAGATCAGAATCACAGAATTGACCGACAGAAAATAGATTATGAACAAGACTTTTAACATAATATACCTTGGAGATTACACTATCACCAACCACATAATCTCCATAACCCATAATTGCTCCAAAATGGTCGTTTCCAAATCTAACAGTCCCGATAAATTTACTCACGAAGTTCATGAGCATGGCGATCTTCAGTCATGTGCTTGGAACAACCTGAGTCCAAGTACCACAGAACGATTTGAACGATCTGCAGTTGAACACAGACAAGAATGGATAACTGGATAATTGGGATCCCCATGCAAGAATGGATTCCATTTGGTTAGTAACAGTGATTGGAACACCCACATCGGTAGTAGAAACAATGGAATCATCAGGGATAGATGCAGTGCTAGTGTCTGTATTTGACCTATTCAAAGTATGTTCACTTCTTAAAGGAATAGTTCTACCAGTAGGCATTCATTTTCTAATGGGCATTGACTTAGATAATTTAGGGCACAACTCATTAAGACTAAGCTTGCGGCCGTAGGTATCCACGATAACCTACATTACTACATTTTCTTCCTGTGGGTTTCCAATGTTTTCTAACCTTCTTCCACCATTGATTTCTAGCCTTCTTAACATGATTGTTGGCATTAACGATTTTAACAGGGTGTTTAACAGAATTAATCAAATCATTCATGCCACATACATGATTAGTAACAGAAACCAAGCAATCATCATTACATGTTTTGCAGATAGTAGCAGAATTGAATTAATTACAAGATGCGCTTATAGCTAATACTAGAATCAACACGATTTGTTTTATTCAACTCAAACTTAATGTTCCTAGGGTGGTCTTCTACTCTCTTCCATTGCACATTCTTAGCTTGCGAGGTCCTATCTTGCTTTGTATTGCCTGGAGGCTTTGACCCGCTTGCTTTTGTGTCACTGATTACTCCTGTAGAGGGAATTATGGGAACATTAGTTGGTTGGGCTACCTTTTGCATTCTTGAACTAGAAGTGCAGGGATTTGAACTACTTGAAGGCACATTGAAGCTTACATGCTTAACTTTAGGCACTGAGTGAGGCATATCAAGTTTGGCATTCTTAAAATCAGGCATAGAACAAGGCACAACTATTTTATCCTTCTTACCAACGGGTTTAGGGCATGTTGCTCTTAAGCATTCTAAAAGCTCCTGAGATCGTTTGGCCTGAATGCAAGCAAACCTAATTTCACTATCGAGTGGCTTATTTATGAAATCCTCTTCTACAATCTCACGGAGACATTCTAGACTATCCTTAAGGTGAGCAAAATAGTTATGAAACACAAGTTCGTTATTTCTAAGATGAGGAGGAATGTATTTAACAGTCACAGTATATTTAGAGTCTGCAGATGACTTTGATGCAACATTCTCATTAAAGACAAGTGGCATTTTCCCTTTTACCTGACTCTTCAAATTCTCAGTTTCCTTTTGTAAAGACATTATTTTTTCGTTGTAGTGACTTTCATTGAATCATATAACTCTTTAAAGTGTCGTTTAACTTTTTCATTTTGTTCTAGAAAACTCTCATTTTCCTTTTGTAAAAAATTAACCAAGTTTTGAAGATGAAAAGTTTGAGAACACTGAGAATCTAAAGGAGGAGGCATTTGGGATCCAGTCACATTGTTCTTTTCACCTTTTAATAGTGAAATTTGGGCTTTCAACTTTCTGATCGTGTTACAGTGAGCTTGAATCTGTTCATCACGTTTTTTTATTTCAAAAACCGCATCAAACTCTGGAACATCCGAGGATATCTTGATGTTTGAGGTTTTAACATTTTCTTTTAGATGTTGATATTTTAGTTGCAAATCAAAATGTTAAACTTCTAGTTTGGAAAAATGTTTTACCAAATTATCGTGATCATCCTGGTCAATTTTCTCATTTAGTTTTGAGTTTTTGCTTTCAAGCTCAATGACACGATCATGGGAAAATTTTTAAGCAACAGATAATTCATGAAATTAAGAAGCAGTAATAGAATATTCAGTAACAGTATAAAACACATCTTGAGCTACACAACTCAATAATAAGTTCTCATTTAAGATATGCAGATCTTTCCTTTCAATTTCATTATATTTGAGTTCCTGTTCATAATTATTGACCTCAACAATCATTGCATCAAATTCCTTTTCCATTTCTTTAATATCCGAGTTTATCCCCTTTTGAAGACTCTCGAATTGACCTTTTAATTGTTTAAAGAAATGCATGACCTCAGTTAAATAACATTCTTTAGTTTGCTCAAAACCCCTTTCCCTTTCAGTTATCCCTGTAGGTGTGATTCTCTTCTTACATGTCTTCTCGAAATCAACGAATAATTGATAAACAACATACATGCTGATTAAGGTCTTGCTATTAGTGGAAATAGTTCTAGGAACTAAATGCATTGGTGTATTAGGAGGATACACAGTAGCTGCAGGCACTTTCCTAAGGGGAGTGTTTGTTTCAACAAGTACGTTTTCTTTTTGCTTGTCCATGTCTTTCTTCCAAAAAATTTGTTCAGGGGTTAATTGAGTTTGAGGCTTAAACCTGTTCAGGGAGATCCAATTTTCTTTTGTGTACTCATGGGGTTTGATCGTTATGTTATTCTTTTTACACTCAAAATCTTTTAGCTTCTTATCCATTTTCTCCCTAGAGGCATCTTCTAGTTTTCTATCCTCTTCCGTGCTTCCAATACATGATGGTGTTTGCCTAGGCTTAAGGATCTCATTACCATCATATACAATCGGATGGAAAGCTTTAGCCCTTTTATAATACTCGGGATTTGGTTCCTCTACTAGGGGAATACTATGCTTATCGCTTAAGACTCTATGCTTAGAGATCATGTGAGCAGTCTGAATGGTATTCCCTTGTACGTACAACTTATTTTCAAGCTTATTTTTCAAAGTTTTTAGATTAGAAAATTCATTCAAAAGTTTTGATTCCTAAGCATTAAATTCTTGTTTAAGCACTTTAACATTGTCTTGAAGATCTTGCTTTTGCTTAACAGTTTTAGAAAGCTTTTCTTGTAAGGATTTTAACTCTTGTTTTAACACTTCTTCTCTAAAATTACTTTTTCTAATAATTGTACGCATTTGGTCATCCATTTCCTGCTCACGGTTAGTTAACTCAAACTTAGCACGTTGTTCATAAATAGCAACTTGTTCTTTATAGGCATTCAGTTCAGAGATAACAGAATCATCAGGAGCACATGCAGTATATTCATCAAAAACATGGTCATCATTGACTGCAGAAGATTCATCACTTGGTACAATTTCACTTTCACTTTGTGTCACATATTGATCATATGGGACAATATTACTATTACCCTCATTATCAATATCTGATTCATAAGTTTCAAGAGATTGTACTTTGTTATGTATCTTTTGCTCATCAACATCATCATATAGTTTTAATACCTCAGAGATGAATGATTCTTTGGAAGGACCAGCCTGCTGTGTTGATGAAACCTTTGGTGATACCATTGGTGAAATGCTAGCCATGAAGATTGTCTGGACAGTAGGTTCATCATCGACATCAGAGTCAAATGCGTCACAGTCAGCAACTTGAAAGGCATTTTGATGATTGTGACCTATTTCCTGAATTGGCTGCTCATCCACATCAGCATCATAGGTTTTGGCATTTCCATCCGCAAGAAACAACAACTCTTCTTCATCCAGAACCGCTCCATCTGTCCCGAGCTTGCACCAGCAGCATCTTGTCCCTGAAGTACTCTGCATTTTGAGGGCGTTTTGGAGATGTGCAGTTCCTTGCAATGTGTCCATCATACAGTTGTGATTCTCTATCTTTCTTAGTCAGTTCAGAACCCGAGAGAAGCATCTTGACATTATCCCAAACTGCCTTGGCTTCAGTGTTGTGATTGATAAGCTTGTAGATATCTTTTGGAAGACCCTGAAGTATAATGTTTGAAGCCCTGATATCAGCATCGTATCTCTTTTTCTCCTTATCACACTGCTCATCATACATCTTTGGTCTGTCCAAACCTAAGATCATGGTACCATCCGCAGCAGTTTCAAGAACATCTCTGGTAGTCTCAATTTGATAAGGTCCTTCATCAATTGACTTGAGAATGTTGACCCCATTTTCCTTTCCCAGACAATACAACCTAATTCGTTGAGCCCATGAGTCATAGTCAGTTCTGTCAAGCATGGGTGGACGAGTATCTGATCCAGCAGCTTGAACGTCCTCAGCTACAGAAGAGATGATTGTAGGTACGTTGGTAGACATGTTTACAGAATTCACGGGATTTTATAACTCTATGATTAAACCGGGAAATAGATTCTTTCATGGGATTTTACTAAATCAAGAGAAAACCGTATTAGAAACAATAATCAACCAAGTCGCTATAACCCTTGAAGACAAGTCGCTAAGTAACCAATTCGCTAAGTATACAAGTCGCTAGACACAACTCGCTAATAGTACTAACTCGCTAAGTAGACAAGTCGCTAAAGAACAACTCGCTAATAGTACCAACTCGCTAAGTAGACAAGTCGCTAAAGAACAACTCGCTAAGTGGGCAAGTCGCTAAGGAACAACTTGCTAAGAGGGCAAGTCGCTAAAGAACAACTCGCTACCCACAACAAAGTCAAGTCGCTGAAAATTGTAAAGACAAGTCGCTAAGTTGACAAGTCGCTAGCCGTAATGGTACAGCCACTACTTTGTACTATTTGTCGCTTTGTCTCAATAGACAAGTCGCTAGTGCTCAAGTCGCTACCACTTCAACTACAAGTCGCTGAAAAATATCGAAACAAGTCGCTACCAAGAAAATACATCCGAGACTCAAGTCGCCAACAAGAAAAGTTCAAACACAACACTTTTCAATCCAAAACTAACCCAACCACAGTGATTCAAGCTTTCCAAATCAAAACCCAAGCACTTACAATGATTCTAAACACAAAAGTACAATCAAAATTCAAACTTTAGCACAACAAATGATCCAAATGATGCAAAAACCACTAAACTTTTTCAAACCCAAAAACCATATAAAACCACTAGAAATCCAAGGACATGTAAGAGAGATGATCAAACTATGGCTCTTGATACCATTTGTAGCATGTTGGATTTCACAAACACATCAAACCATGGTCAAATATGGGCGTACACTTTGAGGTTTTTAGAGAGAGAAAGTTTAGAGGTTTGGAAACTTAGTGAGTGAAAGTAAAAATATTGTTATGAGCTCCAACCCTCTACCTTGGGAGGTAGAGGGTATTTATAGTAACTTATATAAACGACACCTACGGGCTGTGGATCAGGCATACAGTGGGTAAAGACCCGTCCGTCCTCCACGGTGCTACATAACTAAATACTACCTAACAATAAATAACTACGACTACGAACTTTCTAGCGATTACATATACTTGAGGTGACCGACACTTTAATAACTGGATTTACTAAATCCTAACAAAAGTTGTGAGTGGTAAGACTCCAATTGAAGCTTGGTCGGGAATCAAACCATCAATTCAACACTTAAAAGTCTTCGGGTCTATCTCTTATTATCATATTCCAGACATCAAAAGATCAAATCTTGATGCAAAAGCCAGAAAAGGCATCTTTGTCAGCTATGCAACAGAGTCAAAAGGATACAGAATTTATGATCTCACTGATAGTAAAATTGCAATCTACAGAGATGTGACTTTTAATGAAGGAGCCTACTGGGACTGGAATGCGGAAGAAGTTAAAAGACATGTAGATACGTTTTAAGATGAAACACATCATGATGAAGTTGATATTCCCGAATTTGGTATTGAAGATACAACTGACACTGATGTGTTAAGAACAAGACTGCTTGCTGATGTTTACGAGTCTTGTAATTCTGTTATTGAACCTGAAAGTTATACGGATGCCTCCAAGCATTCTGAATGGATTGATGCAATGAAATATGAACTTGAAATGATCAAGAAAAACAACACATGGAAGCTTGTCGACTTGCCAGAAGGGAAAAATGCAATAGGTGTGAAATGGGTCTACAAAATCAAATTTCATCCCGATGTATCAATTTACAAGCATAAAGCTAGATTGGTTGTGAAAGGCTATTCTCAGGTTGCCGGTGTAGACTTCGGAGACACTTTTGCTCCCGTTGCTCGTCATGATACAATCAAGTTATTATTAGCTATAGCTGCTCAACGAAATTGGAAAATTCACCATCTTGATGTCAAATCTGTATTTCTTAATGGTGAACTTGAGGAGGAGATTTATGTAAGACAGCCTGAAGGTTTTGAAGTAGTTGGCCTAGAAGAAAAAGTTTATCGGCTCTACAAGGCACTTTATGGTCTTAAGCAAGCACCAAGGGCATGGTGTCACACCCCCAAATTACCTGTTTTGCAGCGGAATGGAATACCTGTGGGATGACTGTCATAGCATCAAAGTTACAGTTATATCGAACGACCTAAAGTGTCGTTTTGAAAATATCGTTTGATTAAGTAAAATAATCAGAGTTTACAAAGAATAGGTCCCAATAGATTTCTAATGTACCAAAAATGAGTTTGTTAAAATCAAACGATAGTTAAGTGCATAAAATATATGTGAGACGCGTCGACATCGCGACTCTATGATAAGTCCACATGCATGCCATGAAGTGAATGCCTTAGATACCTGAGATAAAACATGCTAAAATTGTCAACACAATGGTTGAGTGAGTTCATAGAGTTTGTTAAACATGTAAAACTTTTAAAGAACATTCATGCAGCAAAGGCGAAGTTCTTAGTCATTTGGAATAGTCCACAGAGCAAAGGCATTGTAAATCCACTCAGTTCCAAGTTCCGCCCATACAAAACTTGCAACCTGTGTGTTCACAACCCACTGCCAAAAGTAGTATGTCTAGAAGTCAAGTACACGTTATCATAATAGTTCACAAAGCAAATGTAAAACCCTAAAAACCGTAGACGTGTTAAAAGACTATTATACCCTCGAATTATAGTCCGTAAAATAAAGCCATGATCGATAAGTTTCACTAAGTACTTATGATAAGTAATTTATATAGAAAATTGGAAGAAATAAAATCTTACATAATATTGAAAATGAAAGTAACACAACACAAGCCATTTACACATTTAAACATTTGAAATAAAATATGACACAAGTAATATGGCAAGAAATAAACTTGATTTGGTCCTTAATTGTTTTCCTTTTTTTTCGGCTGATTCACACACCATATCCCCTTGATTTTTGCTAAAGTTAACTGACTCTATCACCTTTTATATGCCCCCATATCTCACTCAAAGATAAAACCCTAATATCCCTAAGAAACTCACGGCAAAAACCTCACATCTTCACCCTTATTCTGTCGACAAAAGACCAGTTCAAAGGGAGGTTCGAAGGCCTTTTTGCAAAGCTGATTTCATGTGGTGGTTATGAGTGTTGTTTGGTTTCGAGTGCGGGTTTATTATTGTTGCTGCTGTCGTAATACTAGGGCACATCAATGGGTCGTTTTGCCTGGTTTTGATCCTTGTTTTTCCCTCTCCTCTACACGCAACAAAGGCACTATTATAACCTCGTCATCCTTCTTTGTTTCTAAAAACCTGGTCATGTAGATGTCTATGCGCATGCCCTTTTTGCCCATGAAACCTATTACTTAAATGGTTAAAACTTAACTTAGAATAACCTGATGTTGTGCTACATAAAAATCATGAAGAAGAACCATATGTATATACGACCTATACACGTCTCATTGGATCTGTATTGAGACTTCTTTTAAATTGCATGTACACGATAATAAGACTTCACATATTACAATGGATTCATGAAATCATGTCATTAATCTTACATATGTCGACTAATACCACCTATGTGTACTGGTTATATTTGGATTATGGTCGTGGGTATTGGACCCATACGCACACCTTTGGAAACCTTAAATCATGTTGCTATTAAATGATAAATGACAAGACATGAAGACCTAGTATTATGTGCATAAAATCTTGGGGTAACATCTGATAAGTGGTCCATTGAAACTGAGGTAACCTGCTTCATAAAATAATGAGATATGAGTTGGTTTTGGCCTTGGTATGTTTCCTTTGTATCTCGACAGGACTAAACACATAATAACTAAAGCTTTTGTCAACATAAAACATGCATGTATAGCTAAATTGTGTCGCAAAGAATAATGATAAAAACCTTATTTACGAATCTGATTTTGTGACCTCTCGACATGTTTATTTTTGTGTTATTAACATGCCTAATGAGACTAAAACATGAGTGTACACTTGGTATTAAATGGGGTATAACAGTAAAGAAAATGCATGAAATAAAACTATGGCTAAGTGGTATAACCATGTCTTGGGAGGTAAGTTTGAGGGCTATCGCGGGAAGATTGGTTGAGTTATTCGGTGTTTTGAAAGCATATCAGGGGAGATGAGTCGGGGGTTAGTAGTACTACGGGTTTACTTGGTCAAAAATGTTAATCATGTGGTCCGCGAGCGAGGGTAAAGTTGGCATGTCGGGTTATAAAATAAAAAGAAGAGAATAAAAGGGAAGCCTAAGTACTGTACGAGAGTTGATGAATTTTGCATGTTAGTATTTATATAATATTTCACTTTTAGCCCTCATTTTTAGATATTGGCGCATACAAACCCTAAACTTTGAGATATTTATCATACGAACCTTAATCTATATAGATTCATTGAAGAAAGGGTGACCTTTTTTTGGCCTAAAGTGAACTATAATTCTGAGCATTCAGGTGAGTTTTCATGTGCTTTTTAAATTGGGTTGCACTTTATTCGAAATAGTATCATGCAAACTTGTTTAAATGATCGTTATTTACTACGTGTTTGGACTCTTCGATAATAAGCGAATGTTGAGAAATATGCTATATGTATATGAAGAGATATATAAATGTTGGATTATAAATCGTGAACCGTATAAATGTTGAATTGTGAATCGTGGAAATAAAGAAAGTTGGAACCGTTGAACCGAACGGAAATAAAGAAAGTTGGAACCGTTGAACCGAACGGAAAATAATGAATAATTGGTTTATATGGTTTTGTTGATATGTGTTGAATCGTTGGTTTTGTTGACTGTTGATAAGTATTGAGAATATGTGATCACTGAATAGTAATTAAATGATATTTGAGCAAATTTCATGATTGTTTTACAAGTTTGATGTTATTGGAAAAGTGTTTGATATTATAAGAATTGTTTTATACGTGAAAACCATGAATTCTCACTAGGCCTTTGGCTGATCCAAAACTTTTTTTAAATTTGTGCAACCCAGATGAGCTGCTTAGGAATCAGGAGATTATTTGAGATTGACTATGGGTAGAAGCTTCCGCTGATATAAGGTAAATTTGAGATTTTTAACGCTCCGAAAAGGCGGGGTGTTACAGCAAATGCATTGTAAATCCACTCAGTTCCAAGTTCCGCCCATACAAAACTTGCAATATGTGTGTTCACAACCCATTGCACAAAATATAGTGTGTCTAGTGGTCAAGTATACGCTGTCATAATAGTTCACAATATAGCACCACGCATATAATAATGTATGCCAGGCAAAGCCCCTAGAATAAATAATATGCGTTCCGTAACATAGTGAACGAGAGGTTGGCCGACCTCTAATAGCGCTATCCATACTACCTACTAATAGGAGACTAACAATGCGAATGTACGAACGGTACATCATACAACTATTATATACAATTAAGAACACTCCGAACATGGGAGAATTTGCACTGCTCCGTACAAGGGAGACTTAGTATTGCTCCGTTCACATAGGGAGACTTTATAGTGATGCTCCGAACATGGGAGCCTTTATAGTGATGCTCCGATCATGGGAGACTTTAGGTCAAGGTCATAGCACGTACGGTTCAATAAGTTCAAATAAGTGATAAGTTCGTATTTAAGTTCAAGGGTTCCGTTCAAAAGTTCGTAATTAAGTTCAAGTGTTCCATTCTAAAGTTCGTAATTAAGTTCAGGTGTTCCATTCAAAAGTTCGTAATTAAGTTCAAGAGTTTAAGTCGAGTTCAAAAGTTCAAAACAGTCAAAGAGCTCAAAACATATCAAAAGGTTCAAAGAGTCAAAGGGTTCAATATTATGTCAAACAAGTTCAAATTAGTCAAAGGGTTCAATATAAAGTCAAACAAGTTCAAAATAGTCAAAAGGTTCAATATTAAGTTAAAAGAGATTAATTATATGTCAAAATGTTTTAAATCAAGTTAAAAGAGATTAATTATATGTCAAAGTGTTTTAAATCAAGTTAAAATAGATTAATTATATGTCAAAATATTTTAAATCAAGTTAAATGAGATTAATTATATGTCAAAAGAATTAAATCAAGTTAAAAGAGATTAATTATATGTCAAAATGTTTTAAATCAAGTTAAAAGAGATTAATTATATGTCAAAAGAATTAAATCAAGTTAAAGTGTCCAAATATATGTGAAAAGGTTCCTATCAAGTTAAAAGAGTTCAAATATATATGTCGAAGGGCTCAAAATCAAGGAAAGTGGTTCAAATAATAGTGTTCATAACATAGTATCAATTTAGTTCGGGCATAATCTACTTACTAGCATAAGTAGTGAAACAACAGTTATTTAAGTTCATATAAGTGTAAAGTAAAATCAAGTAGTTGAGCATGTATCTCCCCCGAAGAGTTTATAAAACAATTAAACGAGTAAAAGTGGGGCTACGAACTCACATTAATAAATGTGATATCCAATATATAATGAATCGATGGATAAGCCGAGAAACCTCTACGCGCAACCTAGAATATGTGTTGTGTCTTAGGTTCTAAAATAACGATGTGAATGTATAAAAATGCCTTATATAGTTATTACATCAATTATCAATTATGCTTGGATACTTAACATTTGTGAAGTCGTATAAGTGTTTACGTTTCTTATATTTAAGTTTTTCCCGTCTAAATCTACCCGTTACTTCTAAACCGTAAATGATCAAGACTCGATTTTTATGTCATCGGAAAGGTAATTGATAGTACTAAACAGATTAGTGGGCCCTAATGCCCCAGAAATTATTTAATTAATGTGAAATTACCAATTTACCCTTGGATGTACTAGTTATTTCAATCAGCAGCAAACTGTTTCACGGTTTTGGTCATAAGTCGAGTTCTACAACTCCGATTAATGCACGGCCAGTGGCCACGTTCAAGTTAGGGTGTTAGCTAAAACTTTTATTCTTTGACCAACAAGGGGTTATATGAAAGTTTTATGAGTTTTAGCCGTTTAAAATCTGTTACTCAGTTTTGGACACGTTTAGCCGTTTTGGCTCTAGTTTATTCATCGGGATGAGTTATGGCATGAGCCACCCGGCGAAACGACCAAAAGACATCGATCTAACTCCCTATGTTTTCACCTAAGTTTATCAGACCACGGATATTTCCCAGTAATTACGTTTACAGCCCCTTTTCAGTTTCTGTGTTGCAAATCTAGTCCTTTCGACGGTTTCTAGTGTTTTAATCCATTTATCCAAGCACAATCAAGTATAATAAGCATATAGAAAATATAAGATATATGAAATACTAGTATTTACTGAAATCAAAGGTAAGTATAGTAGTTTGCTTACAAGCCTTGTGATGAAACAAATCAAGAACCAAGAACTAGGACACTAAAACCTAAACCCCTTTCAATATGAACCCGAGCTCCCAAATCTTTTCACCACCTTGCAAACCCTTTATAAACACTTGATAATCTTTGTAAAAACCTCCTAACCTCAGCCCCTATCACTCTTGAGTAGCTCCTAATCCAACCATGGAATCATAAAATAAACTTATGATTCATGTAGAGATTACTAAGGGCTTCAACTTTGGTATATAACTTATTGTATGAAGATCAAGTATGGAAGATGATGGTGAATTGATGGAATTCGGTTATGGAGAGGAAAATGGAAGAGATGAGAGTGTTTGAATGATTTTCTAGTTGATTATCATGAATGTGTAAGAAATATCAAATTTGTATATGACTTTGTATGACTTACTAGCTAAGTATAACACATGTAATGATCAAAACTCATCAAGGCTTTATCTCAAGCCAACTAGGCTTTTAACTAGACATGAATTTCGTCCATGGTCTTATCTAGGATGACTATATGATGTTTTGATGTTATTTTGGGTTTACGGGGTGTCGTTTGGTCCCGGTAATAGCTAACTGTAAGCCGTTAAGTCATAAAACTTAAAACCGGGTATCTTAAAAATATGAAACTTGTAGAAATGATTAAAGTTATCATTATACTCCATAATAGAATATAAAATGAGTGTTAGGTTCCATCAGGTTGCTTAAACGCTGTTTAAAGCTGTAAACGCGGGTTAAAAACGCCTATTTCGCGTAAAACGCAGAACTGGAAAACGTAAAATTCCAAAACTTATGAAAATGTCACGGAAGGTGAAAAACTTATATTTCTCTTGTTTGTAATGTTTTCGGACTTATCGGGATGCCTAAATATCGTTTAAACTTAAACGTAAATCTCAGACACGGTTTCGTGAAATTTGCAAAAATGACCCGATGAGTGTCAAATTCTTGGGTTATCACTAAAATAGGTTAACTTACGAGAATGTGAAATAAAAATTTCGGAAATGAATAGTAAAAGTGAATAGTAAAATTTTAAAATAACTTCTCAAAGTCGCAAACTAACTTCAAAAACGATGAATAGTAATTTGTGAATAGTAAATTCCCGAGATGAATAGTAAAATTTTCAAAGTTTGCAAAATGACCGAAAATTGAGAATTGTGACACATGGTATGCTAAGATCGATGCTCATTTACTGAATCATAACTTCAGGAGGAGTTCAAGTGAGTCAACTCTTTATGTGAAGCAATTTAATTCTTAAGAGAAATTGATTATCTCTCTTTATGTTGATGACTTACTTGTGATTGGAAGCAACGATGATCTTGTTAAGGAATTTAAGAAGCAGATGGAATCTGAATTTGATATGTCAAATTTGGGACTAGTATCCTATTTTCTTGGCATGGAAATCAAGCAACTACCCAAAGGTGTTCATATTTCTCAAAGAAAGTATGCTAGTGACATGCTTAAGAAATTTAAAATGTTCTTATGCAAACCGGTTACTTCGCCACTAGTCTACAAGTGCAAGTTGTCAAAAGATGATGGAAAGAAGCTTGTCAATCCAACTCGATATAGAAGCATTGTTGGAAGCTTACTATATTTAACAATCTCGAGACCAGATTTAGCCTTTGCAGCCAGTTTTCTATCAAGGTTTATGGGTGAACCATCTAGTTCTCATTTGGGAGCTGCAAAGAGAGTTCTAAGATATGTAAAAGGTTCTCTTGATCTTGGAATTATGTTCGAAAGAAACAAAGATGTGAAACTTGAAGGATATGCTGATAGTGATTGGGCCGGAAGCATTGATGATTCAAAAAGTACTTCTGGTTATATTTTTACTCTTGGTTCGGGTGTATTTTGTTGGAACTCCAAAAATCAAAGCGTTGTCGCACAATCTTCTGCAGAGGCAGAATATATACCAGTTGCGGGTGCTGTAAATCATGCTATTTGGATTCGAAAATTGTTAACCGATTTGGATCTAACTCAAAAAGGTCCAACTGTGATCTTCTCCGATAACAAGTCTGTGGAAAACTAGAAGGGGGGTTGAATAGTTTTGCCAATTAAAACTTCTTTTTTTAATATATTTAGATTGACTTATGACAATCTATTTGGATGTGTGTGTTGGATGTTGATAAACAAGCATATAAAGGTAAGTAATGAAAAGATAAGAGTAAGAAGCACAAAACCACAACACGAGTATTTATAGTGGTTCGGCTACAAGGACACCTTCCTTGCCCTACTCCACTCCCCGAGTCACCTACTCGAGAGTTCGTAATCACTACACCAATCTCCTTATGGCGGAGAAGCCTTCACAACGTCGCCTACCCTTTTTCCGGTGCTAGGCTAACCACCGGGTTCTTTCACTCCAAGGTGAACCACACCTACACAACGTCGCCTACCCTTTATAAGTTACTAGGCTAAGTACCTAGTTCTTTCACTCCAAGGTGAACTACACCTTCACAACGTCGCCTACCCTTTATTAGGTACTAGGCTAAACACCTAGTTCCATTGCAATGGAGGAACTACTACCACACTACACCAACGACTAATCCCAAAGGAGATCTACTCCTTTACAACATCATCAAGGATATCAATATCCTTGGATATAATACTAGTTTATTTTGTACATCGAAACACACCATATCGATTGTACATCTAAGGCACTTTTCACTAATGCCTTTGACTAGATCTACAAGACACCTTTCACTAATTTCTTGTGTCTTCACTTCTAAGCACCTTTCACTAATGCTTCTTTGTCTTGACTTCTAAGCACCTTTCACTAATGCTTCTTTGTCTTGACTTCTAAGCACTTACCACAAGTGCTTGTCCTATAGACGATAGATACCCTTCACTAATATCTCCGTCTTGACACTTGAGACATCTTTCACTAATGTCTTCAACACTACACTTCTTTGGAGAAAGAAAGGAATCATCAACAAGAAGACTTCAGTAGCCTTGATGATGAGGAAGCATGGCAACTCATGGACTTGAGCTTGCTCGACTTCAAAGGTGGTGATCTTGCCTTTAAGAGGAACCTAAAAGATCACACAAAAACAAAACTACAAACATAGATCTCTTGGATCTAAGGTTAGTGAGATTTAACTCAGGGGAAAGTGTGTTAGAAAGGGATAAGAAATAATGAAGAAATAGCTCACTATTTATAGAGGAAAAATCCTACTGTTCCCGGATCCCACGGATCCCTTCCACTTGGGATCCGGCTAGCACAAAGCTAGGGATCCGTGGAACGCCCCTCTTTACCCATGGGTATTTTGGTTATGGGTCATGGGTCATGGGTTGAACCATGGATCTTTGGCTAGATACAATGTATCTTTAAGTGCAATGCACTTAGTCACTTGGGTATGGGTTGATCCATGGGTTATGGGTTTTATCCATATGTGATATAAGCATGATGTCATGCAATGGGTTATGGGTCAAGATCCATGGGTTATGGGCTTTGGGTTGTACCCAACTACATTCAATGTATTTGCCCAATGGGTTGTGATACTTAAGTTTCTACCCATTTATATTACCCAATATACTACATACTAGTTATGTGTATATTTTATCCAAATATGTAAACACTAGTTGTTGTACATATGTATTACTAGATCATAAAATTACTTATACTTGTTTTAGTGTTTTATGTGAAAATGTGAATATGTTAGAAACTATTAGTTCAAACCATTTATGTATTTTGTTTGTTTCGTTAATATGATTTTACGTTTGTTATCGACAAAACAATAGAAGATCGTAAAATATAAATAAACGTTTTTACGGCTTATTTGTATTAACAAAGTCTGCTATTGCTATAGCAGAAAATCCCGTGCAACATGGAAGAACAAAGCATATCAATGTCAAGTATCATGCCATTCGAGAAGCTGAGAAGAATGGAGATGTCAAGCTCAAATACTGCACATCTGAAACTCAACTCTCAGATATGCTTACAAAGTCAATTACCGGAAAGAAGCTAAACTATTTCAAGGCTCAGCTTATGACTATCAACAACAATCTTAAGGAGGAGTGTTAAAGTATATAAGATTGTTTGTCTTAAAATAATATTATGTTTAGAAGATATTTTGTAATCTTAACAATGAAGGAAGCTTAGCTAGTAAGCATCCGTATCTTAGTAAGCATCCTTATCTTTTAAGGAACCTTAGTTAGGAAGTATTCTTACTTCCTAAGAAACCTTAGATATTAAGTATCCTTAGCTCTTTAGGATATTAGATATTTAGTATTCTTAGCTAGGAAGTATCCTTACTTATTAAGGATACTTAAATATCTACCAAATCTTAGCTATTAAGTACTTGCTTACTAAGAATACTTAGAGCAAAGAAAAGTTTATGTATTAAGTTTTGTAATCCTATAAATAGATGTAAAGGGCTAAAGATGAAACATATCACTCTAGCCTTTCCAATTCTACTTTTACTTATCAATTCTCCTTTCAATTCAAGCTTGTGTGTTTCCATAAATTTACATCAATAGCCTACTTTTTTCTTACCTAAGTGCATAATTTCTTAAACATTTACACTTTCTACTTTCGGGTTTATCCCGTGGTAGGGGTAGGATCTGTTTACATTCTATCACCCCCATACCCGACTGGATATGATGTTGTTGTTTGTTGCGTATTACAAAATTATTTAAGTATGAGATTATAACAAACTAAACCATAATGTTATATAATTCGAGTCTTTAATCGCTCTAAAACAATATTGCTATTATAATTTTTACATAATACAAAAAATAAAAGGAACCATATTGTGTAAAACATCTTGCTATAACACAGCTAGAGATTTTAAGACCATATGTAATGGTCAGTCCTTCAATCGGTCGACCCCTCAAAAGGACGAGTTCCAAGTAGTCCCAGCCATTACAGCTCCCTCATGGAGATGTCTCACATGCAAGAAAATAAATGAGAAGTCGGTCACTTATGCAACCGATTTTGTGAGGTATATTTTTGGTGGTATCTTTGATTTTCTTATTACATGAAGTTGTCCTGAAGAGAGAAAGCTGATGTAAGAGTGTTGTCCTCGATCTCTTTGTGGTCACCATTAAAGTTAGCCTAAGATACAACAAAAAGCTACCGTTAAATTTTCTGATAGAAGGAAATGGTCCTCACTCCATTAACTTTGTCTTGGCTACCATCAAACATTATACTTTTTTGTCACATTTAAGGATATGGATACTTTTTACAAAGGTGATTGATGATTAGCTTAGCAAGTGGGCTTTTAAACCAGTGATGCACAAAAACAAAATAATAATAATAATAACCATGCGTGAATAAGGCTGTGTTCTGCCATCCACGCACTTAGACTCGTGGATGTTTATACAATTACTTCTTATTACAACATATAACTTAACAACCAACGAATACATAATACTAACTCATTTCAACACATAGAAAACCAATACAACTCACTGCAATATAATACAATACTAAACTGATTGACACTAAATAGTTCGAAATGATTAAACTTTTCAAATTCATTGCAATTCCATATCAAATTTTCAAGAAATTTTCAATGAAATTATAAAATGAAAATAATAATATTATATGTTACATGACCGCAACAATTATTTCAAACTTTACAACGGAAATAGCAACGAAATATTGAAAACAAAATTTCATTGGTTAACGTTGCAAATCCGTAGCAATTATGTTGTAAATTGCAAGCTGATTGAAATGAAATATTAAAAATAAATAAGAAATAAATTATGATATCATGTTTCATTGCAAAATGCTAGCAATTATACAAAAAGTTGCAACTATCTTGCAATGGAAACAAATAACATTTTCTTTTATATTTACATTTAAATATTTTGTTTCAAATCCAAAATGATTTTGCAATGGATTTGCAACGGATTATTTAATATAAATTAAAATTAAATTATTATAGTTATTCCGTTGCAAATCCGTAACAATTATTTAAAATTTTACAACGATTTTGCAATGGAAGCCAATAATAGTTTCTTTTATATATTTTTTTAATACTCCGTTGCAAATCCGTTACAAATTTCAAATAATCTTGACGGATTTGCTACGGAATATAAAAAAATAACTATAAAAGAAATTACTTTAGTTTTTGCAACGGGTTTCTGTGTCATTGCTAATCCGTTGAAAATATGTTGCAAACCTGTTGCATATTTGCAACGGAAATTTTCCGTTACAAATTTCCGTAGCATTTGCCCAATTTTGTAGTAGTGAAGGTCGTCTAGAGACTGATCAAGAACGATAGTTACAAAGTCGCCTAGAAAAACCCTAGACCTTTTTCAGAAGTTTTGTTTGCATTATCTGAACCTTGACATGTTTAGAAACAAAAATACTTCATAAAAAAATAAGAGTAAATTGCAAAAATCGTTCCTGTGATTTAGCCAAATTGTAAGTTCAGTCCTTAATCTTTTAAACGTGTTGAGACCGTCTATGTGAAGAACTTTGAGTTGCATATGCAATTCTGAGTCAAAGCTAAATGACCAGAATGCCCTCGTCTTCGACCCCTCTGCAGATCATGGACTAAACTTGCAATTTGACCAAACCACAAGAACGACAGTTTGCAATTTACTCAGTGAGAAGTACCAACTTGGTTTATTAGAAGTCGGCCACCCATTAAATTTCTTGTTTCCTTATCACATTCTTGAATATGCACTTTAAGTAGAACAATGACATATAAAAAATCAAAAACCCTTGTCCCTTTTACAGCTTTCCTTAGTAATAACCAATCTTGGATGTCTTTTATGATCACATTTTCTTTTCTTTTGTGTTTTTTGTTTGTTTATCTTATGTATCATCATTTATGTTCACTTGTTTTTGTGTGGAGGATACAACTTTGTCCTAACCTAAAATGTCAAGAAACTTGCAATCTACACGAAACCAAATTATACATGTGCATGTATACCTTAAAAATGGTATACGGATTGATGTGTTGTAGTATATTGCATGTTATCGTAATATACAGAGGCGGCCCAGGATTCTGAGTCAGCAAGTGCATAAATTTTTTTTTACGTACACGAAGGACATAAAGTTAAAATAAAAGGTGCGATTTAATCAAAACTAGTAAACAAATTAAAAAGAAATGCATTTTTTTGACATATTACTGGACTAACTAAACAAAACATGCATTGTATTTATGTAACACAAATTTTCAGGACCAAGTTAATTTAGAAGAAATTAAGATTTTTAACCAAAACTTACACTAGACGACAAACATCTATCGAGTTTCAGTGAACCCCGGAAACCCCTTATGTCCGCCTCTGGTAATTCAAAAGTCATAAACTTGCCACGAGACACATTTTGAGCAATCTTAATATTATTTTTGTTACCATATGGTCTTTGGATTTATATGTTGGCATATTGTGTCCAATAGTGTCTCCATCAAAAACTTATCCTATTTTCACTTATGATCATTGTTTGCATCAATTTGGTAATTCTTATATCTTATCTTAAACATATTTTACATACGCAAATTTCATCAGATGCGTACTAATCCTTTGGTGTTATGGGAATAGCTTATGTTTGGCGTTATCGGAGAGTACCACATGGATCGTTTGGTGTTATCGGAATAGCTTATGTTTCGATCTCAAACCCCTAATTAAGGAAGAACACTTGACTTGAAGAAAAAAAATCTCTATCTCACTTTTGGTTTACAAATAGAAGTTGAAACTCTCGTAGCAACTTGCTAGTCTAATAAAATTCGCCGTTAAAAAAATCGGTCAAATCCTTTAGCAAAAGTTATATCTTTCCTAAAAAATTTATATTTATTTTTCATAATACAAAAAATATATTTAAGTCTGAGATTATACCAAATTAAACTATAATGTTATATAATTCGAGTCTTTAATTGCTCTAAAACATTTCTATTATATCTTTTACATAATACAAAAAATGAAAGGAACCATATTATGTAAAACCAAGGTTGTAAAAATCGCTAGGCGCTAGTGAGGCGGTCGGGTAGGGCCTAGCGATTAATCGGTTAGGCGGGGATTAATCGGGGATTAATCGGATTGGAATTTTTATGCATAAAGTTGTAATTTTAGATATTATTTTATATTATATGTATGAGATAAGCATAATGCATCAAAGTTCAAGTATTTCAAGTGTTCAAACATAAACATAATACATAATTCTTCAAAGTTCAAAGTCAAACATAGCTATTACTCGGTTTGTTGACCATTTTTAAGCGATCTTTGACCGATTTTTAAGTGATTTTGTCTGATTTTTAAGCGGTTTTGTTGACCGATTTTTAAGTAATGTTGTTCGATTAATCCAATTAGATCGATTTTATTCCATTAATCGGTTTGTTGACCGATTTTTAAGCGATCTTTGACCAAAACGATTAAATAGGCCGATTATGATAAATCAAGGCGCTTAGTGAGCGATCAGCGATTATGCGGGGATTAATCGGCCGCCTGGACCGATTTTTACAACAGAGTGTAAAACATCTTTGCTATAACACAGCCAGAGATTTTAAGACCATATGTAATGGTCAGTCCTTCAATCGGTCGACCCCTCAAAAGGACGAGATCCGAGTAGTCCCAGCCATTACAGCTCCCTCATGGAGATGTCTCACATGCAAGAAAATAAATGAGAAGTCGGTCACTTATGCAACCGATTTTGTGAGGTATATTTTTGGTGGTATCTTCGATTTTCTTACTACACTAAGTTGGTCATGAAGTTTTCCTAAAGAGAGAAAGCTGATGTAAGAGTGTTGTCCTCGATCTCTTTGTGGTCACTATTAAAGTTAGCCTAAGATACAACAAAAAGCTACCGTTAAATTTTCTGATAGAAGGAAATGGTCCTCACTCCATTAACTTTGTCTTGGCTACCATCAAACATTATACTTTTTTTGTCACATTTAAGGATATGGATACTTTTTACAAAGGTGATTGATGATTAGCTACCAAGTGGGGTTTTAATCCACTGATGCACAAAAAAATAATAACCATGTGTCAATAAGGTTGTGTTCTGCCATCCGCGCACTTTAGCAGACTCGTGGATGTTTATACAATTACATGTGCATAGCGACGATGGTGTATAGTAGCGTTAAATTTTGTGTATATATATATGGGCGTTAAGTAAAAGTAAATTTTAGGGATTAAATTTTAACTAAATAAGTATTTAAATAACTATTAGATTGTATTGTTTTTTATAAGTAAAGGGTTTGGTCACAAAACATTACTCGATCATTTTTCAAGTTTTGAAGCATGTATATTCTCTTTATATGTATTATAGATATGAAACAATGTTCATTTGGAGTTTCGGGTGAACATGTTCGGTTCATACATAGTTCGGTTTGAGCACTAAACCGGTCCATATATGCATCCTCTTCATGATTTGACATCTGATAAAATGAAGTTTTAAACCAATAAATGATCCATATCATTTAACTTTTTTTGAGGTTATCTGAGTTTCTAACTCGATATTGCGAGCCGACTAATCATAAAACGACTATTCTTTTGGATAGCCCGGAGTCGACGCATATGAACCTCCGTGGCCACAGAAAAATTAATTTTCTCCCCGTTGAATTCGAACTCTTGACATCGTCTTTGAAAGGCTGATATTCTTACCACTATGTTTGTTTCATTATGTTTCATATCCATACTCTATGACATTATTGGAGTTAGGGTTTTTAAAAGGATATAAGTGTACCACGCTCAATTTGTGTTGACCACATACCATTATATTGTCATCCAATCATCTATTGCTTTCTCATGAACGGGATACAATTTGACACATACATATCTTTGCTTAACTTGCATCCTTTGTACTATCACCATCATCCAACCCATCAAATTATTAATACATCTTTACAATATAGTCGTACTCGTACGTCAAATTATATGTCAGCTTTCAAATTGCACAAAGTTTTAAAAAGTGAGACCGTTACATTGTGCGTAATGTATATTAATAGGTGAAAACCATTTTGTGTCGGTTAAAATTTGAAAGTAGACAATTATTATAAGACAAACCAAAATAGAAAGGTAGACGTATAATTTGGGTTGGGAGGAGGCATATATATTTAGCTGTTAATATTTTGTTAAACGGCACAAGCCTTACACTAGAGGTGCACAAATTAACCGATTTTTGAACCTAATCGGAAAAAAAACCGAAATCGTTTTTTTTTAAACTGTTTTTAGTATAACCGAACCGGCGGTTTGAAAACCGGTTCAGGTTCATGGAACCACTTTTTCATGTTCAAAAACGGTTTTAAATCAAACCGGTTTGAGTCCAAACCGGTTTTGACCATTTGACTCAAACCAAAACCGGTTCGGTTTAGGGTTCATAAAAGAATGAATTAAATTAAACGTTACCCGATATCTAATATTTCAATTTTTTTTCGTCCACTTAAACATAATACGTTTGTTAACACATCTGCAGAATTGAGGAGATGAAGATGGTCGAACTTATAGACTTTTTGAGTGTGATAATGATGATGAAAGTACTTGAGTGAATGTTTAGGAAATAAGCTGTACAAAAAATGAAAATAAATGGGCCCGGCCCGATATAAAAGTATACATATGTTTGATAATTACAAAGTTGGACTCGTTATGGGCTTGGTCCGTAATTTAGATTAATAATAAAGGGTAGTTATGTGATGGGCCAAAAGCCCAAGTCAAATGAATCGACAATTTGACATGTTATAAAGTTAACCCCAAAAGTACGCTATTTATCGTGTATAACTTTTTGAGCACCGATAAAACATATTTGCCATATAGGGAAAGATTGTTTCTTGTTACTCATGGTCTCATGGATCTGGTTTATGTTAAACTAGGCGTTATGGTGTATTATCACCACACGTGAAGCTCTTGATAGCACCGTGCGTGAAGGAGGAAAAATGAAGTCGGTTAGATGGTCTGCAACACATAACTAAATGCATTTTTAATTTTTGTTTTTGTTTGTGAGTGTGTGTGAGGTTTATTGCGGGGTGTGTATGTATAAAGTGATGTATTGTTATGTGTGTGGTTAGGTGATGACACGCCTTTAAAAATGATGTATTAAAACGCTGATGTGGCGGCGTGGCACTGAGATGGAGGTAATGATCGAGTGACCACTACACCCCGCCTTAGCATGTTAGTGATTATTTTTACGGTCTAGCTACCAGGTCTCTAAATTTGTTGAAACAAATAAAATTTCGGTAAGAGAAATAACACAAAAGATAGAAGGGTCAATTTTAAATATACACAACTAAAACACTATAATGACATATTTAATCATGACATACTTTAAATACATTGTACATCATGTATTTTAGGTATATATATAGTATTTTTATGTTTAGATCAAGTATATATAGAATTATCTCAAGATAGAGAGATATGCATGACTCGTCCATACTATTATTAGTAAAAGTTTGGGCTATACGTAATCAGCATGGGGAATGAGTCTTTAAAGAAAGGCGGTACAAAAAGTAGATAACCAAAGTTTTCTTAGGTCAGAATGGATAAGGATCCTCTCATGTTTATCATAACATGATAGGTAATGTTGTTTAAGTTTGTGAGAGGAAGCATACATGTGAGTCCTATCTTTTCATTCAAAGTAAAAAAAGTAAATTATTTATCTATTTTGTGATTGGTGAACATGATGTATCATGTTTATTTCAACTTTAGAGGATCTCAATTCGGTCACAATATATATGAATAGGAGGTGATTTGCACATTTCAAAAAATGATTGAGACATTTAAATTTTGAATGATTGGACATTTATACCCTTACACGATAAACATAACTAAAAATAATATGATGATATAAACATTCAAATACTCAAAATGTGAGCGTTCAATCATTTTTAAGAGTGTGCAAATCACGACTCATATGAATAGCATAAGACAAATCAAGGTGACGTAAAGTTTTCTTTTGGTGACTCGCATATACAAAAAGTAGTGGTAGTTCCTGCCTATAATAACTTCAATAACTTTCTATTAAGAAATGATAATCCTCTTACTTACTTTCTTACATATCATCACTACATCATGGTTGTCAATCATTTATTTATTTACATAAATCACTCACTTGCTCAAATCACCGGTAGATAATTGACACACGTACTTAATGTGAGAGGATATATAGAAGGAAAATGATATAGATGACTAATTTGTATGCTTAATAATAAGACTAATCCATACAAAATATGAAAAATGAATGATGCATTTTCTCTCTTTTGATAATAACATTTGATTATGCCATGTGTTTTGATCTCTTTGTTAGACATGAAATTAGACATATCTTTTAGGCATGCCAATCATTTCTCATAGAAGAATAAGACGTTGGTTGTTTATTAAAGGGATAATGACCTATATAAATATATCCTACTTGTCAGTTTATTTATTTTATATGTATCAAATTAATTTTTTTGCTATCCTATGTATTTAACTTACATTTTGCGTCATTTATATGTATTTTATGACTTTTTTGTCCTTCAATTTATTAACACTCCTATTACCCGAGAGGGACAAAATGTCACAAATTATACAAAAGTGACACAAAATGCAAGTTGGGTATATAGAATACTAAAAATTTTAATTCGATACACATAAAAGGATAAAGTGAGAAGTAAACTACATTTATAGGTCATTATCCCTTTATTAAAAGGCTTTGAGTCTGAATTCGTTTCACGCATCTGAATCTTAATCTTTGATTAAAAAGTTTGAGTCTAATTTCATCTTAATCTGAATAAGTGGTAAAGTAATATGAATCTGACTCAAATAAAGCTGTATTTTTATTTATTTATTTATTTTTTTTTTTGTAAAAATATCTGAATATGTTAAACTATTAATGTTTACAATTTAAATATAGAACAATTACATTCACACGAAAAATATACTCTATTAAATGTAAAAATGGAAATTTTCTAATATAATCAATTAAAAGTTAAAAGTATTTTAAACAAAACACTAATATCATGTTTATTTAAAAATAAATGTGTTAGAGTTTATATCAAACTTTTTCGAACGATTAACTAAATGGGTCGTGTTAAAGTTGAGATATATGAGTTTGTTAAACCGAACCTTTCAATTTGAACAAAATAAGAGTTGCCACATAGTTATTATCATATTTTACATTTTTATCGAACAAAAAATGTGAAATGATTCTATTTAAACGTACTTTTAGTACGAAAGACAAAGTTGAAAAAAAAATTACAATGGATATGTGTTATCAACAAATATAATCATGGTTATCTCATGCAAGAAGAAGTAACATATCTTGCACATATTTACAATGGATCTTTAAGGTATACTATACTAGGAAGAACCTTTGCCACTTCTAACGATGCATATCATTTTTACAACGAATATGGTCTATCCAAGGTTTTTGGGTATTCTAAAGCATCAACTTAATATGTACAAAGACAGAAACGAAGTTTATCGATGAATATTTTTATCTAAAAATGAAGGTTTTAAGGATATGAATGATATGAGATAGCTACGCGATGATGTAAAATGTCGTTGTATTACACGAACTATAAGGCCCTAATACAAGTGACATTATCAGGTCAAAGTGAGTGGGTTGTAGATAAGTTTAGTGATGAACACAATCATTCTTTTTACTCTCCATCAAAGTTATCAAGCGAAGGTCTCATAGTATCTTTCATCATTCAAATGAATGCAAAGATGTCGTAACAAGCATGAAACCTTCTGAAGTCACTAAAATAGTTAATGCGTTTAGAGGTGGTGAAGATGATCAACTCACTCGAGTTCAATGTTCCGCTATTGTTAGTGAAGAGATAATATGTAACTTAGGCAAACAGTTTCATGAAATTATTATGCATTTAAAAAAAAAGGTCGAGTTGGATAAAGATTTATACTTTGCAATGGACATAAATGAAGATGGCATACTCAAAAATGTGTTTTGGGCAGATGAGAGTTCAAGAACCACATATTTCAAATTTGTGACGTTGTTGTTTTTTATGTAAGTTATAGGACGGATACATTTAGTTTTCCATTTGCACCATTTGTTGGAGTGAACCACCATGGTCAGTCTATTTTACTTTGAGTCGCGTTGTTGGAAAATGAGATCGAAAATAAGTTTAAATAGTTATTTACGCAGTTTCTAAAATGCATGCATGGGTGCCCGCCTGTAGCTATTATTACAGACCAAGATTTAGCAATGGGTAAAGCAATTTCAAAAGTTTTCCAAACACGAAACATTGATTTTCTGCATGGCATATTCAAAGGCATGTTTTGGAGCATCTACAACCATTTCGATCTCGATGTGATGATTTCGTGTTTACATACACTCAATGTGTTAAAAGCTAATATGTTCAAGAATTTGCACTACTAGAATATGGAGCAACACTGACGAAAATTAGCGACCAAATTAGTCTGTCGCAAAAAAAAAGGTTCAAAGTGACGGATTAGGGATAGATTGGCAACAAAATTGGCTTTGATAAATTAGCTACAAAAATAGTGACAAAACAATAACAAAATTAGAGAGGAATTACGCATCAGTCACAATTCTATCGCTAAATGTAATCATATAGAGACGAAGTAGCGGTGCAAACTTTCGTTGCTGATGCCAGATTTTCTAGTAGTGTTGAATCGGGATGCGAGACGTTAAAGGATAATAGAAGATGATAGTTGGTTGGGAAACATGTTCAAGTTGTGTCGTCATTTGGTAAAAGCATATCTCAAAGATACACTTTTTACCGGCATGACAACCAGTGGAAGGTGTAAAAATATACATTTGTTTTTTTGATGATTTTGTCAACGCTAGGACCATGCTAAATGAGTTTGTAGTCCAATATGACATAGTTGTGAGCTCTCGAAAAAGTGCAGAAAAAGACCAAAATTTTAGAAATTTGAATTCAAAGCCCACATTATATAGTGATCATCTGATTGAAGAAATGGCGGAAACATGTTATACGCAAAAAATTTATGCTATATTTAAGAAATAGTGTGTCACACCCTCGCCGGAGGCGGAAATACGAGGTGTAACGGAAGGGAACATAAGCACAAGATAATAGAACATACCAACGTTAAGATTTAAAAAGAAATAGTACTCCATTACAACACTAGTTTAGCCGTCATCGGCAAATATATTACAAAGTTTAGATCCCAAAATATTGCGTTCTATTACATAATGATTTGTAGTGACAATTGAAAACTTCATTATGCAAGACTTGGTAGAAAAAGCTTACTAACGATCACCTGAAATGCATGAGAGAAAAACGGGTCAACTATGAAAATAGTTGGTGAGTAAACACGTTTAGCAAAATAAGAAATCTCGTAAGAAATATTTAAAGCTTTCGGTCAACGAAAATAGTCCACAAAGCAAAGGCATTGTGTATCCACTCAGTTCCAAGTTCCGACCATACAAAACTTGCAACCTGTGTGTACACAACCCATTGCACAAAAATATAGTGCGTCAAGTAGTCAAGTATAAGCGGTCATAATAGTTCACAATATAGCACCACGTATATAATAATTCAGGGATGCTCTGAACATGGGAGACTTTGCACTTCTCCAACAAGGGAGACTCCTTTGTCACTCGACCACCTAGGCGAGAATTATTGAGAACGCTCCACCAATAAGGCGAGACTTTGCACGCCCACCCATAAGGCGAGACTTAGAACGGTCCACCGATACGGCGAGACTTTGGGTCAAGAACGCTCCACCAAAACGGCGAGACTTTTAGGTCATAACACGCACGGTTCAATATATTCAAACAAGTCATAAGTTCATAATTAAGTCCAAGAGTCTAAGTCAAGTTCAAAAGTTCAAGTCTAAAGAGTTCATAGAAGTAATAATCAATTTAGTTCAATTATGGTTCATGCATTTCGCCCCAAAAATATAGTAAAACGGTAAAAAGGGGATGTGATTACTCACTTGATGAATCGGTATGATGACAAGAGTGAGTACACCGAGGTATAGATAAACTTTAATCTTGACCTATGATGAATGTTATGATACGTAATGAGTTATGATGTAATGATATGCATGCACTTCGTATGTTATTTATACCATTTGTGAGTTTTGAAAATAATACTTATCGTCGAAAAATACTCTTTTGACGTCTTGACCATTCTTAAATCACTTTACAAGTATTTACGTCAAAATATCATCCTACAATGGTTTCGTAATGATTTATTATGAAATTATCACTTTTCGTCGTAAAACAATGTCGTCGGAATTTTCATAAAAGTGACAAAAATGGCTTTGGAAAACTAGTCGTAAAATGGTGCACGTCGAACGTTAGAGAACGAACTCGACGGTTTTGGAAAGTTTGTATCGAAATCTAGAAGTTTCAGTTCAGGAGTTTTTGTCATAAATGTCTCGAACATAAAGATAATAAGGGTTAAAGATGGTGGTTTTGGCTAAAATGTTGGTTAAAAATGAGTTTTGGCCAACTTTAAGCATCCATAAATAAGTTACTACAACTCCGCTATACAAACGGTTGATTGTTTTGAAAAATATGCTCGGTGATCTTGATTTTATTAGAAGACAATTCGTTCCAAAAAGTTTCACAACCTAGTTAAAAACAGCCTCTAACATGGTCGTTTCAAAGAACCGTAACACTTGTCTCGTAAAATAATATAGTTTTTTTTTTCAGAAAATAATAGTTACGGCAAGTTTGTAAAAACGTGCATATATTTGTCGTTTCAAATCCGTTTTCTACGTATAATACGTCCTTAGCTTCTTATCGAAGTAAACTAATATATTTTTGATAAGTCGAAATAATTTGTAAAGCTTAAGGCTCGTTTTTGACTCGAATAAAACAAAAATAGCATGCTGAAATTTCAGAAAAATATATATTTCGTCGTCAAACTTGAAAAATTCATAACTTCTTCGTTATAACTCCGTTTTAATCCGTTCAAGCGGCCACGGATTCGTTTTAAAGTATATTTTCTAAATATCAAGGCCAAAATTTCGTGCCTACTGTCGGATTTTCCAGAAAATCAAAACAAGGACAGAACACTTTTATAACTTGTCGAAAATAGTTTTTCTCGTACTAAACCTATTCCAATCCCTTCAAATCAACTCCAAAGCTAATCTAATCCTACCATACACCTTCTTAGGGTGTCATGGGTTCCTAAACATCATCAAGACCAAAATATACCAAGGAAATAATTATAGGATGACTTTATATATAATAAACTCTAAAAATCATGTAAAATGGTATAACTAACACAAGTCTTGCATGTTTGCTCCAAAAAATGAAGAGATACATATGTAATGATAAGAAAAGATGAAAAATGATAGAAACATGCTTACAAGCTATTATGATGAGGTGCAAAGAACCAAGGTTAGCCTAAACACCCTAGGTTTTTATTTCAAAACCTTATTAAGAGTGTAATTCTAGATTGTTTACTTGATCTTGTAAAATTTTTGATGAGTTCTTCTTGTTCTTAAGTGGTGACCGGTTTTGGAGGATAAACCAAGAGGGAAGAAAACTTGAATGAACTTATGAATTATTGGTATTGAATGAGGTGTAAGTAACATGGAGTGTAAGTTTCAACTTGTATGGAAAATTTTTTCACCAATCAATTAATACATTCACCCCTTGGTCGCCAAGGGGGATGTATATGTTAAAATACATTTTTTTTTTTTAAATATTACATATAATGTACAATGTGTAAATAAAATGTATAGGTAAGAATAACTTGTAAGATTTTGTATACATTAGTGTACTTAAGGAAATTTTAGGTAAAAGAAATTTTTAATAGATCAAAGTAGAGTATAATGAGATCATAAAGTTGTAAAAATACATTCTCTGTAAGATTTGAGTGATACAATAATTACCGAGTAGTTTTTAAGAAAAACGTCGTAATAATATAACTTTACCGATTTATATACCAAATAAATTTAAAACACTAGGTAACTCAAAATATAGTTTTTATAAACTAAATGTAAGTATAAAATATATCGGGATCATTTTTAAAAGTAACGGATTAAATGTTCAAAATAATAACTCACGCGATAACGTTTATTTAATATAAAATTTACGCGTTTAATGTGAAATGCAAAAATCATGAATGAACCGTTATGAAATGATGAATATGGAGTATGAGAAATGACCGGAAAATGAGAATTGTGACATAGTGGAAAGCTAGTTTGATCGTGGTCATGAAATATTAAGCACATATAGTGTTAAGGTTATATACCGTGTCGGGTTTTTGAAAGGTAATAAGGAAAATTGGAAAACCGTTGAATACAATGTTACTTCGTACATTTATGTTACTGTTCGTGTGCAAGGTTTGAGACTTCTGGAATCTTGTGCAAACATATTATCTACATCATGACACGAGAGTCTTTAACAACCATTCCATACCATCACATAATACCAAGGTGGACTATGAAGGCAACATATAAGGTGAGAGGTATTGAATCTCGATGACGAGATAAAAATGATATTGCTACAAAAGAAGTTACTTTATTAACTATATGGTCCATTCGAGCAAAATTCAACAAAATACTACAAGATGGACGAGATTCCTTTCATGAAATTAATAAAATTGATGACATACTTTATGGTATTTTGGAAGAACAAAGTAGAAGAAAGAAGACTATAATCGAGTTAACACTAATATTGATGTTAATATACCATCTACGCAAAAAGAGAATATGTTACAAACAACGCCTTTCAAACAAAAAAAAAAATAAATAAAAAAAAAATAAAAAATAAAAAATAAAAAAATATCATGTCACAACATCTATTAGTTTATGATCCTTTAGTTCTAGTGAAGACAAAAGGTCGCTCAAAAGGTGCTATAAAAGTCAAGCCTGGTTTGAAGGTCTCTTTAGACTTGAAAAAAAATCTTGTGGATAAAAGGTCATAACAGGACTATATGTCTAAAGAAAAAGGGTTTTTAATGCTTCATACTTGACATTTTTTTGGTTTTTGATTATCATTTTTATTGTTTTACTATTTCACAAGGATGGTGTAGAAAAAAGAGAGATCGAACCAGGTGAAGCTGATAATTAAGTGAACCCTATTTCGAGCTATTTCAAAAGGACGATGATATGTTGGTTCTTTTGTTTATTTTGATGTTCGTTCTAGGCACATTGGTGTTTGGACATTATCTTTGTCATCTTTCTTTCTAATAAAGTTGTTATGAGTTACTCATACATGTGATGTCTATTACTTAAATATGTGAGAAAGATGAGATAAAATAAAGATGTGCAATGTTACTGAAATTTCAGCTTATATCAGTTACAAAGTGTGACAGCAAAGAGTCTGCAAAGGGTTTGCATATGTATATGTGTAATTCCATTTTTAATGTTTTTTAAGGTAATGTGTCAGGTCACTTGCTATAATGTTTCCTTTTTGGATGGACATGTCTTACTTGTTTATTTGCGTGGCATTTAATGGGTAGGCATGGTTTCATTCATATGGACTTTTAAGGGGTCTCATCACATGGGTAGGTTCCTATAATCTGGTCTTTGTGTGTTCTTTGTTTGATAGAAAATAGGAAAATATATGTTTGAGATAAAATAAGGAAAATGTGAGTGTTTGAAAAGGGTGTAATTGTAAACTTTATAAAAGTGGTGTTCTTCTAAAAAAAAAGCAATTGCCTACTTACATGGTAAAGCACGTAATATTTTCTGATTTACAATTTCATATTTTTTTCAAGAGTAAATTGCAAAACTCGTCCTTGTATTTTAACTAAATTGTAGTTTTAGTCCTTGACCTTTTAAAAGTGCAACGATCATCTCTATGAGAAATTTTGGATTGCATGTTTAGTTCTTGATTAAAGTTAAATGACCAGAATGCCTCGTCTTCACCCCTTTAAATGGTCTAAGACAAAAGGCTTTTAAGTCATTTAAATTTAACCATAAAACGAATATGGATCCCAAAATTTCTCATAAAGACTTAAAGCTGAACCTGAAAATTAACCAAACAACGAGAATGATTTTGCAATTTACTCTTTCTATTCTTAAGTGTCAAACTATCAATTAAGTAGTTCAAGAAAAACTTAAGGGTGTGTTTGATTCACGCTTAATGACATGACTCAGAACCCAAAACTGAATCGGTCAAAAGTCATATTGTTTGATAGAGTAAAATGAGACACTATGTGATTCAAATCAGTACTTAGTGGGCCATGATCTCTAGCCTAGTCTTCCCATTCAGTAGCTACACTTTGACTTAAATATCATTTTAATTCTTTTGTGTCTTAAACAAGGGTGTCATTCGAGTCGGGGTCGGGTCAATTCGGGTCGGGTCAAGGCTAAAAATAATTTACCCGAACCCGACCCTATTTGAACTCGGGTTAGTTGGGTTCGGGTCAATTGGGGTCGGGGTCAAGTCGGGTCGGGTCAATTCGGGTTCGGATCAACCCGAATATAAGTAAAATAGTGAAAAAATTGCCTATTTGTTCTAATTTATATAGAAAATTTCTAAAATAAATATATTAAAATTATAAAAAAATCCTTATTCGGGTCAAACGGGTTGACCCGAACCCGACTTAGGAAAAAAATCTCAACCCGATACCCGACCGTATTTAGTATTCGGGTTACACGGGTTGACCCGAATTCAATTTCTAACCCGAGTAACCCGACCCGAGTATGCTTAGTCGGGTTCGGGTCCGGGTCGGGTTCGGGTCGGGTCAGTATGTTTGACACCCCTAGTCATAAACACTCTTCAATTATTAATTTATTAGTATTATCAATTTCATTATTCACCCTACGTAACTAAATTTATAGATGAGCATTTGCATGAATTTTTTATGGGGAAAGTGAATGTGTGGATGTAATGTACATAAGGTTGGGTATAGAACTTGGTAAAACACAGTCGTTTTGTTTAAAAGTACAATCGAAACGTGGTCGACTGTCACAAATTTTATATTATGGTTTAATGTTTTTTTAAGCTTCGCATACATGGATATAACCTGTACCAGAATCACTTGCAAAGCTTGAATGCAACACAAGTTGACTTCAATTGGAGATTTTAAAGAATGGTTTTCTTATACAACTAGATTGAAATACAAAAGTACAAAACTATCACAAGAGTTAGCTGAAAATGATACTACTACTAGTATTAAAGATGACATGTTTGTTGAATAATCATACAAAGGGTACACAAGAGGTGAAGAGCATATCAACACAGCTCGGCCTAACTAAATGTACAACCATCTAATATTATATAAATGTTAACGTGTAAGGATATACTCCGTTGACGGTTGGAATCAGCTAATATAAGTTCACTTGCAATGATCCCTTTATTAGTCGAGCCACTTTCTTCAAACATTTTGTGCTTGCTTGCTTAATAGCAGTTACCTCTCCACAAACATGACTAAATGTAAACCGCAAGTCTGCACAAAAAAAATGAGTTGGAAAACAGAGTAGAGAAGTGGAACACACAAAATGTAGCAGAAAAGTCATACCAAAATCCGAGTAACATCCAAAGAAAACTAAAATTTCTACAGGCATGTTTAGCACCAATACCCAGTGAAGACATGTTGCCAATTAGGTCAATATTAAAGACTTGATATATCCTGGCATTTCGTCAAACAGTTGCAATGCGTTCCGTGAAATAGTTTTTATCACACTAATGTCCTGGCTCTTTTCTTTCTGGCAAACCAGGAATTTAAAGCAATCATTATTTGAAATCTAGAACAACAAAAAGTTAAAGAATTAAATTTACAATGAGAAACATATTTTCAAAATAAAAGATGGAGAAGGCAAGGAAATCATTGCAGATTGTAGTAAGTGTTGGGTCATTTTAACGGAAACTAAGTAATTTGAAGTCAAGGTTACAATACACACGGATAACTGATTTTGCCATTTCTGATAGTACTGGACTTTTAGCTGGTGAAGGAGAAGTGAAGAAGAAGCCTCCAAAAGTTAGAAGTGGGTTTTTTTGTCGTTTACTGTACTATAAAACGATGTTCAGTTCTATACCCAACCTTAGGTACATTACAGCCACACACTTTCTTTCCCCATTTTTTATATATGAAATTAAGACAATCATTAACCTCTATAAGTCGTTGACATTTTTTTTTTGAACAAACGTTGACATTTTATTTACTTGAAACTAAAATTTGTGAAACTATATATCGTTTTAATGATTTTTTTAGGGATAATTCCATATTTACCCAATCTAAACATGAAAATGTCATATATACCCAAAATACAATTTTTGAATGCATGATGTACAATGCATTTAAAGCATGTTTTGGGTAAATATGACATTATCATGTTTAAGTTGGGTAAATATGGAATTGCCCCATTTTTTTAATAACACTCTTTAATCTACAATTTTTAATCCAACATTTATTTTGTTGCATTTTTCTAACCAACATTTATTTTGCGTTAGTTGTAAATTTCTCCCCGATAAATACTTCCTAACATTTATCAAACAAAATATTTCACTCGACGCTAAAGCAGACAAAAGGTTAAGTTGGTAATTTCTTGTTACTCGGATTATTCATTTAGAACACTAATCAAACAATCATTTTCACTCAAAATCATATCCACTCAGCAACAACAAATCATTGAGCGGCTTTGATTCATTCAGTGCTAAATCACGTTTCTTATCAAACAGCCCCTAAGTTGCGTTAGGCTGAGCACAGTCGTGACCCAGGTCACCAGCGCCACGTCAGATTTCTCTCTCCGGCGACCAGGCATGACCAGGATGCCACAGTCGATGACCGACTTTTTTTTTAATTTAAACATTTTAAATTCATTAAAATTAAAAAGATTACAGTACGAAATTCAAATAAACATTAAAAACAATACTTAAAGTATTCAAATAACGTTAAAAACATTAAAAAAAAATTCTTCATCGTCTTCCTCATCGTCATCGTCACTATCGACTTCATTCTCTTCATTGACATGATTTCGACGATTTCTCCAAATTTGTTCGATCAAATCAGATTTGTGGTGTTGATGAGTTGATGCGTTCATTAGCTCCTGAGTAACTACTAACGATTCTTCATGCGATCTTAAGGGATCATGATCTTGGTGTCCCTCATCTTCGAACCATGTAGGACATATCGCTTGCTGCTTGTGTCGACGATCATATTATTTAATATGATACATGTATACATAATATCTTGGATATCCTTTTTAAACAACTCTCGAGCAGGAACTTTAAGCATTTTTCACTTCTTCTTCAACACACCAAAAGCTCGTTCCATATCTTTTTTTTGCTGCTTCGTGCTTCCTCTTGTACAATATTCTTTTTTCATCACCCTTGGGAGGATTTGAAATGGACTTCATAAGAACGGACCATTGTGGATATATCCCGTCAGTAAGATAATATCCTCTTTTATAAGCCACACCGTTAGCCTCGAATTCAAGGTCTGGTGCTCTCCCAGATTTGATATCATTAAAAACAGGGGAACGACGTAAAACGTTTACGTCGTTATTCATTCCGGAGACACCAAAATACGCATGCCAAATCCATAAATCTTGGGAAGCGACCGCTTCCAATAAAATGAATGGATGTGGCCCGTGATCACCCCTAACATATTGAGCTCTCAAATTATTTGGGCAATTCTCCCACTCCCAACTTGTACAATCAATGCTTCCCATCATCCCAAGAAAGCCATGTTTATGCTCGTGATGAGCATATAATCTTTCAAGGTCAGAATACGTGGGCTTTCGCAAATACTCAGCACCATATAACTCCATGATAACCTTGCAAAACTTACGGAGACATTCACGGGATGTTGTTGCAGCCACTGCCAGATTCTCGTCAATAGAATCAGGAACGGCCGCGTATCCCAATTGACGAATGGCCGCAGTACATTTGACCAATAGGCTAATACTAGGTATTCCCCTAGCATCAAGAGTTTGTTGAAATAACGAGAATGATCGGCTACCTCTCGAACAATTTCTGTGAATAGTTCTCGGCTCATTCGGAACCGCCGACGGAATGTTCTTGCGTCGAACTGCGGGTTTTCAGAGAAGTATGCCGCCACTAAACAATTATGAGCACCCTCATGATCCCTACGTATGTACCTTTGTCGAACTTTTGGCTGTGATGCTTTGTAAGCCTTCCAGGCAAAATCCGCAAACTCCACAAACTCACTAAAAACTTCTTCATCGTCGGAAGACGAAGAAGAACCGAATAAAATCTCGAACGACATATTAAAGAATATGTTTGAAGGTATTGAGATAGAATTGTTGACTGAAATTGTGTGTTTTAGAAATGTGTTTGAGTTAGTATTTATAAAGTAGTAAAGTTTAAAAAAAGTTTTTTAATTTAATGCAATGGTCATAATTTTTTTTTTTAATATTTATTGCCCAAACGGGCAAAAAAGTTGGAAATGGTACAATTTTGAAATCGGTTGAATTTTAGCCCGATATTGCGCTTTTTGGCCCAACGACCGATGTGACGACCGGACACCACAGTCGACTTGACCGATTTAAACATCGGTCGTCGATGAAAAATTCAGGTGACCAACCGATGTTTAAAGATCGACTATGCCCAGCCTTAACTTTCTCTTCACACACTTCTATTAAACAATAAAATAACTTATCAAATATGAGTAGAGATCAATATAGATCTCATATTTACCATAAATCGAATAAACCAATTTTAGCCATCAATTTTTAATCAAAGTTAATAAAAAACCATTTTCCACATTTTTTTTGAAAACAACATATCTTGCAAACGGTAAATCTTCAAACTATAAAAATACACCATCACGACGAGAATTAAATTATCTTTCTATTAATATGCACTTTTGTATATTTTCGACAATTTTTTTTTTCAAAAATTCCGCCAAGAAAAATCATATATGATTTTTAAAAATCGAATCATATATGATTTTCACAAATTATATATGATTTTTACAAATCATATATGATTTTCAAAAATCATATATGATTTGTAAAAATCGAATCATATATGATTTTCAGTTTTTCACAAATCATATATGATTTTTTTGGGCCGAATTTAAAAAAAAAAATCGTTAAAAATATATAGTAATGCATATATATAAAAAGGTAATTTAATTCTCGTCGCAATGGTGTGATTTTTATCGCTTAACAATTAACGGTTTGCGAGATATTTAATTTTAAAAAAAATGATGAAAATTTAATTTTTTTTTAAAATGAATGACTCTTGTTGGTTTATTGAATCTACTGTAAATTTGAGATGTTTTGCCATCCACTATAAGACAAAAAGCCAAAAGTAGAAAAACCACATGACACATCTACGATCATCTTCATAACTTCACACACTTTCACACTAAAACCCTACACTCACCTCCCAAAACTCACCAATGGCAGTAGCAAACAACATAATCGCAACTCTAAACTTCATAGCACTCCTATGCTCCATCCCCATAATAACAGCAGGAATCTGGCTAGCTTCAAAGCAAGACAACGAATGCATACGTTGGATACGTTGGCCAGTAATCATCTTAGGAATCTTGTTCCTTTTACTATCAGCAACAGGTTTCATAGGTGCTTATTGGAACAAGCAAGGCTTGCTAGCTTTTTACTTGTTTTGTAACGCTGCATTGATTATAGTAGGTCTTGTTGTTTTAATATTGGCGTTTGTTGTCACGCGCCCGTCTGGCGCGTATCATGTGGATGGGAGAGTGTACGAGGAACATAGATTGAGTGGGTATTCTAAGTGGTTGAGGGAACATGTTACGGATGATGATGATGATTGGGGGAATATAAGGGCTTGTTTGAGTTCTTCTTCGATTTGTACTAAGTTGGCTCAGGATTCTTATTCTGCTGACCAGTTTTATGCTAAGAATATTTCTCCTCTTCAGGTACTTGTTTTTGGTTTCTAGTTTGTTGTTTGATTTATGTTGGATGTTATGTATTGATGGTTGTATTAGGGTGTTTGGGATTCAATATTTTGTGGGTGTGCTTATTGATCATGGTAAATCATTTGGCGGAGACAGGAGAGGGCAGGGTCAGGAACCAGGGGGTTCCTATGGGTGCCCGGGACCTCTATGGATTTTTTCGATGTAGTGTTAATTTTTGAAAAAAACATCAATTTTTCCTAAATGCATCTTAAATGCACTCGGTCCATCGAAATGTGTTTCGTTCCAAAAAAATTCTACACCCGGTCATATTTGATCGTGGTTCTGTCCTTGGGTAGGGTAGTCACGTGCTCCCCTAGCGAAAAAAATTGTAATGTAAATTTTCTAAAATATCCGGTTATTTTTGTAATTTGGCCCTCTTAACACGCCGATTTGTTGTGTAATTTCTAAAACTATCAAAGATTCCCCTCTCGGCCACAACTTTATGGCTCCGCCCCTGGGTAAATGGAGAAGGATCCTTGATTGTTGGGAAAGTCGAAACTTTATAGCTTCAATGTACGCAGCCAAACCGGTATTTCCGTAACAACAACAACAACAACAAACCCAATCCCGCCAGGGCAGGGTATGGGGGAGGTAAAATGTAGACAGATCCTACCCCTACACCAGGGTAAACCCGTGGGTAGGGTTTTAAGAAGGGAGGAGGTGGGAATTGAACCCACGACCTTATTTCCGTAGCTATCCCTTATTTTTCTGTCATCCCAAAGATGTTGCCAGAAACTTTGGGGACACCTTACTACTAGGCCACCTTGGAGTTGCTTATTGGTAATGACTTATGAATACTTTGGCCTGGTGCTCTATAAGAAGTTTGTAAAAGTGTTAAAGCCCTAACATAAACACTTACACATAAGCAGTTTGGAAGGTGTTAGTTTTTAAGTAGATATGCCCTTTAAAAATAGCAATCCCAAACACCCCGATATTAAGTAGATTATCACTTTTAGTAAGCCATCCCAAACACCCCCCACAAAATGAAACGCCTAATTCCACGTTTCTTCAAAACCAATGAGCCATTAAGCATGTACAAGGTGTTTGGAATTGCATTTTAGGGAAGATTATCTAATTATTGCGTTTTGTAAACGCGATAATCTCTTAGTTGGTGAAACACCTTATCCTGCTTTCTAATGGTCTGTAAATACTTTTAAAACCATCATAGTAATAACAACCTCTTAAAGCGCCAAAGTTATCATACTATATTTGACAATGACTAATAAGTTATGTTCTGTCATGACAGTCATGATAATACATGATCTATTGATCTGATATAGTTTGTTACTGAAAATTAATGACTTTATGGAGTTTATAACATTGTCATTTCGTCAATGGAATGACTGTACACGGCCCTACTTAACATGTGTGTTAGGTCGATTGATCATTCTTGTCCATCTGATGTTGAACCACGTCGGTAAACTAGACTTATTAAGCTGTAGTATAATGATGAAGATGTGTAAATTTTGCGCTTAATTTCGAAAGACAATGATTAAATTTTTTTGGCATCATTTGAGAAACATCAAAGAAAAACATGTCACATGGCATCCATTTATTCTTGTCTATCTGCATTATTGGTAACCTGTCCCGATAATCTTTTAATATAATTTCTGATAAGATTAAGTACATTTCTTAATGTTTTGCAGTCGGGATGCTGCAAGCCGCCAACTGCGTGTGGATACCAATACGTGAACCCCATCATGTGGATCAACCCGACCAACCCAACAGCGGATATGGACTGTCCTATATGGAACAACGACCCTAACCAACTGTGCTACAATTGTGACTCGTGCAAGGCCGGTTTGTTAGGGAACCTAAGGAAAGAATGGAGAACCGCTAATGTGATATTGATCATAGCCATCGTGGCTCTTATATGTCTTTATCTTATAGCTTGTAGTGCCTACAGAAATGCACAAACTGAAGAAATTTTCAGAAGGTATAAACAAGGATGGACTTAAGAGGTGGTACTAAGCGTGTCCCAAAGGTGTTTGTTTCTTGTTTCTTTACACGCCAAATTTTCAAGATGTCGTGATTTCGTTCACGTTCGGTTATTAGTTCTGTTTTGGTTGTTTAAAAATGTAGGATTGTAGCTAGCGTTGTGGACTTGTTAGTGTATATGTTCTTTTCAGTGGTCTTCTAGTAGGTAACTAAGGGATTATTATTGTACATCTTTAGTATGAACTTTATTGTTATTTTGTTTTACTTCACTTTGTTGTATCAAGTAGATGGTTTGGTACTTTGGTGTAAAACCAAAAGTCGTGTACGAGGTTGTGCGCGGTGTACAACCGGCCTCAAAATTTCACAGGTCAAAATTTTGCAATCATTTTTTTTGGGCATCAAAGTCTTACACATTAGTCAAAAGCAGGGTTGAGCACTGATGGTTCAAAACCAAACTGGACCGACCAAACCGACAGCTCATCGGTTCGGTTTCGGTTTCAGGGTTTACATGATTTCGGTCTCGGTTCGGTTCAAAACCGACAAAAACATACTAAAATACACCTAGACCGACAAAACCGAACCGAACCGACCAAAAACCGAACCGAACCGAAAACATTCGGTTTGGTTTCGGTTCGCGTTTTTCATGGTTTTCGGTCATCGGTTTTCTCGGTTCGGGACGGGTCGGTTTATGACCGATGCTCGGCCCTAATCAAAAGCGTAAATAACACTAATAACAAATTTCAGATGTACTTCAAAATTAACTCAAAGTTTACACAGTAATGAAAAGCAATTCGTTTCATAAGTAGCAACTTTAATTGTCATTTTTAGATGATTAATTTTTATTTTAATTTGTTTTTGTTTTGAAGGGTAAAAGCTATATATACGCAACGTACTTTTTCAAAAAAACACATCTACGCAATATACTTTGTTAAGGGTCAAAGCTAGCTAACATACTTTCAAATTTGTTTCGATCTAGCTAATATAACCTGTTGGTAGTAGGTTAACAGGTCACATTTGCTAAATATTTGCACAGTTAGTCCTCTAGGACTAACGACCGTTAGCTAGATGATAACGACCGTTTAAAAAAAATAAAAATAAAAATATTTTTTTTTTTCTTAAAATCTACTTAAAATATTTTTTTTAATTCATAATTTTTATTAAAAAAAAAGTTAAAAAAAAATCGGATTTTTTTTTTAATAAAGTAATTTTTTTTAAAAGTAATTTAAAAAAAAAAAACATAATTTTATAAAAAAAAAACGTAATTTTTTAAGTTTTTTTTAAAGTTTAAAAAAAACGTAATTTTTTAAAAAATTAAAAAATTACTTTTTTTTTAAATTACGTTTTAAAAAAAAAAATCATATATTTTTTTTTAAACTATTTTTTTTAATAAAAATTATGAATTAAAAAAAATATTTTAAGTAGATTTTAGGAAAAAATATTTTAAAGTTTTTTTTTTTTTTTTTTTTTTTAACGGTCGTTATCATCCAGCTAACGGTCGTTAGTCTTAGAGGATTAACTGCGCAAATTTTTTGCAAATGTGACCTGGTAACCTACTACCAACAGGTCATATTAGCTAGATCGAAACAAATTTGAAAATATGTTAGCTAGCTTTGACCCTTAACAAAGTATATTGCGTAAATGTGTTTTTTTTGAAAAAGTACGTTGCGTATCTATAATGGATTTTACACAGGAACCAAAAAAAAATCCTGTATAATGGATTTTACTTTATTTTAAATTTAGTTTAGAGTTAAGGCATAATTTCATTATATAGAGTAAAATACACCGTTCGTCCCTAATTTTGTGTACACGTATCACGTTGAACCAAGACTAGGCATTTTCATCGCCGGTGATCCAAAACAGTGTTTTTATAGTCTAAACAAGTCCCTTGACCAGGATTGCCAAAGTCAACGTAGCTTTTTTGGTTGTACATTGAGGGTATAATAAACAATTAACAATTATAACATTTCTTAGTTAAATCTAACCCAACCAAGAAGCAAGCTCAACATGGTCGGAACTAAAAAAGAACAGAACATTGTTGTGCAGAAAGTGGTACCGCATTGAAGGTACGTAGTATCAAACTATCAATCTTAGTAATCCAGCCACTGAAATATGAAGATTCAATAATAGCTTCTTATCTCAGATCTGAACAAGTCTATCTGGTATCAATTGATAACATATATTTATTATCTAGTAACATTGTCTTCCCAAAATTTCTCTTCAGGCTTAACAACATGAATATGGATAAAAAAAGATGTAAACGACCCCTATTTAAACAATTAAAAACACTGTTTTGGACTACCGGCGATGAAAATGCCTAGTCTTGGTTCAACGTGGTGCGTGTGTACAAGATTAGGGACGAACGGTGTATTTTACTCTTTCATATATATCTTTCCCTAGATGAATAATTTACATGTATATCCTTTGTACCAGTTTTAGATACATAAATGATAAGGATTTAAAAGGTACACTTTTGAGGGGTCATTTAAGCCCTTAATCGACCATTTTTATATTCGTTACTGCTTATTTTCGTTCCCTTTCACTTTTTAGGTCTTTTGAAGGTAAATTCTTTGGAATGACACTTATTCTGACGAAAAGGCGCGAATATATGAAGAAAATGGCCAAAGTCAAGATCAAGACACTCAAGCTGCTGGAATTGAAGGTGACGGCGTCACAGCCAAAGGGCGACGCCGTCGCAACATGCTTTGTGACGACTCAGTAGCGAAATTGCTATTTTGCACGTGACGGCATCAAATTTTAAAGAGTAGGGCGTCACAACTCAGACGACCTAGATTCGGATCCAGACGGCGTCAGAAGATGAAGCCGACGGCGTCACAACCATAAGGTGACGCCGTCACAAAGTTGACGTGGCCAAGACGAAAACCTAATGGCGGCGATCCAACGGCGTCACAAATAAAGAGTGACGCCGTTGCATGTTGTAACTCTATATATAGAATTCGAATTTTCAGGTTTTTAGAGAGGTAGTTTTGTGGAGTAAAACCTAAACTGAACTTTGGCTGTCTTGGGCAGTATCTTAGGGTTCCATACCCTATTTTACAACAAGATAAGTGATTTGCTTCATTAATTCAATTATGTCTTCAATTGTTTGTGTGTATGCTTGCATGTTTTCCATGTCCGGCTAATTTACTTGTGTGTTTGCTTAGATCTATGAAACCTAGGTATTGAATGTTGATTGATTCTCTCTTATCTTAATTGTGATTGACCTAGTATTGCGATAGGTCATTCGTTGTATTTTTAATGCTTGAGTAATCTTTGTGAACATTAGTTTATAATCACCTAGAGTTATTGTAGGCTAAACATCCAAAGATAACCTTAGAGTTAGTTTATGAATCCTATAGATTTCGTAGGCAATAACCTTAAGGTAGTCACAAAGAGTTAGGGAAAAACGCATACCCCACAACCTTAGAAGACACAACGCGTTAAGAATAAGGACATGACAATTCAACCATCACTAGGAGATAACTAGGGAGTAATAACATCTAGGTAAACACATCTTTAAATCATCATACGAGCACACAACAATAGACATAGACTACCCTCACCTTAGCTTAGTTAATTAGATAATTAGATAAGTAGAGTAATCGGTAGAAATACCACTCCTCAAATCCAATACCCCGAGATTCGTACCTTTCAATTTTCTAAAAAATATAAAAAAGAATAAAAAATAATCTTCCTCAACCCCAACCTTAGCGTAGTAATTTCTCACTAGCATTCCTATTCCCTTAGAGAACGATATCAGTTCCCGAGGCTTACCCTAATACTACACTACAACGATTAGGTTCACTGCCTAGGGTGTTGAAAAACTTGCTCGACGAAAAGGAAGTTCCTTTGACCCCGAACGCACGTTGTACGCGTATCAAATTTTTGGCGCCGTTGCCGGGGAATAGAATAGCTAGTTAGATTTCCACCTCGTTTAAGTTCCCTTGCTTGATTCCTATCAAGTAAGCTTTTTCCCAATTTTTAGCTTCCTTATAGTCTATCCCCCTTCTTTGTGACCTTTGTTCGTAAAACCCATCACTCACCATGATTCGCATCTTTCGTCGAAGAGTCTTCACACTACCCGCCCCCAATCCTCCTCCCAATCCCGAAATAGAAAACGCAATCCCACAAAACCTTTCACCCGTTCACCACTTTGGAAATTACCTAGGGCATAATGAAATAAATTGGCAACAACATAGTCCTTTCTATGACTCGGATTCCGATGAGGAGTTTGACTATGGTGAAGCAATTGATCACGGGGAGGTCATCAATGAAGTTAAGTTTGAAATGGAAGAGGACCCCTCACAATGTTTTGACCCTAGGTGTAGAATTGAGAAAGATAGTCCCTTTATCATGCAATTCCCTTGCAAAATAGGATTAGAAGGATTCAATGCTTACTTGAATTCGTTCTTTCCTTTAAACTTAATCTCAAGGAACTTATGCAATAAAATTAAGATCAATGAGTTAACTTATCAAGGGAACAATGTTGTTGAAGCTGTCACTCATTTGCATGTGTTTGTTGGAAGTTTTGCTTATTTGGTAGAATTCATGGTCTTAGAAAACTTAGGAAAATTTATTGATAAGGACCTCACTCAAGTAATATTTGGAAAACCTTTTAAGAAAATGACTAGGTTGAATGAACTAATGATTGATGGTCTAATTACGTTCTCTGATGAAGTTGAAGATTTTGTCTACCAAATGTCACGTGCTCATCCTAGCTTTAAACACAAGGATATTGAGGCATGCAATAGAATGACTCCTATTCCATTGCTTAGTGAATGGGATAAGAAAAATGGACTTAGCTACCCATATGAGAAAACTAAGAGATATTACAAACAATGCCTCGAGTTAGGAGATGAGTACAAGAGAAATGAGAGAACATTGGAATGGCTTAGGTATGGGCACGTAAGCGTGCACGAGACCACGTAGGGGCACGACTTCGAGTCTAGCTACAAGACTCATAAATAAAGAAAAGCGCTTCGTGATAGGCAACACATGCTTAATTGTTTGCTTGTTTGTGTGACGTATATCTTTTATTGATTGTTTATTCTCGTGTTTGAATTTGTAAAAATGCTTTATTTTGTCTTTAACCTCGTCTTAATTACATATAAAGGTATTTTACAAAAGGGATAAGTGTAGGGAGGAATACACACGTTTAAAAAAAAAAAAAAAAAGTGAACATGAGAATTACGATTATTAAAAAGATATACATGTGTGTTTGTTTGAGTCAAATGCTTGTATCGAGTCATAATGGATGTTTTGCAGGAAATTTTTCCAGATTCTAAAGATATAAATTTTCCGAATTTTTCCGAAAATCGCAGACCAGTTTATGTCAGGTTAACCTGACGGCGTCAGGAGGAGTAGAAACAACTTCTAATTTTTTTCTCGTTTTCTGTGCTACTTATAAATTTTTGAAATTTCTCAGGTCTTAATTTTCCAGAAAATCTGTAAACATCCATTCCACAAGCATTATATCCTAGTTTAGTAAAGTCATATATAGTGTTACCGTCGATTTTAAGCGAAGGTTTCATTTGTTTTCTTTAAGTGTTTTTATTAATCAAGAAGAAGATACATAAGATTTGATGGAGCTTTTCACGCATACATTCTTCTTGGAGAAGAATTTGTTAATACAAATAAGCCGTAAAAACGTTTATTTATATTTTACGATCTTCTAATGTTTTGTCGATAACAAACATAAAATCATTTTAACGAAACAAATAAAATACATAAATAGTTTGAGTCAATAGTTTCCTAACACACTTACGTTTTCACATAAAACACTAAAACAAGTATAAGTGATTTTATGATTTAGATACATATGTACAACAACTAGTATTTACATATTGGGCTAGCATATACTTAAACTAAGTATATACTCCCTCCGTCTCAAAATTATTGTCAGGAGACAAAAATCACCAAGTTTAATAAAAGTGGGACAAAAGTAATTTTCAACCATTCATATAGAATATTCCCCCACTAAATTCTCTAGTTATTACTAAAAATGGAAGGATGACAATTTTTTTGAGACATCTTAAAAAGGAAATATGGACTATTAATTTGAGACGGAGGGAGTACTAAAATGGGTAAAAACAAGTTTATACTAAAATGGGTAAAAACAAGTATATACTAAATGGGTAAAAACTAGCAAATGGTATTGACCCATAACCCATGGTTTTATATATACCACTTAACCAAGTTCATTGTATCTTTGAGATACATTGTATCTAGAAAGAAAACCATGGATCAACCCATGACCCATAACCAAAAATACCCATGGGCAAAGAGGAGCGTCCCACGGATCCCTAGCTTTGTGCTAGCCGGATCCCTTGTGGGAGGGATCCGGGGAACAGTAGAAAATCTCCTCTATAAATAGAGAGCCATTTCTTCCTTTCTACTCACCACTTTACACACATACTTCCCCAAGTATTATATCCCTCTAACCTCATATCCAAGTGATCTATGTAGTTTGTGTTTTGTTTTTGTGTGATTCTCTAGGTTCCTCTTAAATGCGAGATCACCACTTCTTGAAGACGAGCAAGCTCAAGTCCATGAGTTGCCATGCTTCGTCATCATCAAGACAACAAAGGTTCTCTTGTTGATAGTTCTTTCTTCCTCCGTAGATGTTGGGTTGAAGGCGTTAGTGAAGGATGCCGAAAGTGTCAAGACGAAGGCATTAGTGAAAGGTGCTTATCGTCCGTGTCAAAGAATTAGTGAAGAATGCTAAAGGTGTCAAGACGAAGGCATTAGTGAAAGGTGCCAAGCGTTGTGTCAAAGGCATTAGTGAAGGATGCCTAAGAATCAAATCAAGTGGCATTTGGGAAGAATGCCTGGGTCGTATAATCGATGAGGTGCATCGTTATACATATAAGTATCTGTCTATTTAGGATGGTGATATCCTTAATGGTGTTGTAACAAGGAGTAGATCTCCTTGAGATTAGGTGTTGTGTTGTGAAGGGTAGTAGTTCCTCCATAGTAATGGAACTAGGTACTTAGCCTAGTACCTAATAAAGGGTAGGCGACGTTGTGATAGGATTAGTTCTCCTTGGTGTGAAAGAACTCGGTGATTAGCCTAGCACCGTATAAAGGGTAGGCGACGTTGTGTTAGGTGTGGTTCGCCTTGGTGTGAAGGAACTCGATATTTAGCTTTGTAACGGAAAAAGGTTAAGCGACGTTGTGAAGGCTTCTCCGCCATAAGGAGTTGGTGTAGTGTTTACGAACTCTCGAGTAGGTGACTCGGGGAGTGGAGTAGGGTAAGGAAGGTGTCCTTGTAGCCGAACCACTATAGTTACTTGTGTCGTGGTGATGTGCTTCTTACTCTTTATCTTTCACTACACGTTTATATATCTATCTATCAACGTCCAACATAAACAACCAAATAGATTGACGTAAGTCAATTTGTAAAACTATTCAATCCCCCCCCCCTTCTAGTTTTCTACAGAATTTAACCACTACTTCACACGGATCCTACCGAGCTAATCAGGGGAGTATTAGTTTCTTTCATTTTTAATTACCTTCCATTATCATAACTCTGATACTTTAGGGGAATATTGGGTGCAATGTTCAGTTTAAGTGTAGGGAAGGGAAATAAAACGGGAACTTTGAAACTATGCTTATCCTTGACTATTTGCCTTGTCTAATCTCAATTCTGTAATAAACCATGAGAAATATCGGTTAGGGTAATTTTGGCACCAAATTTAAAAATTTTCATGACATGTAGGAGTGGGCCATTAGTCTTAATAAAGCGTCTCATGGATAGGAAGTTATATGACTAGCACAAAACCCTTTACCACTTAAATTCCACCCAAAATGTGAGGACCGCCCTTAGATTTGTAGGAATTAAAGCATTCCACTTTAATGCTTCGAGAGTGTACCGGTAGTATAATATATTCTAGAACTTGTTTTGTGATGCATTTCGATATCACTAGTGAGATTACACTTGTGTAGTTAGGAATAACTAAATGATAAAAAGCATTAGGATAACCCTTGTTTGATACCTGTATTATAATTACTTCTTCCACATCGGTTGAGTAATTCCCCCAAACCCTTGCGTTGTGCTCATCTTTAGTACATGATGCCCCTAGTTAACCCCTCAGAGCCTATCTTTTTCACGGTTCTCGTGATGTTTCGGTTTTTCGGAATATCAATGAAGAGCATTGTTTACAATCCATCCCCAAATGTACACCCAAATCGCCTTAGCCTACCCTGTATGCACTCATTTTTAGTGCATTATTGTTATCATACTAAACCCTTAGTTCAAATATCTAGTTGCTTGCATAAGTTGTTAAGTCGAGTCATATCCTTTGTACATAGTTTTGGGACGATTGGAACGATTGGGAAAAGTTAAATTTTATGAAGTGACGGGAAGGAACGTTAAATTAAAATTTCCTTTATTTACGTAATAATGTACTCCAAGTGTTTTGATCTTTTCAATTCGGGTCAAATTAGTGTTATAGTAATAAAAACTCAAGTGTAGGGATGTACCTATAAATCCCTATTATTTTGATGTTATCGTAGAGAATGCTAGAGTAAAAGTGTATGAAAAAAAAGGGCTACCATCCTAAATCTATCTTTAAATTTATGTTTGTTTATTTCAAAGTTATCTAGAGTTTAGAGTGTCGAGCCTTGGCTTAGCAACGCCATTCTTCTCATGCTTGTAACATAAAGATCTTTGACTTGCCACCACTAAATCACCTATCCCACCAAACCCTTTGTCTCCCTTCCGTAAGCCTAACGTTACAACCCTTTAAAAGACCTCTTGGATAGTTTTTCCTAGGTGCTTATGCCAAAGCGATGGAGGTTTGATCTAGTCTCAATCCTATGGTAATCTATGTACTAGGACCGGTTAATGAGTGCTTATCTTCCATTTCCAACTTGATATATTTCATATACACCCGAGAGATGAGAGTATCCAAACACCACTTGTGAGGTGCTAGTATGTAATTTCCGTGCTTGTTATGACTTTTGCGGGGCTTCTACTTGTTGTGAACTGTTCTAAACTAATGCTTCATGACCCCTATGTAACACCCCAACCCGACAAGGGTAGAAGTGTCACATTCTGGTGTCATATCAGAACATACAAATAAAAGATTTTGTAAACTGAAGCCTTGTAAAATAATTTACCAAGTCATATAAACGAATGACTTACAAAGAAATATAAAATCCAATACGACCAAAATGAATTGAAACCAAAAACAAAAGCTCTTCAATACAATCCAAAGTAATAAGGTAACTAGGGTCAGTCCACTCAGATAATCCAACTCTCAGCCCATCTTCAACCTAACACCTGCCGCAGGAAAAGAAATGCGGCTGAGCTTAAAAATCCCAGTGAACAGATATAACAAAACGAAAGCTAAATAAAAGCAGAAATACGAAATGAAACAAAGGGAACGGATAATAAAGTCGCAGTGAATGAGAACAATGAGTCAATGAGGATCCTGCAGAACGCAATTATACAGATATCCAAAGTACATATAACCATGAGAACGAAGCAAAGCAAAGCATCATGACGAGCATACAAGCACATACAAACCAGGCATACAAGTACTGAAACATAAGCAAGCATAGCAGACGTCATATCCACACAACATATACAAAGATACAATCAATTCAGAAATCAAGACATACAAGCCAAAATGATATCTACAGGAAAGCGGAAGCAATTAATTAGCAAGTGAGCATGGCATTTCACACAGGTCAAACCCTTAGTTGAAAACATAGCCAAGATCATACAAATGGAAGTACTAACGTCACCAACACATGGCGATCACACATAATAAGTAGAAATACAGTATAAAGATATAATTAAATGAAATAGGGACATAGCAGGGTAATTGAACACGTTAACAAGCCAGACATCATAAAGTTGAACCATTTACCCAATCAAACCGTAGCATAAATAGAAATGCAAACATGGCAGGTCAACCACAAGCAGATAAGGACACCACGGATAGTCATAGTCCACAAGATTAATCGAACGAGGTACAAAAGATAAACAGATCAACAATCGATTTCACACAAGCACGGATACCAGACAAATCAAAGGAGTACATAACAGTAAGATAGCATATCATCAGATGACAACATGTAAATCTTATATCGCATACATACATATCATACAGAGTAAAAAGTAGTCACATAACATGAATATCATAATCAAATCCAATAACATATAATAACCCGGTACGTGAATGCAACGATAATCGGAATTAACGAAATGAGAGTGTGACAGATCAAATCAATGGAATATATATATCTTGGTAATAGAGTGAGTCATATAAAGGGTACGGATAAAGATAATCAATACAGAATATGATGCGTTGGGAAATACAGAAGGTACAATATGGTTATATCAATAGTGTAAGGTCCGGAGAATCCATCCCGAGCCAACAAAACAAACCAATATCAATAGTGGCAATAGTCGCCAATAGTATCCAATAGTAGCCATTATATTCGAGGGTGACCTCGAATACCAAACCAATATGAGGAGACCTCAAGAACCAGTGGAGTAGCTAGCTCCCAAAATGTGAAGGGGTGTATTGCACACACGCACCGCATCACCAAAACAAATCATATCATATCAAATACAAATCAAAACAAATCTAGGATGCATCCATACCGCAAAACAATAGTGGTCATACAATATATCCGCGCCGCATAATCAATACAATAATGGGGACGGTGTGGAACATCACTCATCCACACTGAGTCATGCCATTGGTGCATCAATGACACGGACATGGAACCCCCATGCCTAGTTAATGGCTCGGGTATCAACTGACGGGTCAAAGTGTACAGTATAGAGGTCAATCAATATCAAAGGTCCAATATTAGCAGTTCACAAATCAAATCAATAATCCAATATCAATGGTTCAATTTTCAAAGGTCCAAATAGCAAAGGATCAATATCAAAGGTTCAATAGCAAAAGGGTCAATAGCAAAGGTTCAATATCAATAGTTCAATAGTAGAGCAAAGGTTCAATATCAATATGGCAAGAGATCAAAGATGCAAAGAGATCATGAGAAACCTTATGAGAAAGGTCAATATCCATGTACCTTATTCGAAGCCATCAACAATGAAAGTAAAGTCAAGAAAGGAGATCAATCACGTCGCCCGGAATCTATATGAATTAGATAACGCTTATTAAGATCGGATTACTCATTTTAGACGGCTTTCCATTTTTAGAAGGTTTTCACTTTTAGTAACTTCCCATTTTAGGTAACTTTCTATTTTAGGCAGGTTTCTATAGTTAATAACTTTTCAAAATAACAAGTTTCCGTATTTAGCATATTTAGTCATAAATGATATAATCAAGTCAATTTTAGGTTAAAATAATGAAAACAAGTATTATCGTAGTTTAAGGGTCAATTATGACAAGTTTATAAGTTTAGGGTTTAAAGTGTAAATATTATCAAGTTTACCCATTTTACTCATTTAGTCCATTAGTTATCATGTTAACATATCAAACCTTCAAGTTTTAATAATTACAAAATTAACCTTTAATTTATGTAAATCGTATATGTATACAAATGAGCCCTAGTTTTAGATTACCATTTCCACTTACGTTTTAGGCCATTTAGATTCGACAAGTACCATATTAAATGATTCTCTTGTGATCCCCTTTTTATGCCGAGACAATCCCTCCCCCAAAACAATTCTACATGCCACATTAACCAACCAAACAAAACCCTTAATCCTTTTATTATCGATTCAATTTACAAGACACTTATACGTACATACTAAGGCATCATTTAACTTGTTATCAATTTATGAGTGTGTCGTATACCAAGGGATCCAAAACAGATTCGTGTAAACAATTACAAGGCCTTATATCATTCGATTCATACAAGGTGAAAATCATGATTTCATGTGATTTATTCTATCATCTTATGCGACGACATATTCCATTATTTTATGTGATGAGATTAACGTGTACATGCAATCTTTTGAGGTTATAATCACACGACCAAATCAAGAAAATGGGGAGGAGATGGGACGAGATACAAGATACGTTACCCTTGTAGTGTGAACGAAAAAGGAAGCAAGATTAGAGCATCAAAGCCCCATGACAAGCCTTCTCCTGGCTTAGAACCCACGCATAAAACAACAACCCCACGACAGCCACACAAAACTCAAGACCAAAGTCTCCCTTTGCAGTAAAACATGACCATAGCACCCTTGAAACACCTTACGGATTTTTCTTGAGCCTTGAATTCGAATGGGAGGGAGGAATGATATTGTTGCCGCTACTTTTTTGTGTAGAGGATGATTAGGGTTTTGTGATTTTGTTTGAATTGGTAAATATGGTAGATAAATGAGAATTAAAAGGAGTTAGGGGAATTAAATTGGGGCTGCTTAATGGAAGTAATGGGGCGAAATTCTTGGCCAAAATTAGGGGGGAATTAATGACTAATTTGATTTCCTTGATTACAAAATCTGTTAGTCTTTAATTTAATTTGTAACTTGTATATATATTTAATTCATTTAACTTATATTATGTGTGATATTTATTTAGTAAACATAAGAGTAAGTTTTGTAAATTAAGTGTTAAACGAATCTAACGAGCTTGACGAATTTTATAATTATTAGCTTGAGGGGTATAATAGTCATTTAACATGTTTACAAATTTTAGGGTTTTACAACTCTTCCCCTCTAAAAGAAAATTTTCGTCCTCGAAAATTGAAGTCGCATAAGTACATGGAGACGTACCGGTTCAAGGCAGACATAGCAATTCATAGTTTCACACAGACCATAACGATTTCGTTTTTCAAAGCGTACAAAACTTATAATGCAATGTGATGTCGTGAGAATCTCAAAGAAGTATGTAATTCCAAAATGAGGATTGACAATTAACGGATACAAGTCATATTCCATTCACGCACCAATCCGTGCATTTCCCAAGATTTCGTATGATTTCAATAAGTTCAAATCATATGATCTCGATATTATCACGTTGATCAGGCGTCATAATACTTGCATCACATAACAAGTCCTTATTGTCATCATATTCAATCCCGGGTCATGACAAACCACATAACCAATATCACATCAAAACGAGATAACATACGAGATAACAAGTAACATACCAAAACAGCCGGATCACATACATACAACATATACTACATCAAACAACTTACCATATCACCAAAGAAGAAGGTCACCAACTTGCTCAAAACGGTTCCTCATGACTCATTACTGACGATCCAAAAGAAAAACTGAGCTATTAACCAAATGCCAAACGACAAAACTTCACCATTCAAACCGAGTTCCGAACAAATCAAGAAAAGCAATACTGATCAGAATCTCTTAACAGAATATCAAACCGCCTCAAAACGCATGACACCCAACGAATCGAGTAACACAAGTCCCGCCCAAATCATATGAAGTAGATGAACCTTCTCAGCCACCGGTTGAATCTTGTCTCCGTCTTTTGCGTCTTTGGTTGATCCGTCCAGCTCCCTCCAACAGCATCCTGATGTCTCCACAAGAACACTTGACGGTCGGTACGACTTACGCTTCACGAACCTCTCCAGCTCAGAGACTGTTGCAGCAACGCAGGTTCGGCACCATCGTCTTCGGCTCCACGGTTAGTCTCCATCTAACGATCGACAAACGGATGTGCGAAGACAAAATAATAAAATCAAATGCGAAGAGAAGAAGAGCAAACAGTGAAGACAAAAGATTATCGAGTCAAACTGAACGACAATCAAAAGGAATCGGAATATATCGAAAGACGCCGAAGCCTAATGTCTACCCAGTCCTCACAAGTCAATCCTAAGGTCAACAAGACGAAACCTGGGCTCTGATACCATAATTGTAACACCCCAACCCGACAAGGGTAGAAGTGTCACATTCTGGTGTCATATCAGAACATACAAATAAAAGATTTTGTAAACTGAAGCCTTGTAAAATAATTTACCAAGTCATATAAACGAATGACTTACAAAGAAATATAAAATCCAATACGACCAAAATGAATTGAAACCAAAAACAAAAGCTCTTCAATACAATCCAAAGTAATAAGGTAACTAGGGTCAGTCCACTAAGATAATCCAACTCTCAGCCCATCAAGCCCATCTTCAACCTAACACCTGCCGCAGGAAAAGAAATGCGGCTGAGCTTAAAAAGCCCAGTGAACAGATATAACAAAACGAAAGCTAAATAAAAGCAGAAATACGAAATGAAACAAAGGGAACGGATAATAAAGTCGCAGCGAATGAGAACAATGAGTCAATGAGGATCCTGCAGAACGCAATTATACAGATATCCAAAGTACATATAACCATGAGAACGAAGCAAAGCAAAGCATCATGACGAGCATACAAGCACATACAAATCAGGCATACAAGTACTGAAACATAAGCAAGCATAGCAGACGTCATATCCACACAACATATACAACATACAATCAATTCAGGAAATCACAAGACATACAAGCCAAACAGATATCTACAGGAAAGCGGAAGCAATTAATTAGCAAGTGAGCATCGCATTTCACACAGGTCAAACCCTTAGTTGAAAACATAGCCAGCATCATACAGCGGAAGTACTAACATCAGTCAACACATGGCAGTCACACATAATAAGTAGAAATACGATAAAGATATAATTAAATGAAATAGGGACATAGCAGGGTAATTGAACACGTTAACAAGCCAGACATCATAAAGTTGAACCATTTACCCAATCAAACCGTAGCATAAATAGAAATGCAAACATGGGTGTCAACCACAAGCAGATAAGGACACCACGGATAGTCATAGTCCACAAGATTAATCGAACGAGGTACAAAAGATAAACAGATCAACAATCGATTTCACACAAGCACGGATACCAGACAAATCAAAGGAGTACATAACAGTAAGATAGCATATCATCAGATGACAACATGTAAATCTTATATCGCATACATACATATCATACAGAGTAAACAGTAGTCACATAACATGAATATCATAATCAAATCCAATAACATATAATAACCCGGTACGTGAATGGAACGATAATCGGAATTAACGAAATGAGAGTGTGACAGATCAAATCAATGGAATATATATATCTTGGTAATAGAGTGAGTCATATAAGGTCTGGATAAAGATAATCAATACAGAATATGATGCGTTGGGAAATACAGAAGGTACAATATGGTTATATCAATAGTGTAAGGTCTGTCAGAATCCATCCCGAGCCAACAAAACAAACCAATATCAATAGTGGCAATAGTCGCCAATAGTATCCAATAGTAGCCATTATATTCGGAGGGGTGACCTCGGAATACCAAACCAATATGAGGGGAGACCTCAGTAACCAGTGGAGTAGCTAGCTCCCAAAATGTGAGGGGGTGTATTGCACACACGCACCGCATCACCAAAACAAATCATATCATATCAAATACAAATCAAAACAAATCTAGGATGCATCCATACGCCCCCTGCAAAACAATAGTGGTCATACAATATATCTGAAGCGCGCATAATCAATACAAAATGGGGACGGTGTGGAACATCACTCATCCACACTGGAGTCATGCCATTGGTGCATCAATGACACGGACATGGAACCCCCATGCCTAGTTAATGGCTCGGGTATCAACTGACGGGTCAAAGTGTACAGTATAGAGGTCAATCAATATCAAAGGTCCAATATTAGCAGTTCACAAATCAAATCAATAATCCAATATCAATGGTTCAATTTTCAAAGGTCCAAATAGCAAAGGATCAATATCAAAGGTTCAATAGCAAAAGGGTCAATAGCAAAGGTTCAATATCAATAGTTCAATAGTAGAGCAAAGGTTCAATATCAATATGGCAAGAGATCAAAGATGCAAAGAGATCATGAGAAACCTTATGAGAAAGGTCAGAATATCTGTACCTTATTCGAAGCAATCAACAATGAAAGTAAAGTCAAGAAAGGAGATCAATCACGTCGCCCGGAACCTATATGAATTGGATAACACTTATTAAGATCGGATTACTCATTTTAGACGGCTTTCCATTTTTAGAAGGTTTCCACTTTTAGTAACTTCCCATTTTAGGTAACTTTCTATTTTAGGCAGGTTTCTATAGTTAATAACTTTTCAAAATAACAAGTTTCCGTATTTAGCAGATTTAGTCATAAATGATATAATCAAGTCAATTTAGGTTAAAATAATGAAAACAAGTATTATCGTAGTTTAAGGGTCAATTATGACAAGTTTATAAGTTTAGGGTTTAAAGTGTAAATATTATCAAGTTTACCCATTTTACTCATTTAGTCCATTAGTTATCATCTTAACATATCAAACCTTCAAGTTTTAATAATTACAAAATTAACCTTTAATTTATGTAAATCGTATATGTATACAAATGAGCCGTAGTTTTTAGATTACGATTTCCACTTACGTTTTAGGCCATTTAGACTCGACAAGTACCATATTAAATGATTCTCTTGTGATCCCCTTTTTATGCCGAGACAATCCCTCCCCCAAAACAATTCTACATGCCACATTAACCAACCAAACAAAACCCTTAATCCTTTTATTATCGATTCAATTTACAAGACACTTATACGTACATACTAAGGCATCATTTAACTTGTTATCAATTTATGAGTGTGTCGTATACCAAGGGATCCAAAACAGATTCGTGTAAACAATTACAAGGCCTTATATCATTCGATTCATACAAGGTGAAAATCATGATTTCATGTGATTTATTCTATCATCTTATGCGACGACATATTCCATTATTTTATGTGATGAGATTAACGTGTACATGCAATCTTTTGAGGTTATAATCACACGACCAAATCAAGAAAATGGGGAGGAGATGGGACGAGATACAAGATACGTTACCCTTGTAGTGTGAACGAAAAAGGAAGCAAGATTAGAGCATCAAAGCCCCACGACAAGCCTTCTCCTTGGCTTAGAACCCACGACAGAAACAACAACCCCCACGACAGCCACAAAAACTCAAGACCAAAGTCTCCTTTGCGAGTAAAACATGACCATAGCACCCTTGAAACACCTTACGGATTTTTCTTGAGCCTTGAATTCGAATGGGAGGGAGGAATGATATTGTTGCCGTCACTTTTTTTTTTGTGTAGAGGATGATTAGGGTTTTGTGATTTTGTTTGAATTGGTAAATATGGTAGATAAATGAGAATTAAAAGGGAGTTAGGGGGAATTAAATTGGGGCGTTTAATGGAAGTAATGGGGCGAAATTCTTGGCCAAAATTAGGGGGGAATTAATGACTAATTTGATTTCCTTGATTACAAAATCTGTTAGTCTTTAATTTAATTTGTAACTTGTATATATATTTAATTCATTTAACTTATATTATGTGTGATATTTATTTAGTAAACATAAGAGTAAGTTTTGTAAATTAAGTGTTAAACGAATCTAACGAGCTTGACGAATTTTATAATTATTAGCTTGAGGGGTATAATAGTCATTTAACACGTTTACAAATTTTAGGGTTTTACACCCTAACTTATAAATTAATTGGCTAAAAGCACATTTGCTTGAGGACAAGCAAATACCAAGTGTAGGGATATTTGATAAGGATTTAAAAGATACACTTTTGAGGGGTCATTTAAGCCCTTAATCGACCACTTTTATATCCGTTACTGCTTAATTTCGTTCCTTTTCACTTTTTAGGTCTCTTGAAGGCAAATTGCTGGAATGACACTTATTCGGACGAAAAGGTGCGAATATATGAAGAAAATGGCCAAAGTCATAATCAAGACACTCAAGCTGCTGGAATTGAAGGTGACGGCGTCACAGCCAAAGGGCGACGCCGTCGCAACATGCTTTGTGACGACTCAGTAGTGAAATTGCCATTTTACACGTGACGGCATCAGGTTTTAAAGAGTAGGGCGTCTCAACTCAGACGGCCTAGATTTGGATCCCGGCGGCGTCAGAAGATGAAGCCGACGGCGTCACAACCATAAGGTGACACCGTCACAAAGTTGACGTGGCCAAGACGAAAACCTAATGGCGGCGATCCGACGGCGTCACAAATAAATAGTGAGGCCGTAGCATGTTGTAACTCTATATATAGAATTCGAATTTTCAGATTTTTAGAGAGGTAGTTTTGTGGAGTAAAACCTAAACCGAACTTTGGCTGTCTTGGGCAGTATCTTAGGGTTCCATACTCTATTTTACAACAAGATAATTGATTTGCTTCATTAATTCAATTATGTCTTCAATTGTTTGTGTGTATGCTTGCATGTTTTCCATGTCCGGCTAATTTACTTGTGTGTTTGCTTATATCTATGAAACCTAGGTATTGAATATTGATTGGTTGTCTCTTATCTTAATTGTGATTGACCTAGTATTGCGATAGGTCATTCATTTTGTTTTTAATGCTTGAGTTATCTTTGTGAACATTAGTTTATAATTCAATAGAGTTATTGTAGGCTAAACATCCAAAGATAACCTTAGAGTTAGTTTATGAATCCTAGAGATTTCGTAGGCAATAACCTTAAGGTAGTCTCATAGAGTTAGGGAAAAACGCATACCCTACGACCTTAGAAGACACAACGCGTTAAGAATAAGGACGTGACAATTCAACCATCAATAGGAGATAACTAGGGAGTAATAGCATCTAGGTAAACACATCATTAAATCATCAAACGAGCACACAACAATAGACATAGACTACCCTCACCTTAGCTTAGTTAATTAGATAATTAGATAAGTAGAGTAATCGGTAGAAATACTACCCCCCAAATCCAATACCCCGAGATTCGTACCTTTCAATTTTCTAAAAAAGAATAAAAAATAATCTTCCTCAACCCCAACCTTAGCGTAGTAATTTATCACTAGCATTCCTATTCCCCTAGAGAACGATATCCATTCCCGAAGCTTACCCTAATACTACACTACAACGATTAGGTTCACTGCCTAGGGTGTTGAAAAACTTGCTCGACGAAAAGGAAGTTCCTTTGACTCCGAACGTTTGTTGTACGCGTATCAATAAAATACAATGTTTTTAATGTATCAAAAGGATATATATGTAATTTTTGAAATTACCAAGGATATATATATGTAAAAGTCCCGAGAGTTAATTGCCTAAATCGTATATAAACTTTGGCTAAAATGCACGTTTCGTCCCAACCATTTCCAAAGTGCAGAAATCATCCCTGTGAGGCTGAGAAACCTTTATGCAAATTTCCGTCCCTGGTTGAGATAAAACGTACAATTTGGCAATTTTAAAACATGAAATTTTCATCCCAACTACGGATGAAAATTTGCTCAAAAGTTTCTTATAAGAACGATTTTTATATTTTCGAAATGATTAAGACGAAACATGCAATTTGGCCAAAGTTGAGGGATGATTTATGCAATTTACTCTTTAGTTTATAAATTATGTCGACCAATGGTAATTATCAAGTGTGAAATTTGTCATGTAATACGAATATGTCGGTGTAATGTTTTCTTGGATTTGTAAATGTGCATTGATTTGTAATCAGTCTAATCACTGATCAATGTGGTTAGTTTATATGTGCACCGACTTCATGCGACCGATGTTCTTTATTTCTCGATTCATGCATTTTTTTAATTTTTGACACCATTTCCTACTTTTTTTTTTCTTTTTTTTTAAGAACATGATATAAAATACTCCTTTTATCCTAAATTTATTGTTCACATATTTTTTTTAGAATGTTTCAAATTAATTGTCCACTTACATTAATAGATAGGGAATATATATCAAGTTTATCATATTACCCTCACTTGACTTTCTAATTACAAACTTTAAAGAAGTTCTAAATTAATTAGTTAAAGGTAAAACTTTCATTGTGCAAAAAGTAGGAGAGAAAGCTTTAACGATGATGTAATTGAAACTCCAAACCAATTAACATATCAGTCCTTTAAAGCCAAATGACTGATATGTTAATTGGTTTGGAGTTTCAAAGTAGATGAACCAATAAGAAAGAAGGCGTGCTTTATGAGTCTCAAATTATTATACATTCAAAATGTACATTTGGCTTTAAAAATATTTAAATGCAGTAATTTTTTTATAAGTGACATCATCATTTAATATTATTTAACTGAATAGACAAATAGAAATGCTTCACCTAGTCAAAGATGACCTCACTCAAAACCCTCTTTTAATAGATTATATATATATATATATATATATATATATATATATATATATATATATATATATATATATATATATATATATATATATATTTTTGTTCTTTACTTAAATCAATCCGTTGTTAGAGGCTGAGCAATCCCGACCGACGATTGACCGACGCCCGACTCCGACCGACAACGACCGACACCAATCGACTTTAACTTGGGTCGGGACTCGGTTTGGGTTTTCAGCCTTGTCAGGACTTGGGTCGGGTCGGGATTACCCTGGATAACACAAAGAAAACCATACAAACCGGTTTGTTTCGGGATTACCCGAACTATAATCGGGTCGGGATTCGGTTAGGATTTTCAGCCTTGTCGGGATCGGGTCGGTTTCGGCCTGATGCTTCGTCGGCTTTTTTTTCTTCTTCTTTTATATAGATAAGTTAAATCCAAATACAAACTCAAAAAATATAATGCTATCTCCATTCAAGTCATATAAAACGTCTGTTGAAATTTATTCTGCAACTTATCATTAATTGAAGGGCAAATGGCACAAAAAGGTACTAAAATTAGGGTCCATATTCAATCAAATCATTCTTCTTTTTTTCTTGCACAAAAAGGTTGTCAACATATTTTTTTGGCGGATTTGGGTTTTTGACTAACATCCGTTAACCCACTTCGTTAGTAAATTACATATTTGGTCATTGATTTTGTAGAGTCATTTTATGCACCATCCCTCCTCCTCCACCGTCCACCACCACCCTCCTCCTCCACCAACACCTTCCGCCACCATCACCTGCCAACACCATCTGCCGCCACTACCACCGTCCACCACCACCACCACCCGCCGCCACCACCATAATGGTTTTATGTTGCTTTTTATATATGGTCTTTAGCTGCTTTTTCTAGGAAGGACCAAAGGGCTATCGTCTTCTGATTTGCGTGATACACTAGAGTATGCCAAAATGGATGCTGAAAACACTAAGCAGAAAGCATTTGAACAGTCAATAAAAAGGTGGAAGGATGAAGAAGATGCCAAGGAGGCTTTAGACAATGTGAATTTTGTTATAACTCTTTAGACTCAAAACAATCTTGGAAACCTGAACTGTGTATATTGACCAAAACGCCCATCATGTGTTATGCAAGTGGGGGTACTTAACTGGCTAATGTGGATGGTATCTAAGGCAAAAATATTGTTGTAAAAAGTCAATTTTAGTCCAGAAATGCAACAAACTAGAAGTTTGGACTAAATTTGCACATTAAGCACCATAGGGAATTTTGTTTATGATTTGTAGATTCCTAGAAAGTTAACTTGACCAAAATGCATCTATGCTTTTATATGGTCAAAAGGACTTGGTTTACTATATTATGAGGGTGTTTGGTTGCGTTTGCAACTAGATATCTGATTATCACGGCTTGCAAACGCATTAATCTGTACTAAGGTGTTTGGCAAACAGAAACTGATAATCAATTTTTTGCGTTTTGATGACCCTAAAACGTGGTTTTGGGAAAGTAGGTAGGCACCTACTTTTTGGAAACGTGATTTCTTATAACCAGACTGATTACCGTATTACCCTTTAACTTCTTCTACCACCATTACTCATATGTAGTGTATAACAAAATAAACTTGTAAATATTGATATGTCATCCTTCTACCACCAGAAACAAATCTAAGAGAAATCCTTCTACCACCAGAGACAAACCTAAGAGAATTTAGATGAGTCGGAACAAATGTCGACGCTATATGAGGACTCAAAACCTCAAGTAAAGATCCCGTCTAGATCTTTTTTCATTTGGATGAAGATTTGTTGGTTATAGATAAATGAGTGGTATATGAAGAATGTGTAAAAGAAGGATGGTGCTAATTGGTGACGGTTGTAAATAGAGGAAAGAAGAATTGTAGCCTACATGGCTATACTTGCAAATAAATGAGTTTTATATCTTTGTTGAATGTTAGTATGATTTATATTTGTTGGTTGTTTCACAAATATTGTTTTACTTTTACAAAACCATATTTTATGAAACCTTATTTTATATGTTACAATTAAGTAATTCAACAAATACAAATAATGTCTGTTTTAGTCATTTTACCTATTAACTAAATAAATTATCTGATTTGCCAAACACTAAAAAAACTGATTATCTGATTATTGCGATTTCAAACAGCATAATCAAATCAAAACATTATTTTTCATAATCACGTTTTGTAACCGTTGATTATCTATTTTCAAAACTCATAATCTATTTTCAATAAGCAATCCTAAACACCCTCTATATTCCTAAATGATGTGGCTTTCCATGTGTTTCTTGGCGTGCCTTTCATTGTAATGATCTAGTCATTTATAAGATAAAATGAAAAATTGAATTATTTGCTCCTTTTAAACTAGTCATAATTGTTATGATTTTTTATTTCTTGTTATAGGCTGAAGCGTCGGAGAATTCATTAATGGAGGAAATTACAAAGAGAAAAGAAAAGAGGCCCTTTTTGGCAACACAGACACAAGGAATAGAGACAATGAAGAATCATCGAGAGCAATTCATGAAAGAACTTGAGATAATCAAAGACCAAAGACCAGAACTGATTGACCGAATTTCAAGAGCCCGTGCTGCAGAAAAGGAGTTGGAGGAGAAGATTATTCAAGCTGTGAATCTTTTAATTACTTTTAGGGAACAACGAGATAATTTGCAAGAAAAGTGATAATACAAAGGTACAAATTAAAAGACTTGCAACACATGTAAATGAGGATAACACAGAGTTTTCACATGTGCGATTTTATTAACCACAACTATTATGGTGGTGGTGGCGGCGGGTGGTGGTGGTGTACGGTGGTAGTGGTGGCGGGTGGTGTTGGCAGGTGATGGTGGCGGAAGGTGTTAGCGGAGGAGGAGGGTGGTGGTGGATGGTGGAGGAGGGATGGTGCATAAAATGACTCTACAAAATTAAGGACCAAATATGTAATTTACTAACGAAGTGGGTTAACGGATGTTAGTAAAAAACCCAAATCCGCCAAAAAAATTTGTTGGCAACTTTTTTGTGCAAGAAAAAAAGAAGAATGACTTTATTGAATATGGACCCTACTTTAATACATTTTTGGTCATTTGCCCTTAATTGAAATAGTAGAGTTTTTTTCCATTCGTATATTAATGGGCAAATGATTGAAAAAAGTATCATACTTGCCACCATTTGTTTTTGTGGGTAGCGAACAATTTTTTTTTTGCTTTTGTGGGTACTTTTCTTTCAAATTTATCCCTTTTAGGGTATTTTGCGAAATTTTTGGACATTTTTGCCCCTCTTAGCTAATAGAATTTTTTTTCCCCCAAAGGGCAAAAATGTCACATAGTACCCTAAAAGGGATGAATTTGAAAGAAGAGTACTCGCAAAAGCAAAAAAAAAAAATTATTCGCTACCCACAAAAGAAAATGATGACAAATATATACTTTTTTCTATTATTTGCCCTATATTAATCTAAGGATTTTGATTGTGATTTGTGGCCAATTTTATATCTATATGTCATCATAAAACACATGTATAAACTTTCAACCTATTTAAATTTTCCTCATGACATAATGACATATATATATGATTCTTCAAGCTTCAAAATCACACAATTCATAGAAGTACATTTATTACATCACTGAAACATTTATGCATGATATCATACGTAATTGATTCATGCAACAAAAGTTACACCTTAGAAAATGCGCAATATTTTAGGTCACTAGCATTCTCTCTTTATTCATAGCCATATAACGCTTGTTATTATTCAAACGTGTGGTGGCGGAGGATGTACGAGATATTGTGGCGGTTTCTCGGCTTCAATCTTATCCTTAGCGAGCTCTTCGGCTTTCAGTTTATCTTGAGCCAGCTTCGCGGCTTTGGAACAGTTGAAGTAGCAAAAACACATGTGTTTCCCTCCACGTACGTGGCAAGCTCCATGGGCTGCACCCTCCCACGACTTGCATTGATCATCACAGTGCCTTGTATTTCCACAATTTCCAGACCATGTCTTGCTCGCTTTCTCGCATAATTCTCCCTTCACTGTTGCAATTTCTGTAGACATAATACAACATGAAATCTATTATTACCTCGATGATAAATGTATCCAACAATTTTGCGCTAAATAAGTATCAACTTAATGAATAAGCTCTACTACAATAAACTCGTTGATTATATATATCGATCTAATATGGTGTTGTGTTATGAAATTTACGTAAGTATATATGAACGGTAAAACAGACTTTAAATAAATCTAACAAAGTGTCTAAGCACCTGAGATAGCAACAATGAAGAGAAGCAGAATGAAGGCAAAGAAAGCAACCGATTTTTTGGCCATTTTCGAGTTAATGTAGCTCAATATATAACACTTGTTGTAAGTTTTGTGAAGAAAAGGTAAGGTGATGGAAGGGTATTTATAGGCAGAAAACGGAATCATAAAGAAATCATGTGTTGCTAATAAAGACAACTGATGGAAAAAAATCACCAAAATTTCCACAGATACTATCAAATATCGACTATTGTGGATGCATGCATATTGTATCTACCGCTCTCATTGCAACACGTGGATGGGAAAGTTGTTTCCGAATTTTGGATTTAAAGAACCGATGGAAAAAAATCACCAAAATTTCCACAGATACTATCAAATATTGACTACTAGCTTATAGACACCTTATAGACTCGTGGGTTCACGAGGTTTTAAAGAAATTATCTACTGAATTATATAACACCTATACATAGGCTCACAAAAACTTACCAGTGTGATGTTTCTCGTCGGTATAGACTTTCAAGAAATTGTCGTCTACGTTGTGTTGCTCTTTCCGGAATTCTAGTACATATTCCAATGTAGAGCTACTGCACCAACTTAGCTCGATAACCTCCAGTGTCCTATTCTTCCCAAATCCGAAGGGATATTGTTGAGTTTTAAGCAACGACGAACCAAATGGGTTGCCACCAGTTGACGCAACGGGACCCTGAGCTTGAATGTTCCTGCAAAATGAGTGATACAACGTCAACCATATGGTGAATTATACCCAACATATCAGCTGTAAAATAGTGCTAAGTATATTCTAGCGTACTTAAAAATAGATTGTGTGGTACTTGTGTGTCTAAAATAAGTGAGGCACTTATGGAATCTGCATGCTTGGTGCTTGACCTGCCAAGTATAATAAGGCAATTACAAAACTATGTTATTGTAGTAAGAACAAATTCCAATAAAACAACAAAAGGTGATTTGGCTGTTGAGATGTTACCTTGTGTACCAGGAGCATATGGTATGACCGCACTTTCAGAAAACCAAGGTGTTGACGCGTTATGATTTGGCAGGGCAGAGTACACAAAGCTCATCTCTAAGTTGCAATTAAGATGAGATGTACTATATGAACGGGCTCTACCCCTTAGACTGCCAAAGCGTGAGGACAAAGGACTGCCAAAGTGTGAGTCCCCTTTGTCCTCCCTCTCTCTCCCAGATGGGGCGGCTGTGGGTCCCCCCACATGCGGCTATATATATATATATTTATATATATATATATATATATATATATATATATATATATATATATATATATTATATATATATATATATATATATATATATATATATATTATTTGATTAGGTTGTGTATAGTTTATTTTGTGTGTTATATTTAATTTGTGTAGTGTTTTTATATGTATATAGTATATTTATTTGTGTAGTGTTTTTATATGTAGAGTATTTATTTGTGTATTGTTTCTATTTAATTAAACAATAACAATAAAATATTTTATAAACTTTTTTTTATAAACTTTTTTTATAAACGTCTTTTTATAAACTTTTTATAAACTTTTTTTTATAAACTTTTTTTATAAACTCTTTATAAACTTTTTTTATAAACTTTTTATAAACTTTTTTTATAAACTTTTCTTAAACTTTTTTTTATAAATTTTTTATACACTTTTTTTTATAAATTTTTTATAAATTTTTTATAAAAAATTTATAAGAAATTTATAAAAAATTTATATGAAATTTATAAAAAATTTATAAAAAAAGTTTATAAAATATTTATAAAAAAAGTTTATAAAAAATTTATAAAAAAAATTTATAAAAAGTAACGTAAAATAAATACCATATAAAAACACTACACAATTAAAAACACTATACATATAAAAACACTACACAAATAAATACTATGGGTATGTTTGGCGCAATGGGCTGGGGCTGGAGCTGGGGCTGAGGTTTGGGCTGGGGCTGGGGCTGGGGCTGGGGCTTTTATTATAAGCCGAAGTTGAAATTTGTATTTTTGTAGACTTGTTTGGCAAATGGGTTGCGGCTGGGGCTTATTATTGCAAAATTACTAAAAAGTATATAATTAAATGAGTTTTATGGTATGTGTTAGATATTTTTGTGGGTAAATATGTAATTTATGGTTCATAAGCCCCGGGCTAAAGTTTTTAGCCCCTTTTATGGGGCTAAAGTTTTAAGCCCTTTTAGGGGCTTATGATTTCATAAGCCCGCATGACAAACGAGACTTATTTTATAAGCCGGCTTATTTTAGAAGCCCAAGCCCCATAAGCCCCTCCATAAGCCCTCCCCAAACACACCCTATATACATATACCTAAACACTACACAATTAAAAAAAAAAAAAAAAAAAAATTGGTACAGCCATGTGGGGGGGACCCACAGCCGCCATGTGGGAGAGAGAGGGGGGCAAAAGTACCCCCTAAAAATAAGGAGGGTTAATCTAAAAAAATAGGCACCGTCCATATAAACCAACCCATTAAGATAGATCAATTGATACTCACTATATTTATATTTGGGATTTGGTCGAAGAATAGCAATGTATTTTTCAAATTTACCGATTTGGTACGTAAATTTTTTTTAAGTTATAAAAATGTAACGAACTTTCATAAGTGTTTCAATTTAGTACGTGATAATGACGTGTCGCGTTATTAATGGTTCCATGTGTCAGACTTTCAGGTATGACACGTCAACCTCACGTACCGAATTGGAACACTTATGAAAGTTCGTTACATTTCTACAACTTAAAAAAAGTTCACATACCAAATCGGTACATTTGAAAAAGTACATTGTTGTTCTTCGACCAAACGTCCAAACCCCTTTAAATTTAAACATGCACGAATATGTAGTTTAAAAAATTATACACATAGAACTTACCATGTTGCTAGGATCAAGATCAATATCACTTTAAAAATTGAAATGATTGCAAAATTTCGTATCAACTCCAACAATGGGGTGTTTGGATGTGTATTTTCGAGTAACAAATTATCATGTTATTTGAAGTCTTAGTTATCAGATGGTTGCAACTTTTAGATTCTAAGTTTTTATCATACATACAAACGCCCCCTTATCCCTATAGATAGTCGTGACAATAGTAACTACCCTTGTGCAGTTGTGCCCACATATGCAGTTTCAAACCGGTATGATATGGAGGTAGTCTTGACTTAGAATAGTCTTGACTTCTTCAATTGGAGGTAGTCTATCAGCCTTTTCCTACAGTCACAAACAAAACATATATGAAAAACACATAAAATTTATATGTTTCAATTAATGAACACAAACACAATTACAGTTACGCAGACCACGTGATTCCATCTGTTTCAAATATTGACACAACCAAAATTCAAAACACACATAGACTATGAAACACATTAACTGTAGCATCACCGGATGAAGCATTCTGTTAAAAACATAATCAAATAAAGCAAATATCAAACCTGATGTACATAATGAAATAAAGCGAATATGAAACCTGATCTACAGCACCGGAACTTATGCATTTGCGATTTCTAAGAGCACATAAAGGACAGGTTGGACAACGGTAGCATAGGTAAATCATGTAAACAGTGCGACTATGTACATTGATCCCATGGCATTAAACAAATCATGTTGACTATCCCTAACATTTGAAAAGAAAATGAATTAGTTAGAATGAAACGCCATATGCATTATGCACTAAATACTCACCGTTTTGAACCAAATTTCAAACATGTTATTTGATGTGTCGTTGTGTGTAGTTAATAATTGTATTCAAGTTATACTATTTATTTTATGTCGACTTTACCTATAAACAGTTACCCGATCTATTGTAGGTTCGTTGGTAAGTAGAGTGTCGATCACTAAGAGTGGAACGTTAACACTTAAATCTACCAGTATTTTAATTATCTAAGTTAGTCTAATTAAACCTAATTGCAACGCATCAAAAGGGTTTTCAGCCTGAGAGACTGGCACGAGGTTTAGATCTAATAAAACTGTAAAAGAGACTAATAACACACAAAAACAGAAACACATGCGATAAAGAAAAGGTCAAGCCGATAGTAAGGAAAACGTATTAACCAAGTTAATCAAATAAATGCTAGATATGTCTATGTGTTTTAGTGATTGTACTTCATTCGTTAGTGGTTTTCTAAGGTAAGCTAGGTGGCACTTCTCCCTAAACTAGAGGTTTTAAACAGATTAATCTTGTCACAATTAACTGAACCCCCATAAAGTGTCATCGTTGATTATAATCTATTCGCTATACGATATCACTACAAAGGCGAACAACGAGTACTTATTACAAATTTATGCCCTAACATTATATGTCGAAGTATTTTTTTGTGGGTTGTCGCAGTTATCTTTCAGCTTCTGAGACAAGCCTTGTAGATACCTGCTAAGATGAACAACGCGTTAGTCTCGCCCGGTGTTATCGGGACCCGACTCGGCGTGAGAATGATAGTATGGGTCTTCGAAAGGTATAGTATAAAATGTGTGTTTGTAAAAATGATACCTTATTTCCAATCACTGTATGCGTATTTATATTACTTGATGTCACTATCGGTCCTGGGTGCTGTAGGTACTTCATGGGACCGTTGATGTTGTCGAGTACGACAACTCGTCCACAGCTCTCTGGCCGTGTGGTGACACCCGGAGAATGAGACAAAGTGTATCCGGGCTAGGCGTCGAAAGTGCTTGTCGAGTCAGTGTCCTTGGACGGGTGGTTTTAGATCACCCTTTGGTGTAGCGTTGGACTACTCGGTAACATATTGGGCACTTCGGATAGAGTGTTAGACTCTTCGGATAGAGTGTTGGACTCTTCGGATAGAGTGTAGGACTCTTCGGATAGGGTGTAGGGCATTTCGGTCATTTGACCGTGAGATATCGTCGTCATGTCCCCCGTATCTTGTTATTTGTTCTTACGAGTGGCGTGATACTTAACTTTCTGTTCGTTGGGTTTCCCGAATTGGAGGCGTGTTCTATTTTTATGGGCTCCGTTTTGGACAATGGGCCCAAGCCCATTAGGTAGAAGTAGGTTAAAATAATATTTACCGTATTTTGTGGGATCGTGCCACGTGGCGGTCATTATCGTGACGGTTGATTAGCCCTTTACGACCGCGACCACGGCGTTTCGTGTCCCCACACATTTGCCTATATAATCCATTTTACCCTATTTGTTAGTTTTCACCTCTTCTTCTCTTTTCTTTTTTTTTACTGTTTGCTTCCGAGTATTTCGGCGAAAGTCAGGTGCGTCGCATTTCCTTTACTTTTGTTTCTGTTTGCGTTGCCTCTTCGTTATCCTATGGCTTCCGGTTCGGTGCATCCGACTTTTGATTCGGAACATCCGGCTTCCGAACTTGCTCCCAAATCGGATATGCATATATACTCTTCCGTGCTTTCCGAAGGGGAGCTGAATGGTCTTATTAGCGAATACGGGATTCCTATGGACCTACACCCTCGTTTACCTCCGATGGATTTTACCATGGATAATCTACCGGAGGATGTTATTGAATTGTATGAAGCATTATCTTACATTTTGGGAGTTGAGTTTAGTTTCTACCTTTCTTACGGGGGTGGGGGTACTTCAAGGTTCACATATCACAACTTGTGCCCATCGGGCTGAATAGACTTGTTATGTTTGAAATGTATTGCCGAAGTCTTGAGATTGAGCCCACCGTGAATCTATTTCGGGTGTTTTATAAGTTGAACAAGCGGGGGACTGGTTCTCGTTTGCCAGCCGAACCGGAGGGAACTCTCCGGGACGTATATTTAAGGAAACGTGCTCAAGCTTGAAAAACTGGAAGGAGAATTTTTTTCTGATAGACCGGTGAGCTATCCCGGATGCTATGCCTTGGAGGCATCCGAATTCCAGTGTTTCGGATGATGCTCCGGATGGGGGTTATTCGGATGCTGACGTTGCCAAGTTGTGTGAGGGGATAGTGGAGCTGAGGCCTGTTCATTCGGGTCATTTGTAGGAAGTCGGGTTGACGAAGGTCTGGAAGCATTCTGGCTTTCGCCCGGAGTTTAAGGATATCGAGAAGAATGGTAACGCAAACTTTTTTTTTTTTGCTTATGATTTTTTCTTACTTTGTGCAGTTATTACCATGTCTCATTATTTGCGCCTAAGGTCTGATCAAGAGTCAAGACTGGGGAAAGGTCATGCTCTTGTTGAGGGGGAGGAGATACCCCAGCATGTGACCCCCCCTCTGGAGGTGGGAACGCGGGTTCCGGAGCCTAGCCGGGTGCAGCGGATTGTGGAAAAGGCCAATCAGGCTGTGCTAAAGGCCAAAGAGAAGAAAAGAAAACAGCAGGAGAAAAGAGCGCCCGGAGCGTCATCTTATTTGAAGAGGAGGAGACCTAACACGCCTTCCGTTGATCTGTCATCGAGTCCGGACAACTCTCAGCGGACTCACTCAGTGTCGCCTATAAATATTTTGAGACCTGGAGGTGCTGTGAATGCTGTTGAGCAGGGGAGTGTGGGAGGTGGTGGTGATCAGGAGGCTGGCGGTGGGGGTGATCAGGAGACCACCTCGGTGGAGGCTCCCCCCGTTGTTTCTACGACCACTCCTTATCCCTCCGGCCAAGGTATGCTTCTTAGCCTGGGAAGTATCATTTTTTTTTACAAGTGTTTTTTCTTCGCAGAAGTTGGAACGAGTGCGACGGGAGCGAACGTTCAAGGTGCCACTCAGGCTGGCACTTTTGTCGGAGGTACTTCACAGCTGGCCTGTTATTCTGGGGTTCTCTCATATTTTTGTATGCAAGTCTGACTTCTCTTTTTTCAGGTGGGTTTGGCCGAATGGGTTATGGGGAGCCATTCATTCCTGGCTGGGGTCTGACAGTTAAAACGAGTTTGAATGATCTTTGTCCAGTGCCGGGATATAATGAGCAATCTCGCCCTTCCTTTCATTTTGGCAGAACAGGAAGATTTTCCTGACGATCGAGCCTTGTTCAGGGGGTGGTTCGAGTTATGTCATGGGTCTATGGCTGTTGCGGATGTGTTCAAGAGGTTCGAACGTTTGAACCATCATTATGCAGAGCTTTAAAAAGCCCATTCCACCTGTTGTAGTGTCGATTCTCAGCTCTCCAAGGCTCAAAATAGCCTCCGGGTTCAAATTGAGGCCAATCAGAAACTTGCTCAGGACAACCAAACCCTCCAGGCATCTCATCATGATTGTGGCCGGAAGGAAGAAGAGATGGGTTCCCATCTGGCTTTTTTGGAGAGGGAAATAAATGAGTTGAAGGCTAAAGATGAGGAGAGGGAGAGGAAGGTGGAATTTTTAGAAGAAGCTTTGAAGAAGAAAACCGAGGAGTTGGATGAGTCTGAGAAGGAAGCCGCGGCTTTGAGGGCTGACGTTGAGAAGTTCGCCGTGAGCGCTGGTCATGAGGAGATCTTGAGGTTCAACTATGTGAAGGAACTGATCCCGGCGGTCGTTCGGCGTTTACATCGGAGTGATGAGTACCAGCAAGCTTGGGGAAGTGTTTTTAACGCCGCCATAGACTCTGGCTATTTGGATGGTCTTAGGGAAGGTCGCAGCGAGGAGGAGGTCAGCAGGATCCTTGCTACGCATAAAGATTTTAATATGCAGGCGGTTGAGGGGTTTGTTGCTGCATACGATGAGATGTTCCTGAGGTCCTTTCCTTATATTGAGAAGATCAAGCGTTCCTATCACCTACCTCTTGCGGACTTGATGAACATACTTCCTGAAGGATCCGGATCTACTCCTGGTGCAGGCACTTCCGGAGGATCTTAGCTGTTATTTTGCCTTGTAAACTTTTGAATGTTAAGACAATGTTGTGTTTGTATTATGGTGGGCCTGCGTGCCTTTGGGTTGTAATTAAACAATTTACTTTCGCACCTTCGTAATGTTATTTAGGTCATCCGTATATCCGGACGGCCGCTTTTGATATGTATATGCTTGTGTATGTCTTTTGTGCTTTTTGTTAGTGACTTAGCACTTTTCGCGTTAAATTATGCCCGTGAGCAAATATGTTGCGGCCTTCCCAAGTGACTTAGCAACTTTGGGGTAATGTTTTGCCTGTTGGTAAATTTACCTGGGGGCTCATCCCTGGCGTCGTCACGCCTCCGGGGTATCTGCGTGCCGTTTGGGCACATATGCCTCGGCTCGTCCCTTAATGTCTTAGCATTATCCGAGGGTATGCAGTCGCCTACCGAATGGTATATGGCCTTCCTAGTGTCATTGCACTACGGGGGTAAATTTATTTTAATTGAAGGGTTTTCGGATGTACGAGGAGGTAGCTAATCCCGCGGTTCATACCCTTCCCTTTTGCATGAGATGTAGTCATGGAAAATTTTCCTCCTCCGTTATAGGCAGGGGAATATATCATTGCTTACTGATAATGGAAACAACATAATTCATGCCCGTAGGCTTACATTTTTCTTGTGAATACTTTTAAAGAAAACACTTCTTCAAATTCATTGCATGCCACTTCCGGGGAATTTCCTCTTCGTCCAAGGTCTCTAATTTGTAGGATCGGTTGAGGCCCGCTTCCTTGATCCGATAGGGACCTTCCCACTTTGGTCCCAGTTTGCCTTGATCTTCGACTCTGCTGGCTTCATTCTTCCGGTATACGAATTCACCCAGTTTGAAGGATACCAGCCGTGCTTTTCGGTTGTAGTATTTTTCCAGCTTTGTTTTGTATCGAGCTTCCATCACTGCTGCTTCTTCCCTCCTTTCTTGTAGCAGGTCGAGATTTAGGCGAATTTCCTCTTCGTTCTGCTCTTCCGTCTGGCGAGGGTCTTCCTTTTCGAGACCCTCCCTTATTCTTCTCACCTTGTAGGTCGGCATGCCTATTTCTGCTGGTATTACCGCTTCACTCCCATAGGTGAGGTTGAAAGGCGTCTCTCCATTACCCGTTTTGATGGATGTCCGGAGCGCCCAGAGAACGTTCGGTAATTCGTCTACCCATCCTGCCTTCGCACGCCCTAACCTTGTTTTGATTCCCTCCATCAAGCTTTTGTTTGCCCTTTCTACCAGTCTGTTGGCCTGTGGATGAGCCACGGCGGTGTTGATCTGCTTTATGTTGAGTTTTTCACACCAGCTCTTAAAGGGTTTGTCTATGAATTGTTTAGCATTATCTGTGACGATGATGGCAGGGAGACCGAAGCGGCACACTATGTTATCCCATACAAATTTCGTGACGTCTTTCCCAGTGATCCTTGCTAATGGTTTCGCTTCCATCCACTTGGAGAAATAGTCGATGGCGACCAAGAGGAACTTGACCCTTCCGGCTGCTGAAGGTAGGGGACCCACTATGTCCATACCCCATTGGTAAAAGGGCCATGGGGCCATAATGGGCGTCAGCTTTGTTTTCGGGAGTTGTGGATCTGGCAGGAGTCACACTTGATTATTTCGTTTCGAGCGTCCCGGTGCATAGTGGGTCAATAGTACCCTTGCCGCATGGCTTTCGCCACCACTGAGCGAGGACCGGAGTGCATTCTGCATGCTCCCATGTGTATCTCCCTTATAACGTAGTTCGCTTGTAGGGGACCGACGCACCTCATCATGGGCACTAGGTAAGCTTTTTTGTAGAGCACTCCGTCTTCCATGACATATTGGCTGATTTTCATCCTTAGGGTGCGGGCTTCGTTGGGATCTTCCGGCCAAATTCCTTCCTCGAGACACCTGATGATAGGGGTCATCCAGTTGTCCCCTTCCTCTTCAACGACATTATTAACTTCCTTACTTTCCGTCGATCTCTCTTTCAGCACCTCCACTAGTACTTCCTTCGTCAAGTGGTCGAAAGCGACCGTGGCTAGTTTACTAAGGACATCTGCCTTTTGATTCTGACCTCTGGGGATGTTCTGGATGGAGAAATTTTCGAAGCCAGCCATGTACTCTTTTGCCTTCGCCAAATACTTGATCATACTTTCATGACTTGCCACATAATCCCCGTTTATCTGATTGGCCACCAGCTTAGAGTCCACGCGGACTTCGAGGTCACGGACTTTCATGCTTTCCGCCATCCTTAGTCCTGCCAGCAGGGCCTCATATTCGGCTTCATTGTTAGTGCTTTCAAATTCAAGCCGGATGGCGTAAGTGAGCTCCATTCCTTCCGGGTTGATCAGTACAAGGCCTGCTCCGGAACCCTTGTTGTTGGACGCTCCATCCGTATACAAAAGCCACTTTCCCTCTTCCTTCTTTTTTATCTCCGGCTGTTCGAAATACTTATCACTGTTTTCTCCGATGGGGGTTTCTGACAGAAAGTCTGCCAAAACCTGACCCTTGATTGCGTTTCGGGGCTCGTAGGTGATGTTGTAAGCGCCCAATTCCACTAAGTACTTAGCTAACTTCCCGGATGCTTCTGGCTTGTTGAGGATCTGCTTTATGGGTTGGTCTGTGATCACCTTTATGAGGTGTGCCTCGAAATATCTCCGGAGCCTTCTTGACATGTGTAATAAACAGAGTGCTAGCTTTTCGATTGGAGCATAGTTCATTTCCGCTTCATTGAGTGTCCGGCTTACATAACGGATTGGCAACTGTTTTCCTTTCGTTTCGGTGAGTAGGACCGCGCTGACTGCTTCTTCAGCGGCCGCAAGGTACACGTACAGTGCCTCCTTCTCCCTCGGTGTTGTCAACGAGGGGAGGTCCATTATTAACTTCTTCAGCTCCTGAAATGCCTCTTCCGCCTTTTCTGTCCATCGATACTCTTCCTTATTCTCCTTAGTGATGGTTTTGAGCGTTTCGAAGAAGGGTAGGGATCTTTCGGCTGAACGGGATAAGAATCGATTAAGCGCTGCCAGTTTGCCGCTGAGGCTCTGCATCTCCTTCAAGGTCCTAGGTGACTGCATGTCCATTATTGCCTTCGTCTTCTTTGGGGTTGCCCGGATCCCCTCCGAAGTTACCATGTATCCTAGGAATTTTCCTTCTTCCATCCCGAAGGAGCATTTCTTGGGATTTAGCTTCATGTTTATCTTCCGGAGGTTATCAAATGTTTCTGCTATGTCCTCTAGCATTCCCTGTTCTTCCCTGCTCTTGATGACCATGTCATCCACATATGCTTCCAGGTTCCTCCCTATCTGTGACTGGAAGGCGGAGTCTATCATCCATTGGTAGGTAGCTCCTGCATTCTTCAGACCGAATGGCATCTTAGTGTAACAGTAGGTCCCCTGTTCGGTGTAAAATGCAGTTTTCTCTTCGTCTTCCCTTGCCATCTGCACCTGGTGATATCCTTTATAAGCATCCAAGAAACACTTGTATTTGTACCCCATGACCGACTCAATCTTCCAGTCGATCTCTGGCAAAGGGTAGTAATCCTTGGGGCAGGCAGAGTTGATGTTCTTGAAGTCGATGCACATCCGCCAACTTCCGTCACACTTCTTTACCAAAACGGGGTTAGATATCCAAGTAGGATATTTCACCGGTCTGACAATACCGGCCTTGACCCACTCCTCTACCTCCTTTGAGACCGCCTGACTTCGATCGGACGCCAACATTCAACGCTTTTGGCATACTGGGTTCACTGAGAGGTTAGCATTCAGAGTGTGCTCAATGATTCCTCTAGGGACTCCTGTCATATCCGCTGGCCCCCATGCAAATAAGTCAAGGTTCTTTTGTAACAGTTCTTTGAGGCGTCTTTTGCCTTCGGAGGACAGGGCACCCCCTATAATCACAGCCTGCTCAGGGAAGGCGGGGTTGATCGTCACCTCTTCCGTCAAGCCCACCTCGCCGGCTTCGGCTTCTACCTTATCCTGCTCCGGAGCGATGGCCTGTAATCTTTCCAACCTTCTGCATTCCGAAATGATGACGGAGCGAGTGACGAGCGTGGCAATTCCCTGGGGTGTCGGGAACTTCATCATGGAGTGAACCGTGGAAGGTATGGCCCGCAGGATCTTCAATCCGGTTCTTCCTAAGATTACGTTATACGGAGATGGTGCCCGAATAACTGTGAACTTCATTCTGACCTTCATGTATAACCCTTCATCTCCGAATGAAACATCCAACTCAATTTTCCCCAGTGGCCTGGTCACCTGTCCCGCGAACCCGAGTAGATCCGTCTGTGTCTGTTTCATCCGGGCCTTTATCTCATGAGGTAAGTTGTTGAAACAATGTTTAAACATTACTTCCACCGAAGCCCCTTCATCCACAAAAACTCTTCTTACTAGATACCCCTCCACGGTGGCTTCGACTATGAGGGGATCGTCCGATATGTCTCCTTCGGGCAGAGGGGGAAAAGTTATGGGCACGTTCATCCATCTTTCTTCTTGTTCGGACGACTTCCTCTTCTTACGCCCGGGGCAAGTTCGGATCATATTGATGACCTTATCTTTGGTTCCCATATCATTCTTAGGGGGATCTCTCCTTCCCTTCTGACGGAGGTCCTTAATCAGATGATTCAACTTTCCCGACTCCAATGCCAGCTCTAACTGCTTCTTGAGTTGATAACAGTCATTCGTGTAATGCCCCTTTTCTCCATGATAATCACAGTACTTATCTTGGTTCTCCCTGCGGGGTGGGTCACGCATCGGCTTTGGAGGAGGTAGACGTAGCTGGTGTTCTGTGGCCAAGATTTCTTTTTGGGGTTTTATGAGCGAGTCCAGGGTTAGACGGGGATTGCCTCGATTCAGGTGATCGTCGCGAGGGGACAAATAAGGTGCCGACCGGTCACCGTGGCGGTGTGCACTACCCCGATCTTTTCCTGAATAGGTGTAACGTCCTTCATTCTTCCTGTCTCCTCCATAGTGATTCCTGACAACTCTTTCATCCTTCCGGAAGGGTCCAGTTGAGGCTCTTCTGGTCGTATCATAATGTTCTCCTCGGGGTAGTTCAGTGCTGGCAAAAGCTTCTTCTGATCTCACAAAATCGTCAACCCTAATCATCATCTCTTCTAAGGTCTTAGGGATCGTATCGGCGAACCGCTTGGCTAGCTCAGGACATTTACACCCGTTCGTGAATGAGCAGATCCTTATGATCTCCGGCGCTCCCTGTATGAATCATGTCTCGGTGGTCCACCTTTCTTTGAATTCCGGCAGTGTTTCGTTAGCCTTCCTTACTATTTTGGCAATTTCAGTAGGGTCCTTGACACAAGCTTTGTGTAAGGAGAAACGAGTCTCGAACTGGTCCCTGAAAGCTGCCCATTCGTCTATGCTTCCCGGCGGGAGTCCATCAAACCATCCCCTGGCCTTTCCGTCCAAAGTTTGTTGAAACATGCGGCACCACACGGGCATTGGCCATTCTTCATGTCCTGCGGCTCCGGTGAACCTGTTGAGATGATCTTGAGGATCCGTCGACCCATCGTACAGCTTGATGTGGGTGGGCATCTTGTGTTCCGGAGCGGAGAACTCGATGATTCGCCTACTGAATGGAGATTTCAAGACTTCCTTAAAGGGCTTCGCCAGGTCTTCGTCTTTCACTTTACTCCCCGTAACTATTTCCTTCTTCTTATCCACCGGCTCGCCCTTATCAAGAGTCGCTTCATCTTTAAAATCCAAACGTATTGGCTCAACGGTGTACCTCCGGTTGTTGTGCTCTTTTATCATAGACTTGAGAGCGGTTACGTACCCTTCTAACTGTTCTCTCGTCAATGGTGTGGAACTTCCTTCTCATCCTCCGGAAGTTTCTGGTGGTGTCGAACCCGTCATCCTATAGCTCTAGTAGATTGAATGCGGGTCCCACGGATGGCGCCAATGTCGAAGTATTTTTTTGTGGGTTGTCGCAGTTATCTTTCAGCTTTTAAGACAAGCCTTGTAGATACCTGCTAAGATGAACAACGCGTTAGTCTCGCCCCGGGTGTTATCCCAGGACCCGACTCCGGCGTGAGAATGAGTATGTGTCTTACCGAAAGGTATAGTATAAAATGTGTGTGTAAAAATGATACCTTATTTCCAATCACTATATGCGTATTTATATTACCTGATGTCACTATCTGGTCCCTGGGTCTGTCGTACTTCATGGGACCGTTGATGTTGTCAAAGCTGACATTGTCCCTGACACTGTCTCTGGCGCCGTGACTGACACCCAGGAGAATGAGACAAAGTGTATCCAGGCTAGACGTCAAAGGTACTGTCAGGTCAGCGTGTCCTTCGGACGGGTGGTTTGCCGATGCACCCTTTGGTGTAGCGTTGGACTACTCCGGTAGCATATTGGGCCCTTCGGATAGAGTGTTAGACTCTTCGGATAGAGTGTTGGACTCTTCGGATAGAGTGTAGGACTCTTCGGATAGGGTGTAGGGCCTTTTGGTCATTTGACCGGCGAGGCATATACGTCGTCATTATACCTAGTAGCCTAATGCTCATAGCACTATTGATCTAGTTATAAATCCAAGTAGTATGTGACTATCCCGAAATAATGATCAGCATCCACTTTATGCTAACGCGACCTAAGGACTATCAATGAATCAAGAATCAGTTGAATGAAAGATCTAACATATGCGTAAACGTGTATGAAGTGATAAACATAATCGACATGCAACGAACAAGTAAACAATCCACATAATTAAAACATCAAATAATCATAACTTGGCTAATACCTATAGATATTAGCCCATAATCTCTGTAATCATACACAATATCATATTCAGAACGACTAAAGTATAAATCATAAAGGAAAAATATGCTAACTGAATGATTATAGCGTAGTATAACAATTACAATACTTCTATTATTGAATTATAGCAGTAGCAGGACCTTCTTGGTCTTCTTTAGCTTCTGGTTTCGTACTTGGTGGATAGAAGCTCTCTAAAAACCGGAATTTAGGTTTTCTATTTATAGGTTTTCGAATACGGTCGATACGGCGTATTGAGTTTACTAATACGACGTATCCGTGTAACTTCGCGTGGGGTCCAAGATTAATATATTCCAGAATATTCGTACACCGCCTTCCTGATACATCGTATAAGGTTGATGAATACGGCGTATCATGTCTTTTTATCTTGGATACCTGGTGAAGTCATCATGCTGGATACGACGTATCATCTGTAGTGAATACGACGTATCTGGACTAAAACGAGTCAGTTGTTCTCGTTGACCAAAGTTTCATATACGACGTATCCAATATCTGGATATGTCGTATTCTTCAAAATCAGACAATGGTCTTGATAATCGTTCAAGTATTGATATACGACGTATCTATCTTGTATGATACGACGTATTCTTGTCAGTTTAGTGGATTTTCTTGAACTTGATCCATTTTGCTCCAAAACAAGTCCATTATTGCTAACTTTCACCAATTGCTCGATAATAACCGAGATTTACAAAAGTAAGCGATTAAGTATCAATTCTCATATAAAAGTATATAAAATGAGCAATATACATAAGATAAATGATGCAAATAATATGACCTTATTTGATGTCATCATTGTTCCAGCATTAGTGAAATGATAGAGGTATAGAAAAATGAAGGGCAAATAACCTATTTAAGCATCATACATGTTACAAATGTTAGTACGACGTATCGAATAAAAAAAATAACCCCTTTGACCCCTGAACTTGTAAATGTTGTCTTTAAGAATACATTTTTATACTTGTGCACCCGGTTCCCTGTTTTTCCCACACTTTTTTGCCTAATCAGCTATCCATGCTGGAAACCTCGTACCTTACCCCACACTCCCATCGATGGTCCCCCACACTTCTTTTCTATGTAGGATTTTCAGTACGATGTTTAATATAAACAAGTACAACTTTCATCTTTATAACCACAAATGGGCACCCTTATCCACTCACACATCATTTTCCTTATCCCCACATCTGTGAAACCCTAACTCTTTAATAATAGCAGTTGATTGTCGCTTTCCTGAAATTCGCTACACAAAAGGTACGTTCCATATATATTTTGAATGTTTTATTACCCCAATTGTGTTATTTTACATTATAATTTAGTGTCGATGTTTGGGGTTATTTTGAATTAGGGTTTTGATATTTTTTGTATTATCTCCATTAATTCAGGTCTTATGGAAGTTCCACTAGATGTGGTCTTCAAAATACACTACAATGGTGTATTTATGTTTGACCCTTTAAGGTATGACTTTGGTAGGGAGATAATAATGGAGGCATCTTCAACAGATAGGCTTATGTGTAGCCCTCTTTTAGATATATTAGTTGCCAAAGTTAAGAATAATATATGGGCTTTGTACATGTGCATTCCTACATTAGACATAGACAATGGTGGTTTAAAGATAATTGAACGGGATGCAGATGTAATGTATTTGTATGATCAAGCGAAACTATTTCAGAAAGTGGACTTGTTTGTTGCTCATTCCCCCCAGAACTTAGCACCATACTACCACGGGAACCTACGTTTAGATAGTTCTGACTCAGAAGTTACATCCCGGAAAAAGAAACATACCAAGTTGAAAAAAGATGCTGGTAACATGTCTTGTGAGGAGTTGATAGCTTGGGCTGAGGAAGAATCACAGTCGCCTTATTTAAGGTCTCCTCCATTAAAAGATAGACCACTAAGAAAGGACTTTGAGGGTAAGGTGACCTTTACTAGAGTTTGGAATGCAGACGATGATTTCACTTATGATTACCCTATGCTTACGGAAGATGAGGTCTTTAGGGAGTATAATGTAGTGTTTGATGAATCTGCTAAGGTTAAGGAGAAAGAAGATGTTGTTAACGCTATGGTGACTGATAGGTATTTGTTATAATTGTTTTGCAACACCTTAGTACATATCAAGGGGTTATTTTTTAATATTCTTCTTGTTACACTTGTTTCAGGATTGATTTGGTTGATACTCTTGCTGAACCTGATAAACATACGCAGATGGAAACTGATTTTAATGCAAGTGAGAAACATGTCCATATTGATAAAAGGGTCGACGATGTTGATGAAATGCATTCTAATGATGACTCAGATGGGAATTTATCAGATGCGGTGCTTGCTAGACAAAGAAAGTTAGACAAAGGGAAGTCCGTCATGAAAAGGAAAAAGAAGCTAGCAAGGAAGACCACCTCTAATGTGCGTAGACCTACAGGCGTTGTCATTAGAGACAACCCAATTGCACCTGCATCATCACAGTCTCATACAGCCAGTGACGATGAGTATGAAGATGCACTTAATTCTGATTCAGGAGGTGAAGGTTTTAAGAATAAAGACAGTATTCCTCAACATTCTTCCGGATACGAGTCTTATGATTCTGCACTACAATCTGAAAAATCATATGACTATCTAAGCAATGGAGATGACGAGGTCATCCAATTGAGAAAGATGCTTCTTAATGATGATCAACCTTTGTCGGATGAAGCGGAGGAACAAGATGCAAATGATGATGAACCTGAGGATACAAACGATGACGTTCTTTCAGACGGGCCAACTGGATTGGGTCCATTAGTTAGAGAGCATGAGAGGTATATGCAAGCTTTGTTGAAACATATCAAGGGAAAAGGAGACGGTATAACAGATCCTTTTGTTGCTGTTCAAAAGTCACAAAAAGAAGACATTTACCCAATCTATGATGCCGAAACTCATTGGCGATTGAAAAAACCAACGGTAAGTTTTTCAATAGTAAATAGTTACAATTATTTTTACTGATGATATGTAAACAGTTTACTCAATATAATAAGTAACTTGTTTGTCTACTTTTGCTTTAGCTTGGACAAAAGTTTCCAGACGTTGACAGTTTCAAAGAGTGTCTTACATACTATGCACTGGCGAACGGTTTCTCATTATGGTATGAAAGGAGCACAAGATCAAAGGTAATTGCAAAATGTGGACAACGAAAAGAGAACCTCAAAGATCCTACCCTTGGAAAGCAGACATCATACAACAAGTATCCATCAGAGAGTGCGGGAAACTGTGATTGCCCATGGAGATGTTATGGGAAAATGCTTAGGGGAGAAGCTACTTTTCAGGTTATCTCTTTGAACGACAACCATACCTGTGTACGTAGTTTCCACTATGGTAGACTAGTTAACTACAAATGGATTGGTAAGCAATTTGGAGATAAGATTAGGATGAATCCGGATATTACCATTAGCAACATACAGGAACTAGTCTTAAGAAAATACAAATGCAATGTTAGCCGGACCCAATGTCGTAATGCTAGGTCTTATGCCCTGAACGAAAGAGATGCTACCATCCAGGATCATTATGGTTTGTTAAGGTCATACGCTAAGGCGTTAGTTGACTCAAATGAGGGAACCACAGTTAAGGTAGGTGTCACGGTTAATCCGGATGAGAAGACATATTTTGACAGATTTTATGTTTGTTTTAATGGGCTGAAAGAAGGTTGGAAAATTGGGTGTCGTAGAATTTTAGCATTGGATGGTTGTTTTCTAAAAAAACCAAACACTGGGGAGATACTAACTGCGGTCGGGAGAGACGGTAATAACCACATATTCCCAGTGGCTTGGGTTGTCGTCACAGTTGAGAACAAAGACAACTGGAGTTGGTTTTTACAGTTGTTGGGTGACGATTTGGAAATTGAAAGTGGTCAAGGATTGACTTTAATGTCAGACCAACATAAGGTATGTTTCATTAGTGTCTTTGCTTAATAGCTTATAATGTTTTCAATTGGAATACGCATAATTATAACTTATATATTTGTATTTGGACCAGGGTTTGATAGAGGCAGTCAAAGAGGTTATGCCCTTGGCAGAACATCGTCAATGTGCTCGTCACATTTATGAAGGTTTTAGGAAACAATTCCCTGGTGTGGAGTTTAGACAATTGTTTTGGGCTGCTGCTAAAGCATCATATCCCCCGTTACATAATAAAGTTATGGAGAAGATCAAACGGGCTAATCCAAGGGCACACGACTTTTTAATAAAGAAAGATCCAAAGAGTTGGTCAAGGTCTTTCTTCAGGGAAGGAGTGTTTTGTGAAGCTATTGAAAACGGGTTTAGCGAGTGCTTTAATGCCGTATTGGTAAGTCTAAGGCACAAACCAATAATCACAATGCTCGAATCAATGCGGGTTCTTGTAATGGAGAGGATGCACACAATGAGGGTCCTTATGGATAAGTGGAAAGGAGATATATGCCCAAATATTCAGAACATCTTGGAGCATTCAAAGGATCACCAAAGGTAACCTTTAAATTTGCAACATAATCTGTTCTTCTAATTTACTTTTACTGTTGTGAATTATGATAATATACGTAAATAATGTCTGGTGTATTTGCGTATTAACAGGTTTTGGCATGTTGTCTCATGTGGGGGAAACAAGTTTGAAGTAAGGAAAGGATACGACGCTTTCAAGGTAGATGAGCCAAACCGGACGTGCTCTTGCCGAATGTGGCAAATTTCAGGTTTGCCTTGTTGCCACGCAATAGCTTGTCTTTTTAAGTTGAATAAGAAGGTTGAGGATTATGTCCCGGAGTGTTTTAGGAAGGATAGGTATTTACTAACTTATGGTCAGTATATGAAACCAGTTGACGGAATTGACTTTTGGCCCGATGTTAGCCACCTTTCTAGGATTTTAGGACCAATTCCTAAGACAATGCCTGGTAGACCTAAGCGAAAAAGGGTTAGGGCATCCCATGAAAAGAAATCAACAACTAAGATAAGTAGAGCCGGTATCGTTATGACTTGCCAAAAGTGCGGTGAAACAGGGCATAATAGAAAAGGGTGTGTAAACCAACCGAAACCACCTGCTTGTAAGGAAAAAGGCAAACCGGGTAGACCTTTCAAGAAACAAAACACCGAACCACAGTTGGTAGATGACCATGACATACCTAGATTTGTTAACAATGACATAAATGAATTTGAAATGGGGGCTACAAACATAAGAGGTGTGTTAGGTGACGGTAGACCATTTTACTTGGGAAAACAAAAGAAGAAGAGGGGTGGTGCTAATGTTGATCGGGGTCATTTGAAAATGAGAGGAGGTAGGACCAAAAGTGGTGGACTTATTCCAGCTCAAAGGGTTGCCAGGATGGGAACGTGGTTGGCAACGGATGGTGCTACTTCTGATACCATTGAGGATGAACAACGTATGCATTCAGTTATCCCGGGGAGAACCGCAAGAGCTAGTAACGAGCCAAACATAGCAGGTACTAGTGAGTAGACCAAATTTTGGAAAGCATTATATGTAATATAGCTGTAACACATATGACTAATGTACTTTTATTGTGTATTGAAATAATGATAGAAACTCAAGAATCTCAAGTGGGTGGGTCAGTCAATTTGGCAAGTAACGTTGTAACAAGAGCACGTAAAGCTGCAGCATCGGAGATAGTTCAAGTCCGAAGAATGGCAGGAGGAGTAAGGGGTGGTGCTAGTATCGGTAGAGGAGGCAGAGGCGGAACAAAGCAATTACTTGGAAGGAAAACCATGTCAGCTGAAGCTCCACCTGTTGAACATACTAAAGAAAAAAGTGCACCAAAATTGCCACCGCCTAGGTTGCCTAGCCAAAGAATCATTAGCAAAAAGCTAGCTGCACCACCTAAAGGGCCTGGTTCCAGTGTGGACAATGAAATTGTCCTGGACTAGACCCTTAAAAACAACCAAATGTTAGTTGTATGTATAATTATATTGCCCTATTTTGTTCATGGAAGGGCCAGGTTTAGTGTCTAACTTAAACTGTAATAGTGCAGCAAATATTGCCACTATTTGGGATGTGTAAGATAGTAGATGTAGTGCTGCTGTTTATGCCACTACGTAGCCCTATTTTGTGTATTGAAGGGCTCTGCAACTGAAACATTACATGCCTGTGTTCTGGATGTAACAGTTGATAGGTGCTGAAGCACAAACTTGATGTTATGAAAGAACACCTTTGGTGTATGTTTATGGTATGTTACAAGTTGAATTATATGATTTGGAATCTTGTGTACCTAAGTAGTTTGTTGGTTAAAAAGCAACCACTTTACTGCAATACTACAGACATTGTGCATAAAGTTGTAACCATAAATCATATGCACAAAACAGCACCATTGATCATACAAACAACCAACATAACCATAACAGGTAATATAGAACATCATATACAACAACACAGATTCCATGATTTACCTAAAATAACATAGCATTCATCACCATTCATCATACAAACAAGCAACATTTGTTCAATTGCTCGAGACAGCAAATACATTACCATACATACATTAGTACATAACAAGATACAATAGTTTGCATCTAGTGTCTTAGAGACACAGCCAACATAACCAGAATGAAAAACAAAAGCATGACCATGAAGCATCCGCAACCTCCCAAGAACATGTCATACAATTTCCCCTTCATCTTGAGCTCATTCAATTCTTTGTAAATGAGTTCGACAGGTAAAGCATCATTGTGATTCTTTTCAGCAACATGGTCACTGACTTGTGCATTACTTAAGGTCTCAAGGTTGCACTCCAAAACCTGGTTGTCCTTATGCAGCCTAAACAAGAGGTCTTTGTAATACTGTGAAGGTAACTCATCATCAAGGAAACCATAGACCTCACATTTTGATTCCTTATTCTTTACAACCACATTAAACAATAATGATTAGCATAACACTAAAACACGAATCAAGTAACATTAATGTGTAACACTTACACGTGTTGGACAGGATTTGAATCTTCGACCAGGATTCTCAGGTGTCCAAGATACCTGTTCATAGATTGGGTGCATACATTTACAATGACTCAAACGTGCAATTTCTTCTTTCGTATATTTCCTTCGACTATAACGAGTAGAAGTGGAAGACGACGTCATTTGCTTGACAAATTGTTTGTAAACATGATGGATTTGGTAAACGTTTGTCAATTTTGCGTTGATTGCAAAAGGTTAAAATTAGGGTTTATGTTAGGAGAGAATTGGGGAAAGTGAAAGTGTTGATATGGAAGAGAGAGAGTCAAATTGAAAAAAACGTGTATTATGTTGGATTTGTAAACGAGGAGGTGACTTGGAATGGTGACGGGGACAAGAATATGTGACATGGCCATAACCGGCTATCACAAGTTGTCCATGTATCAAAGAATCATTGGTGGACAAGATGATTGGTCAAAGGGGTTATTTTTTTTATTCGATACGTCGTACTAACATTTGTGACAAGTATGATGCTTAAATAGGTTATTTGCCCAAAAATGAACTCTAATGTGTTGTGGATTTCGCCAATAAGAACAGTATTGCTTCCAAAGTGTGAAGATCGTTGTAAGCTCTTAGACGAGGTCTAATATTATATCTAGGAACACATAATAACGAAAGCGGAATATTCAATAAGAATTAACGTTATAATGAACAAGGTTTTTCATTATCATAAACTAACTAAACAATAATAAAGATCAAAGACTTGATCTTTAACACTAACTAACTAAACCACTAAACCCTAGGCGTTTTCCCAATCCCTACGCCTAGGTTCCCACACACACACCTTTAGACGTCTACATCTTGTACGTCCGTGCTAAAACTAATGACCCAATGTCTCTTTATATACTAGAGACATCTAGGGTTTACAAGAGGAATCATAATATAATTAGGAAACAATACAATTAGGAAACTAAATATTCTTTTAAGCATATCTTCTAGAATCTTCCAAATCCTCCATCTTTTTGTAGTTTCCTTCTTGTCACTTTAAGTCCTTCATGTTTCATTCTTCTTATTTTGTATCATCAAATCTATAATAGACCCAACAATCTTCCCCTATTTGATGATGACAAAACAAATACGATTCTTGTACGAACTTCCCTAGACGAAGTAGCAGAAGTTGAGATAATTAAATCTCACCATGAATGAAACAATCTTCCCCTTGACTTAAACATGTCACTCAAACATCTCTTCCCCTTTTTGTTATTATCTAAATAGGGAACGTATGCAAATAATGATCTTGACCACCACGAACCAATATCACACTTCCAATCTAAGACTTCCAATGCTTCAAATCGCCCACCATTACGCACCATAGGAAAAATGGATCCAAAACAGTAGAAAACTTCAACTAGCAGTAGGAATAATGATCAACAGTAGTAAAAATCAAAGACTTCCTCTTGAGTGATGCATGTAGATGGTTAAACATTTAACAATAAGCTTCCCCTGAAACCCATATGTTAACCATCTTCTTGATTCTTCAAATCTATAAGCTCCTTGTAATGATCACTTGTGAAGAAAACCGAATATAATGAATTTGATGAAGAAGTAGAATTTCCCAAACTTGTGTCTTAAATCTGTACTATCCACGGAACTCCATACTTATACCCATCAAATATAAGTAGACCGCAATCCCTTGACAAGAATCCTCAACTAATATGAGACACTGAGCACTACAATGTAACTCCTTTAAGTGATAGACAATGTGTGCATAGAGCATCATAAGAAAAATCACACATTTCTAGATTCATTAAGCTAGATGATAAGAACACAAACCAAGTAATTCCACTTCACCTTCAAATAAGTGATAAATAATCCTCTTCGTAATCAATTCTTCAATAAATCAAATACGAGCCTTTTAAATCCTTCAAAAACCAAACTCCTTGTGTGTGTGAACAATAACCATTCTGTGTGTGTGTCATCCAAGAATCCATAACCATTATCACGACTTCCCCTTAAATCAAAAACCATATGAGAAGCAGTACTTTCAATTTAACAGTACTTTGAAACCTCCTCACAGTACTTTGAGAAGTAGCAGTACCTTGAGCATAAGCAGTACTTTAAAAACTCCAAGCAGTACTTTGCATCCAATGAGCAGTACTTTCATCCTAATGAGCAGTACTTTCGTGTCCAAGGGCAGTACTTTCGAATTCCAAGCAGTACTTTCGTGTTCAAGCAGTACTTTGCTTGTAGGGGACCAATAATGCACAGCAGTACTTTGAAAATACACAGCAGTACTTTCAGCAGTACTTTCACATAAAAGCTCAGATGGAAAATCCCTTCGGTGGAAAGTTAGATTGATATATAGAGAACATCCACCAAAAATTTCGTTACGATCCAACGGTTAACGAAAAAGTTATGATCGTTTCAAAACAGTGCTGTTGTAACCTTACGGATTTTTCTGCAGCAGAATTCGACTGCTTATATCTTTTGATTGAGAGCTCCGATTGACAAACCCTTCAGTGAGATTAAAGATAGATATACCAAGAAGCTCCAGTTCGAATTTTAGCCCAATCCAACGGTTCATTAAAAAGTTATGGCTGTTTGAAAACAGCCCTGCAGAAAGATACGAAAATTCCAGATTCGAATTTTTTTCTTTTTTTCTCTTCGACAAACCTTGTAGATCCTAGATATCACGAGCCCCAGGCTCTGATACCACATGTGAAGATCGTTGTAAGCTCTTAGAAGAGGTCTAATATTATATCTAGGAACATATAATAACGAAAGCGGAATATTCAATAAGAATTAACGTTATAATGAACAAGGTTTTTCATTATCATAAACTAACTAAACAATAATAAAGATCAAAGACTTGATCTTTAACACTAACTAACTAAACCACTAAACCCTAGGCGTTTTCCCAATCCCTACGCCTAGGTTCCCACACACACACCTTTAGACGTCTACATCCTGTACGTCCGTGCTAAAACTAATGACCCAATGTCTCTTTATATACTAGAGACATCTAGGGTTTACAAGAGGAATCATAATATAATTAGGAAACAATACAATTAGGAAACTAAATATTCTTTTAAGCATATCTTCTAGAATCTTCCAAATCCTCCATCTTTTTGTAGTTTCCTTCTTGTCACTTTAAGTCCTTCATGTTTCATTCTTCTTATTTTGTATCATCAAATCTATAATAGACCCAACACAAAGACAAGTAGCAAATTGATCCATGTATGATCGTGAGTACTTGCTTGGAAAATTCAATTATTTTGAATCAAATTTTGGCTTCTTTAGTCTTTCGACCAAATCTTTGTTGCGGCTGAGACATCATATTGGAAGGCATAAGAAAGTATGTGTATGTATATGTTAATGGGAAAATCCGAAAATTAATAGTAAGATTAAACAAATGAAATATAAAAGAGATAGAACGTACATAAAAAAATTGTATCGCGCGTAAACTTCATCAAAATCTACACCTAATCGGGCTTCTTCTACTTGTGAAGTAACCTCTAACATCCATGTTGCAGGATTATGTCGAGCTTTTATCTTCCAATCTCGTTCATTTGCCTACATAGCATATCACTTCGCTTAAAATAATGAAACACAAATTTGAAAGTACATATCAATCAATACTAATATACGCAATCAAACCTCAAACTATTCCATAAGTTCGCATGATCGTGGGTCAGGTGGACCTGCATTAATGAGTTGTCCTTCTTGCTTCATATATAGGACATGTAAAGACGGAAGATTAAAACATTATGACAATGGTAATGAACCAAAAAGATCAATTTCAATTCATTTGAAATTCAAATATAACAATAAGGTCATCGAGGCTATAATTGGGCTGATTTTGTGATACCCTCTTCACCTTAGGGATCGTTTTACATAAAACAAAAATTTCAAATTTATAAACAAATCAATGAAATATCATACAAATAAGTACCTGCTATTGAAGTTGTGTTTTGCTTCATAAATAAAACCACTTCATATCAGGTTCAATAAGTGAACTCGACACCCAAAAACAATTAAAAAATCGATTAATAATAAATTTAGCTTTACACACATTTCATCAAACCCGTGGTGTGTATAGAATACCCTTATTAATTTGTTCTAAATCCAACTCAAAACTCCCAAATAACACATAAAAGCATTTCATTCATATGGATACTGAGATATAATTTTTAACAAAAAATTAGGTTGTTCATCAAATAACTAAAAGATTAAAAGATATCAATTATAAATAAATAAACATCGCTGAATAGGTAAAACCACAAATAATGAGATATAATTTTTAAACGTACTAACTTATTATGGCTCACAAAAAGGAGATACCATAAAAATACAAAATCCATATATTATAATGGATAAATTTTAAAATCAGTGAGATGCAAACACGGTGACATTGATATTTAACTACTAAAGCAAACCAAACATCGAGTTGATTCTTTTGTTGATTTCAGTTCTTAAACCTCCACCTCCAGCATGATCTATGCCTTTATTGACAACAACAATAAAAAACCAAACAAAATTATTTATTTTTCAAAATCATCAAACATATAACTATTCTAAATAATAGCAACTTTAAAAGTCACTTACTGTGTGATTTTCAAAATAAGGTGTGACGTAATAAGATCCTGAAATTCAATAAAAATCAATTAGTTCAAATGAAAAAAAGAAAAATTATAAAAAGTAATTCATCAATGTGATTTCCCCAATTTTTAGGGTTCTGTAATAAGACAATTAAATTTAACATAATGAAAGGAAAATCTATCAATTATAATTGAATCACTACTTACCAATTCTTTCACGTTGACAGCAAAATAAAATTACTGGCACAGTGATACAACGAAAATGTTTTATGTAGTGATTTTGACTCTGGCATGTTCATAGAACAATAATGGTGTTTTGAATCGATATATGGTACAGATCTAATTTGTTTTGAATCATGATAATGGAAAACATAGGTTGTGAATCGGTAGTTGAATCGAGATTTGTGCATATGTGTTTTTGAATAAGGTTTATGATTCATTGTTGGAATTAAAGCTGTATCTTTATCTTTACTACATGAAATAGAAAAATGGTCAAATGTGAAAGTTGAAATTTGAAAGTTAATGTTGAATATTGAAACCAATTATCTTTAATGCATTGTTGAATGCTAAGGAAATAATGTTTGCTATACAAAGATGGAAACAGATGGGATTATTGTAAAGATGGGAAGTCAACTATACAAAGATGGAAACCATTGCAAGTTAATTGAGTTAATGTTAAAATGCGTGGCTTTATCAACTTATCTCTACTAACTATAAAAGAAAAATAGTCTTCCTTGAAAGTGAAAAACTGAATTTCGGTCAACTATTGTGGCGAGAAAGGAAACAATGACGTTTAAATGGAAACTTTAAAACCTGTATTCAACCATAGTTGGGCGTTAAATGGAAACTTTAAAAGCTGTATTTAACCATGGCGTTTAAAGGAAACTACTGCTATCTTTTTTGCTGGAAACCAAAGAAATTAAATGGCTGACTTCTTCAATCTTCAATCTTCAAATTAAGGCGAGATTTAAATACTCACAAACACACAACACACACAAAAGCATTTAATATAATTTCTCACACCTTAAAAACACACAACTACCACAAGCACCTCACTCTCTGTTTATGTATCTTTTTAGGGCGTGTTTGTTTTGGCTTATATAGCCGGCTTATGGCTTATTTGGTTTTGGGCTTATGTATCACAAGCTTACTTTTTGTGGCTTATTTTGAAACTTTTTAGCTTATTTAAGCTTATAATAACATAAGAAACTTGCATAAGCCGAAAAGATTCAAAATAAGCGACTAAAAGTGAGCTTATGAAACATAACCCCAAACCAAATAAACCATAAACCAGCTATATAAGCCGAAACAAACACCCCTTAATCTTTACTCGATTTACTTTTCTCACTTTTGTCCGCGAGACTAGTATGTGACAAACAATCAAATGTCTAGTTACTTTTTTTTTAAACTAATTTAACCATAGAAATCTAAGAAAAAATCAAGGTTATAAATAGGCAGGGGCGACAATTTTCGACACAATACGATAAACGATACGAACACGACACAAAGTTAAACGGGTTTGGGTTGAGGATAAACATATTTGGGTAAAAAACAGGTCAACCCGTCTAACCCGTTTAATAAACGGGTTGTGTTTGGGTTGAGTAAATACTAAACAGGTCAACCCGTGAACCCCGTTTAAGTATACAAGACTTAATAAATAAAAAATATAACATAGTTTTTTATGTTGGATGTGGATTAAATATATTTTTTAATGTACTTAATATGAGTGAATTACGATTATACTTTAAACATCATTGAAATTGACACTTATAACTTTGAAAATTGTCGTATAGTTATTTGTATGTTCTTTTTATTATATTTTAGATCTTTATATCACTTTTTTCATTTAAACTAGTTAAAATAACAAAACCTTATATAATGCAAATAGGGTCAAAATGTTTATAAAATACTAAACAGATAAGGTATCTACACGGCCGAAATGAGACCTCTTGTGAGCCCGAACCGCTAGGCCACCTTGGTGGTGGCTGCCAAAACCTTATATAATGCAAATAGTTGTATAGATTTGGCGTATCGGTTATTTTCAAGTAACTTGTTGCTTTTTTAAACAAGCTAATATGCCTTTCAAGCACTAAAAAATGCTTACTAGCTATATTAAGATGATTAGACGTTTAAGTAAAAGGGAAAAAAGCCAAAAATACTCTATGTACTTCTCGTGAAAACTTATTGTGCTTTCTCAACTTTTTTTATTGTCATTATACTTAACGTTGTTTACATTTTCGACTCATTATGCTTAATTACTTCTTCTTTCTAACATTAAAAGACAATAGTACCCTTGTCTTCTTTACCAGCCATCACCACCAGCTCTTCTTTACCAGCCATCACTCATGATTGATTAATTTTGATTCAAACGTGTTTCTGGGTTTGATTGAGTGATTGTACCATGTTAATAACATGATTCCGACCAAAACCCACCATAATAATCAAACTATAACACAAAAAATCATAAACACCCAAATCGTTAAACCCTAAAATCTTAATCCCTTTAAAACTAAAATTCTACATAACAACAAATACATTTATCATCAAACCACACACAACACGCGCAGTGACTGTCCCTAGAATGGTTGTTCAAGATGAAGTGCTAACACCTCTATTTGATGGCATGATTGCTGAGGAAAAAATATTCATAGAAAATATTCGTGTCCCTGAAGATGCATCTGTCGAGGACATCACATCCATTTTCCGTTTTAAGGGTAAAGATTATATCGTAGAGAAACCAAAGACGTGCCTACACGATCCCGTGATTATTCAGGAGACGCTGTCGGAAATTGAAGAAAGGGGTTTAAGGAAGGTGACAGTAGTTACAAGTGTCTTTGATTACAGTTAGGGAAAAAGCAATAAAACAAAGTTGAGAAATACATGAGTCGGAAATTACAGTTAGGGAAGAAAGGGGTTTAAGGAAGTACGGGTGTAATCGAGTCAAGCCGAGCTCGAGCTTGACAAGGCTTGAGCTTGGCTTGAAACAAAAATAGTAGGCTTGAGCTTGGCTTGATAGCTTGTCAAGCTTTAATATTTTAGGCTTGAGCTTGGCTTGAATAGGTTTCGAGCAAAGCTTGAGCTTGGCTTGAAAAGCTTGAATGTATAAAAAAATGTTGTATTTGGTAGACAAAGTCATCAAAATATATATATTTATAAAGTAATACAAACTAAAACCACATTTGAAAACCAAATTAAATTAATTTAACAATAATAAAACCAACAATAACATTTTCGTGCTAAGTCCAATATTAGAATACTACATAAAACATAAGCCAAAGTACTAATTGATGTTGTAATCGATATACTAAGTATAAACAAAAGCTAAAATTATCTAATAGTAGTATATATTTTGGTCTATTAATATTCATGATTCATAACTATAAACTTGTATTCGCTTCTAGATATAAAGCAAGTAAGCAACATCATTTGTTTAAGATATCGTTGTTACAAATAATTTCAACTTTATTTACCATATAAAATTCCTTCAAGAGTATATTAAATAATTCTTTATGAAGTAAATCCTTATAATTAAAATAATATTCAAATTTGACCTTAGTTACTTATATAAATTTCATATAAAAATATATATATACTAAGGCTTGATAAAAGCTTGATAAAAGTTCGAGCCAAGCTAACCAAAGCTTGAGCTTGGCTTGTTATATGTTTCGAGCCAATTTATTGGGATTGAGCTTGGGCTTGAGCTTGATAAAAGCTTGGCTTGATCGAGTCAAGCTCGAGCTCGAGTTGCTTGATAAAAGCTTGACTTGATTGCAGCCCACCTAGTTACATGAGTCGAAAATGTAAACAACCTTAAGTATAATGACAATAAAAAAAGTTGAGAAAGCACAATGAGTTTTCACGAGAAGTACATAGAGTATTTTTGGCTTTTTCCCTAAGTAAAAGTTACCAAGCACTCCTTTTATAAGCTTATTAAGTGGCTTGTCAGCTTATTGCATTTTGTGGATGCTAAAAAACACTTCTTAAGTGTTTAGGCAGGGCTTATGTGTATGTAATGTTGTTTTAGAACATGACTGTTTTGTTTTGAAAAGCTATTGAATTCTATATGTTTGCCTAAACACCTTGGAAGATGATGAATATATTTAACGAAGTTACACTACAAGATAAATGCCATTTAGCGACTGAAAAAAAGTGTCAGAAAAAGCACAAAATCAGTCACTAAAGCCATTTTAGTCTTCTCCCACTGAAAGAAAAAGAGACACTAGAAGAGCCATCACTAAAAGTCTTTCTTGACGCTTAATATCAGTCACAAAAGGTCTTTTAGATTTTATGTCTAATTGTTATGTGTCACTATAGGTTCCAAAAAAAAAAAACTTAAAACAATTTATTAGTGACTGAATTATTCAGTCACTAAAAGTCAAGAACAATCATTTTTTCATTTCTACTACATTTTTACTGCATTTTATATCTTTGTATCTGTTCACAAACTATATAAAACATGAACTTACAAGAAAATCACATATATGAAACCACAAAGTAACTTTATTGCCTAAAACAAGTCGAAAACAACTCAAATTCACCCATTTCCAAAATGTATATGACTACATATGAATCAAATAGTTCCCACATGTTACACTGGGCACAAAGTGTCTAAAATCTTAAGGTCTCGTTAACTTGAAAACCAAGATCGACCGGAAAAAGGAAAATACATGTACAACATCAAGGTCCCATATTTCAAATGCTGGTTCCATCCACCCCACTGCTATAAAATTTCCTGAAAAAACGAAGAAACATCAATGATCCGTTTGGGTTAAAATGGGTCATTTTGTGACCTGTATTTCTTAGATGTATCGAAACATGCTCGATACTTCTTAAAGATATCGAAATCACATTCACTCTACCTTTTTCTCCACCTTTAATGGGGCAATCAAACCATGCTGTTCATAGAGGAAACGATGGTATAATCATTTCATGGTGAACATACATGTTCGAATCACCATCTGGATCCTCTACTATATAAACCTGTTCATTAGTTGTACAAACCATAACAGCATCATCCGCTTTGATCATGATGTCATCAAGCTCTTCAGAGTCCTCGTCATCCTAAACAATAGATAATAAATGAAGTGAATGCTTTGAGCGCGTTTTGACCCATTTGGCCTGTTTGTTTTTTTTAGCAGTAAAAATATTATTTGAAATGCAACACAACTCAAAGCGGCCCATTCATTTGAATATGGGTCGGAATTACTACCTCTACAGTACATAAACCCAAAAAGCACATATATCGCATTAACTTGTTGGCTTTCTGATTGCACAGAACATCATTATACTCATGATAGTGATGGCAAGAGTTACGTTTTTTAAATACAATTTCGGGGTACCTGGTCATCATGTGGTTGTCCAGCTGAAAAAGGTATGCATGGGACTCCATTGACTGGTTGTAATAAGAAACTGAATGGATTGTTGTCAAACAATTACAATTCTGCAAAAGTTCGTTGATATACAGGAAATATCCTTCACAATTCTGCAAAAGTTCGTTGATATACACCAATACCAATAAAGGTTACATGTTACAAAACAATCCAATGATCCATCATTATATAGCCAATAAATTCAAGACCCATTCCGAACTTTTTTCGGGAATTCTTTATTTTGTCAAGAACTTACCAAACATTTGGCACCACATTCTTCCCATCGCTATTTATAATTGTATCTTTTGCGGCACGAAGAGCTACATGAAACACATACGTGTCCTAATAGCTTTTATTTATCGAAGTACAAACCACAAAACACGTCAAAATGTTTATAGTCGCAGTATTACAGCTTTGCTATTTCACAAAGAGGGTGGTAGAAGATTGAGCCCAAGAAAACTAGCACACGAAAATTAGTCAAATAAAATGGAAATGCGTCAAAACTTCACTTATATGCTCTCCATTGAACATACTATTAATCTTTTCTTTGAGATGTGTTGCCTGCATAACGAAAAATATTATTAGAAAAAGCGCCACCTTTTGTTAAAGTTGTTTGGTGAGCCAATACCATGATTCCCTTGACTTAAACAAATATACCTCAGCAAGTGAAAAGAGCTTAGACATTGTATCAACAGTGGCGCATTGCCGTGAATAATCGAGGAATAATCCATCGAACTCGCTACATAAAACCCAAGAGAAAAGATACTCACATCACCCACTTAGCCCAAACATAAAATTGCAAAACTATTTACCCTTCCTACTAGATAAAAGAAAGTAAAACTACTCCCGTTAAAAAATTAAAAGAAGAACCACCTTGATTCTACTTCAACGATCATAATCCTTATAACTATTTTGAGATAAACATATGGGTATGGCAATACGGGTTTAGAGTATGACAGAACAAGAATGAAATCAACATCCATATGTCAGAAGGAATGAAATTGACCCAGCTTGAAAGGTAGAATTCCTAACTTAAAAAAGCACACCAGCACCAAACACCGTCTATCTTTCCATTCCGATTTTCTCAATCCCAAACACAATTAAAAGCAATGTAAGCAAATTCGGCCCAATCCTAGTGGACATCTCTATATTAACAACTGCAAGAGGGATACGAGAAACAAGTTTAGCCTATAATATCTTAGCTTAAAATGACAAAACATTTGTTGCAAAAATATGCTCCTAATTAACCGCCCAGGGGTTGCCTAGTGGAAAAATATGCTCCTAATATCCACACAAAGTTAATCCCCATTTTTTACTTCCTTCTGCAATCATAACATCATCAAATATAACCACCTCAATCCCCTCACTATCAATCTCAGTAGGAATACTAGTTAACACCTTATCAGCATTGTTGGGCATAGTAAAAGTAGGCATTTTTCTTTTGGCCAAATCAGCATAACTAGGTTTCACTCCATTAACATTAGCACTTTCTGTACATTCACAGGCATAGTTGATGTACTTAAAGTGATTTCAGGCACAGGAGTACTACTAGCAACATTTGGCTCATCAGTTTGGTATCCATTCCACTGTCACTGATTTTATCACTACTAACCTTAGTACATTTGTGACAGTCCTTTTCCACATTCTGTACATTTGTCACAGTCCTTCTCCAATTCATCACTTAAAACCCTAGTTTCCACTGAATCATCAATTACTACATCCTTATCACCAATATTCTTCTTATTATTCGATCGCAAAGCAGTATCAATATACCTATTTGGTACACGTCTCCTTCTTTTTGAATTTCTACTCTTAATTGACATGATTTTCACACACTAAAATGCTCTATACTACTCAAAATAGTTTAAAAAAAAAAAAATTATTGTGCAAAACTGTTAAGAAATTCTTAAATTGTACAAATTAGCATCAAACATAACTCTTACTTAACATACAAAATCAATAACTCAATCAATAAAAAATTAAAACACAAAAACAGAATATCTAAACAAATCGATCAAAATTAGACAAACAATACCTTCGATGATGGACAAATTCACCGGTTAGACGATTGGTGATGGCGTGATGTTCGGCGACGGTGATATTCCTGGTGATGATGATCGGCGACGGTGATATAACCGGTGAAGATGATCGGCGACGGTGACATTATCGGTGAATATGATCGGCGACGGTGAGATAACCGTGAAGATGATCGGAGACGATGAGATAACGGTGAAGATGATCGGAGACGTGATATGACCGGTGAGATAAATGATTAACGGCGAGAGTGATCTAAGATGAGAGTATTTGAGAGTCTAAGATGAGAGTATTTGAGAGATGAGGTGTGTTTTATGGAACCACCAAGTTTTTGTAAAAAAGTGGGAATGAAGTGGTGAATATGTGTTTTAGTTTCCGCCCAAAATGCTATTACCAAGTTTTATTTTAATAGTAACTTTTAAGCACTCTTTTTAATACTTTTAGTTACAATTGTTTTATCAGTCATTAAAGATATCAGTCACAAAATGTCATTTATTTTGTAGTGTTATAATAATCACATAAACCAGTTTGTCATAATGTATTTTGGAAAACAGAATAAGCTTTGGTGGTCTCATTTGGTCATTCATCGTATTACCTTGTCAAAACTGATGTATCACTACTTGTATAGTTGTCTCTTATGCAATAATCAAATGAATATATCTTAGGCAACTACTAGTATTACAGCGGCTACTGCCAATTTCAACATCATTTCGTTTTGCGCATAGTAAGTGTAATTAGTACGTAGGCAATGATCATTAGCTCACATTTGTTATTACTAGAGTTGGTTTGGTGCTTCTAATAGATTTTCCAGTAAATGAATCAACCTTATGACCTTATCTATTTACATGTATGCTTAAATTTATGTGTTATATCTAATCGTTGAGCATGTTTTTGCCAATAACGTGACACATTTACTTTGTTATAGTTGCTGAGAATGTCAACTTCTAGTGATCCACTTGGTCTTCTTAATCCATCTGGCGAGAAGGTCTACAAGAAGTTAGCAGATGATGATGAGCCTTTGTATGAAGGGTCTCCGCAATCCAAATATCAATTTGCCCTTGGGTTGTATAATTTGAAGATTAAGAACAATATGAGTGATGCTAGTTTTGAGCAAAGATTGCGCTTATTTAAGTCTGCATTCCGAAATGCGAAAGTAGTTGGGAGCTTTGATGAAGAGAAGAAGGTGTTGGAAAATTTAGTGCACTTATGGGATTAGTTCACACCTTGTAATGGGTTAGGAGGTACGGAGTGTACACCCATAAGGTCCATGAACACCCTGACTCTTATAGTGGTTTGTATTGGTAGTGCTAGTAGAAAGTACTGCTTGTGGAAAGTACTGCTTGTGGTTTCCACTGATAAGCAGTGTTTCCACTGATAGGCAGTGTTTCCACTGAAGTGCTATGAAATCTTGCTAGAGGTATGAAATCTTGCTAGTGTAAAAGTACTGCTAAATGGCAGTTACAACTGCTTAATGACCACGTTTAATTGGTCATGTAACCACTAACGGCTATAATGGGGATAGTTATGAGGTGATTAATGGGCCGATTAATCCTCATAATTCCATTTGAACGACTGAGAGTAATCTCCTATAAATAGGAGATCTGATTATGTATAAGGGACACACAGAAAACCATTTAACACTTATTAGCGCAAGGGTTATAGAATTGTGCCTAATTCCATAACTGCATTTGGTCTTATCCCAAGTAGATATTCGTGTAACCCAGGCATTAGGGTCGAATAGTTTACTTTGGAAAGTGATCACACGATTCCAAGTGATATCCGGTAACCACCTAGTGGTATTTGTTTCTGCTGAATTGATTATCTAACCCTGCTGCTGGGCTCACCACACCAACAATCAAAGTAAACTATTTTGTGATAATCAATGGCAACTGCTGCAATGAAACACATGGCCTCAAACTTTGCTAAGCTGGACAAGTTTGAAGGGGTGGACTTTAGGAGGTAGCAGAAGAAGATGCACTTCTTGCTGTCAAGCATGAGTGTGGTTTATGTGCTGACTACTCCAATTCCTGATGATGGGGATGATGCTACTGTGGAGCAGATCCGGAGGAGGAGCAAATGGGAGAATGATGACTACATATGCAGAGGTCTTATTCTCAATGGTATGTCGATGCTTGTTTGATATTTATCATAACTTTGAATCTTCCAAAGAACTGTGGGATTCCTTGGATGCCAAATATATGGCTGAGGATGCATCAAGTAAGAAGTTCCTTGTTAGTAATTTCACAAATTACAAAATGACTGATTCAAGACCAGTTATGGAACAATACAATGAACTTCTTGGAATACTTGGAAGGTTTACACAACACAATATGCACATGGATGAGGCTATTCAAGTCTCTTGTGTTATTGATAAACTTCCTCCTTCATGGAAAGATTTCAAGCATACCTTGAAACATATGAAGGAGGAGTTAACTCTTGTTGAGTTGGGCAGTCATCTGCACATTGAGGAATCTCTCAAGGTGCAGGATAATGACAAGCCAAAGAGTAGCAATGCTACTGGTGCATCTGTTGTCAATATGGTGGAGCATAACAACTCCACCAGGTACAATGATAACAAAGGCAAACGCAAATATCATGATAACACAAAGGCAGATCTTAACAAAAAGGTAACTCCTACATTAAAAGGGACTGCAAAGGTGTTAAAATTGGTGGTAAAGCCAATGGATCAGGCACTAATGGTTCAGGGAGTGGTGGTTCAGCCAACTCACTGAAAGGTCAGAATATGTTTAATAAGTCTTTTCAGATTTATTATGTTACATATGTATCTGAATCTTTTTATGTGCAGGATGATGATGTTGCGTGGTGGGTTGACTCTGGTGCAACAGTTCATGTGTGTAAAGATAGAAGCTGGTTCAAGACTTATGAGTCACTGAATGATGGTTCTATTCTTCACATGGGAAATGAGTCAACAGCCTTGGTGCATGGTCGTGGTTGTGTCGATCTTAGGTTTAGTTCAGGAAAGATTGTAACTTTGTTTAATGTTATTCATGTTCCTGATATCAGGAAGAACTTGGTTTCAAGTAGTGTTTTGAATAATCATGGTTATAAACAAGTTATTGAGTCTGATAAATTTGTGCTTTCTAAGCATGGTGTTTTTATTGGTTTTGGTTATTTATGTAATCAAATGTTCAGGCTTAATGTTACCACTGATAGTGTTATTTCAGCTTTTGTGACCATATATGACCAGACTGACTCTACCCTTTGGCATGCTAGACTTGGCCATGTTCACTATAAAAGGATGCAAGATATGTCTAGGGATGGTTTAATCCCAGCATTTGACATGGACACTGAAAAGTGTAAAACTTGCATGTTGACCAAGATAACCAAAAAACCTTTTCAGGGTGTTAGTCGTGAGACTAAGTTCTTGGAGCTAATACACAGTGACCTGTGTGATTTGCATGCCACTCCTTCTTTGGGAAATAAGAAGTACTTTGTGACATTTATTGATGATGCTTCTAGATTTTGTTATGTCTATCTGTTACATACCAAGGATGAAGTATTAGATAAATTCAAAGTGTTTAAAACTGAAGTTGAATTACAACTTGGGTCTTTGATCAAAATATTAAGGACTGATAGGGGAGGTGATTACATGGATACTAAGTACTTTCAGTCTGTTGGAATAATCCATGAAATGACTGCCCCTTATACTCCTCAGCAAAATGGTATTTCTGAAAGGAAAAACAGGTGTTGAAGGAGATGGTTAATTCCATGTTGTCCTATTCAGGTGAGTCAAGGGTTCGAGGGGTGAAGCTATGTTAACAGCTTGCTATTTATTAAATAGGGTTCCCAACAAAAGGAACAAGGTTACCCCTTATGAACTCTGGACTAAAAGGAAACCAACCTGAACTATCTCGTGGTTTGGGGTTGTAGGGTTGTAAGACTCCCGATCCAAAGCTAAAGACTTTGGGTGAAAGAGGCATTGACTGCATCTTTGTTGGATATCTTGAGCATTCCAAGGCTTTTAGGTTCTATGTTATTGAACCTAATGAATATGTTTCAGCTAACTCAATAATTGAATCAAGGGATGTAGACTTTGATGAGAATAGATTCTCATCAGTCCCAAGACCAAGTCAGAGGATTCCTAATGGAACTCATGACACCGGTGTATCGAGAGGTCCCGATGATGAACCATCAATGGTCCTGATGAGGTTGTGGTTCAACAACCTGAACCTGTGCTCAGGAAGAGCAAAAGGGTCGGGAATCCAAAGTCATTTGGACCTGAGTTTCAACTATACTTAGTTGAAGAACTAGGATGAGGTCTCGACCAATACTCCTATTACTTCATTCTTGAGGATGATCCCAAGACATTTGAAGAAGCAATGAAGTCCCGGACATTGCTTTCGGAAAGAAGCAATCAATGATGAGATGGATTCCATCATGGGCAACAACACTTGGTGTTGGTTGATCTATTTCCTCTGGTTGCAAACCTCTGGGTTGCAAATGGATTTTCAAAAGGAAAATGAAGGTAGATGGAACTATTTAAAAGTTCAAGGCTAGACTAGTCATTCAGGACTTTAAACAAAAGTCAGGAATAGACTATTTTGATACTTATGCCCCTGTGGCTCATATCAGTACCATAAGACTGCTGATTGCTATGACATCTATTCACAATCTGGTTATTCATCAGATGGATGTAAAAATAGCTTTCTTGAATGGTGAGTTGGAAGAGGAGGTTTATATGAACCAACCTCTGGACTTCATCATGCCTGGCAATGAAAACAAGGTGTGTAAACTGATTAAGTCTCTTTATGGACTGAAGCAGGCACCTAAGCAATGGCATCAAAAATTTGATGAAGTGGTTTTATCTAGTGGTTATGTTCTTAACCAAGCTGACAAATGTGTATATAGCAAATTTGATGAATCGGGTAAAGGAGTCATCATTTGTCTATATGTTGATGACATGCTGATCTTTGGCACTGACCAAAATCAGGTTGACCCGACAAAGGAATTTTTGTCATCAAGGTTCTCCATGAAGGACATGGGGTGATGTTATCCTTGGTATAAGGATTAAACATGAAAGTAAAAGAATTTCTACCTCTCAGTCTCATTATATTGAGAAGGTGCTGAGGAAATTCAATTACTTTGATTGTACTCCAGTGAGTACACCTATGGATACTTGTGAGAAGCCGATGCCTAATCATGGCAAGGCCGTATCTCAAGTTGAGTATTCTAGGGTAATTGGTGCCGATGTATGCCATGACTTGTACAAGACCTCGATATTGGTTTTGTAATTGGGAAAATTGAGCGGGTATACTAGTAATCCTAGTGCTCATTATCGGCAAGCATTTCAAAGGGTACTGAAGTATTTGAAGAGAACTATGGATTATAGTCTCTCATATACTGGTTACCCATCGGTGTTGGAAGGTTACACTGATGCAAGTTGGATCAATAACACTGAAGACAATTCGTCTACTGGGTATTCCTACTTGGTGGAGGTGCAATTTCTTGGGCATCCAAGAAACAAACTTGCATCACCAGTTAAACAATGGAATCTGAATTTGTGGCTCTAGCAGCTGCTGGTAAAGAAGCTGAATGGTTGAAAAACTTGCTTCTTGAGATTCCATTGTAGCCTAAACCTATAGCACCTATTTCTATCCGTTGTGATAGTGCAGCTACATTGGCTAAGGCTTATAGCCAAATGTACAATGGTAAGTCTAGACACTTAGGTGTCAGAGATAGCATGATTCGTGTGCTTATCATGAATGGGGTGGTATCTATAGAGTTTGTGAGATCTCAACAGAACTTAGCTGATCACTTGACGAAGGGTTTGGCTAGAGACTTGGTTATAAAGTCTGCTAAAGGGATGGGTTTATGTCCAACTTAGTCTCTGAATGCTAGGACACCCAACTCCCTCCTAAGGAAACTTAGGAGCTGAGTTCAATGTGGAAAGCTGAACATTCAGTGGACTGGAGCACATGTTTATTTACATCCCAAGGTTGTGCTCGGAACCTGCTGAAAGGAGGATGAAGTCTTTACTTCTTAATGGTTAATTTTCTTTGAAAAAGTGCTTGGAAGGAGCATGACTAAAGAGGAACCACCTATGTAAATGTTGAAGTTTTGCCGCTTCAGGAAGCTTTGGACTTTTAGCTTCTACAACATTTATGAATTTGGATATGGACACATGGCTTGTATAGTGTCGGAGTCGTTAAGTGTTTGAAAAATTTTGTGTATTTTATCTTCAGGTATTCAAATGGGTTGAAGGGTTCAATTCTTAGAACACCAAGATTCTCGAATATTTGAACGTGTAATTTACTAAGATGGAAATTCAATCCTCAGGACATTTTCGTTTATGCACATGTTTTGTTTAATGTTTGGTTTTTATGCAAAGGAAGTGAACTAAATTTGGGGAGGATTGTTGGAAAATTTAGTGCACTTGTGGGATTAGTTCACACCTTGTAATGGGTTAGGAGGTACGGAGTGTACACCCATAAGGTCCATGAACACCACGACTCTTATAGTGGTTTATATTGGTAGTGCTAGTAGAAAGTACTGCTTGTGGAAAGTACTGCTTGTGGTTTCCATCGATAAGCGTGTTTCCAGCGATAGGCGTGTTTCCACCGGTGCTATGAAAATACTTGCTAGAGGTATGAAAGTATCTTGCTAGTGTAAAAAGTATCTTGCTAAATGGCGGTTACAACGCTTAATGACCACGTTTAATTGGTCATGTAACCACTAACAGCTATAATGGGGATAGTTATGAGGTGATTAATGGGCCGATTAATCCTCATAATTCCATTTGAACGGCTGAGAGTAATCTCCTATAAATAGGAGATCTGATTATGCATAAGGGACACACAGAAAACCATTTAACACTTATTAGCGCAAGGGTTATAGAATTGTGCCTAATTCCATAACTGCATTTGGTCTTATTCCAAGTAGATATTCGTGTAACCCAGGCATTAGGGTCGAATAGTTTACTTTGGAAAGTGATCACACGATTCCAAGTGATATCCGGTAACCACCTTGTACGAGAGTATAGGCAACACAAGATGAATAATAGAACCTTTATTCAGATCTAAGCTGCAATAGTCAGCTTAGATTACGTTTACAATAGTATCCGAATGTTACAAGATTAGATTAATGTCAATGAGACAATAATCATGTAAATGTAAAGACAAGACAAGATCATTGAAATGATCAGAAAGAAGAGAAGAGAGTGATACAAAAGACTGCACACTCAAGTGTATATAACCCTAGATTAAGGGACTTATTAAATAGGAGATTAAGTTTCACTAAGACCCCTCTAACGGCTATAAATGACTCATCAGCAGAAACGATGAAGGCTTCAGCAGAAATGAACATCTTGGAACTTTAAATCTTTTATCCTTTGTCCAAGTTTAACCCTCTGTAATTAATCTGCAATGAACCATAACTAGAAAGCCATTAGCAATTGATAGAATGATATGTTTGCCACAGATTATCACCCCAAAATTTAACATTCCCCTTAATCTGATGAGCAAACATATCAAACAATATCAATTTTTCACACAAAAATTTATCTGATAGACAGGGAGGTTCTTTGTGAGTATGTCTGCAGTTTGGTTTGAAGAGCCAATCTTTTTAGCATTTATAACACCTGTAGCAATTTTTCCCGATGAAGTGAACATCAATTTCAAAGTGTTTTGATCTTTCATGGAAAACAGGGTTGACAAAGAAGTTGTAAAGCGATTTGTTGTCACAAAAAAGATTGACAGGAAGATTGATATCAACTTTTAGATCTTTTAGGATTTTTTGAATCTAAATGATTTCACAGGCAGCAGTAGACATAGATCTATACTCGCTTCGTGGAAGATTTTGAAAGAGTGTTTTGTTTTTTACTTTTCCATGAGATTAAACAATCATTGAAGAAAACACAAGTAACTGTGACGTGATTTTCTCGGTTTTCTTGCATTTGGCCCAATCAGCATCACTATATCCTTCAAGATGATTTTCGAGTTGTGAAATTGTACCTTAGACCTTCTCCTGGAGCTCCTTTTAGATATCTCAGAACATTGAGGGCACATTCCGTGATGAGATTTTAAGGGAGAATGCATATATTGTTCCGACAATGAACTGAGTATGAGATGTCAGGTCATGTATGGGTGAGATAGATAAGTTTCCCAAGTAACCGATAACCATGATGTTGACAAGCAAGGGGTCATCAGCAGTGGGAATGTATGGAAGCACAGTGTTGGGTTCCATAGGAGTGGACACAGGTTTGCACCCAAGAAGACCAAATTCTTTGAGGAGTTCAAGACAGTATTTTCTTTGAGAAAGACAAATGTCATTCCCGTTTTAAAACCTCAATGCCAAGGAAATATTTTAGATTTCCCAAGTCTTTGATATGAAATTCGGATTTTAGAAACTCTTTTAAAAGATTTATCTCATCAATACAGTTTCCAGTAAGAACAATATCATCCACATAAACAAGCAGAGCAATAAACTTGTTATTCTGCTTTTGGTGAACAAGGAGTGGTCATTAACAGATTGAACAAAGTTATTTTCTTTTAAAACACTGACAAGTTTTTCATTCCATTTCTTGGGAGCTTGTTTTAGGCCATATAGAGACTTGACAAGTTTACAAACTTTATTTTTATTGTTCTCATTACAGAACCCCTTGGGGATGGTCATATAGATATCCTCATCAAGATCTCCATACAAGAAAGCATTGTTAACATCAAGTTGAAAAAGAGGCCATTTGTTTTTTACAGCTAAGGCAATAAGACATCTAACAGTAGACATTTTCACAACAGGGGAAAAAGTTTCATCATAGTCTATTCCTTCCCTTTGGTTATAGCCTTTAACAACTAATCTAGCCTTGTATCTATCAACTTCACCATTGGCTTTATACTTGATTTTAAAGATCCATTTGTACCCAATAGGAGTTCTATTAGAAGCTAGATCAGTTATATCCCAAGCATGGTTTTCATTTAAGGCCTCAATTTCAGAGTTCATAGCATCAACCCAATTACTATCAAGGATAGCTTCTTCATAACAGGTAGGTTCAATACTTTTATTAAGACTAGATGCAAAGCAATAATTATCTTTGTTAAGATTAGAGTAATTAACAACCTTTTCAACACCATATTTGACTTTTCCTTCTACAATAAAGTCGTTAAGATTACTGGGCAACTTAGAGACTCTGGTTGACCTTCTAGCGCGATAGTGGTCGGCAAGCCTCTTTCTTGTTCGCCAGAATGGTGTAGTATCAGCATAATCAGAAGATGCATTAGCAGGATGTGATTCATGTGATATGGTGCCCTCAGGGTGTGTATTATCATCTATAGATGTTGCAACTGGTTCGTCAATCCTAGTAGGATGACTTACCACTGTGCCATCATCATAGGATGTCACTCTCCCTTCATCATTGGGACTTATTTGTGAGTCAAAGAAATTTTTGTGATTTAAATCTTTTGGTACAAAAGTTTCAACAAAAGGTTTTGACAAAGTATTTTTCATTTTGAAGGGAAAAACAGTTTCATAAAATTTGACATCTCTGGAGTAAAAGATATTTTTGTTTCTAGGCTCAAAAGTTTATAGCCTTTCTTCTCATTTGAGTAACCAATAAGGACACTTTTTCAGACCTACTACCAAATTTATCAGAGATGTTGAGAATGGTGGCATAGCATAAGCAGCCAAAGACTCTAAGGAGAGAGTGAAGGGTCATGCCCATACACAAGAAAGAAGGGGACTTGCCGGACGTAACTGAAGAGGGTAACCTGTTTATGACATAGGCAGCAGTTAGAACACATTAGCACCAAAGATTTAGAGGTAATTTCCCCTGAAACATAAGGGATCTAGCTACATTAAGGAGATGCCTATGTTTCCTTTCTGCTATACCATTTTGTTGTGGTGTATAAACACAAGAGGTTTGATGTAAAATTCCTTTTTCATGGAAAAAATGTTGAAGTTTATTATTGACAAATTGTGTCCCATTATCACTTCTAAAAATCTTGACATTGTGTTCAAATTGATTTGATAGCATATGAGTAAAGTTAACAATGGAAACATAAACATCATCCTTCCCCTTAAGCATATAAACCCATACTCGCCTGGAATAGTCATCAACAACTGTTAAAAGTATTTGTAACCATCTCTGCTAGTGACTTTATATGGTCCCCATACATCAAGATGGACAAGTTGACCAATTTTAGTTGATTTATGTTCACTTAGAGGAATGGTTCTCTGTTTATTTAGCTTTATTAAAAGTATCACGAGATGATCAGTTTGGATGTACTATCAAAATTAAGAGTGGGTTTAAGTATGTGTAGGACTTGGTCAGAGGGATGACCAAGTCTTTGATGCCAAAGATTTTTAGAAACATGACAAACAGATATGCAGTTATTAGAAATAATCTTACATGTAGAATCAATATCAAACATATATAACCCATTGTATTGTTTACCAATCCCCACAATCCTTTTTGATGTAAATCCTGTATATAGCAATTAGATTCATTAAACCCAACAAACATCTTATTGTCTCTAACAATTTTATGAACAGACAGCAGACTAACATTGTACTCAGGAACAACAAGTACATCAAAAAGAGTTAGGTCATTATTGACCTTTAAATCACCAATTTTAGTAATTAAGGCTTGAGTACCGTTGGGATGTCCAACAGTTAAGCCAAGATTTGAAATGTTAACAACATTGATTAAAAGTTTTGACACAATCATGTCCGATTTGCACCGTAATCAACAATCCAACCAAGACTGATGTTTCCAGATAGAGATTTTGTGTTGTTGTTAAAAAATTTGTTAAAGTTTACATTAAACTTGACACTGCCATTAAAGAAGGTTCCCTAAAAATTTTTACCCGCCAAGTTGGCATTAGCGTATGATCACATTGTTGTCATTGAGAAGAATCATAAGTCCGGAGAGCTGCTCATTAGACAAGGAAACAAAAGAGTTGCTAGCACTATTATCAGTGACATGATTAGTTTCAGCAGAAACATTGTTACTGCTGAAAGGTTTACCATTAAAATTCCTTTTAACATATCCGCAGATAACCAACAAGATCATAACATCTATCAACAAGTGTGACCAGTTTTTTGCAATTAGTACATTTGAGATTCATGTTTGGTCCTCTGCTATTTGAGTCATTACCATTATTAAAACCAGAACCTTTGTTGTTAAAACCTTTTTTGTTATCAAAAAATTTCCACCATTAGACATTTTTGCAGCAAAGGTCGTAGCATTGGGTTTAGCGAGCTATTCCCAGGATGAAACATTTCGTGAGATTCTTCTCGAAACAACAGAAAAGCGTTTTGACATTAGGTAAAGGATCTCTGGTTAAAATATTGATTCTGATGGGGACATAGGAGTCATCAAGACCCATAAGAAATTGCATTAACTTGATCAGCTGATTATGTTTTTCAAAATGTTTTGCAGCCTCACAAGTGCAGGGAGGCAAGCTGATCATAAAATCAAATTGTTTCCATAAAGAGTTAAGGTTGTTATAATAATCAGCAAGAGAGGACCCACTATGACTAAGAGAGTTTATATTTTTATGCAAATTAAAGATAGCTGAACCATCAACCTTATCATAGGTGTCTTTAAGATCATTCTTCATTTCATAAGCAGTTTTAGCATATATAGCACCAGCAAATAGTTCAAGGCTGAGAGAATTAAGAATCCAAGTAACCACAACAGAGTTACAAGTATCCCATTGATTAGCAAGACTATAGGGTTCGAATCATCTCTTATGCAAGTACCATCAATAAACCCTAACTTATTATGGTTCCTTATGTTGTTCCCCGTTCACTATCGTTTAAAACAGTTTTAAAACAAGTTAAAAGTAAACTATGACTGAAATTAACATAAAGAAAACACACTCAGTAATTTTCAACGTCATATTCTTATTAGAAATAATTCAACAAAGAATACGTTACCCAAGTACTTGCGGAATAGTACTTGGGATTGAAATGACAAAGTTGGGTGATTCCTCTCTAAGCTCAGGCTAAGTCTGAGCACAACTCTTAGAGCTCACCGAGCTATCTCAGGAACTAAGTTGTATTTGGAGGAGTGAAAAGATGGCTTGCGTGTATGTGTGTTTTACAATTCACAAGCTTAATCTTTTCACTCCATCTCTTATGCTATTTATACATGTATGATATTTGACTCTTTCCTAAGTGACAACCGACATCATACGTAAGACAAAATACTGATGTATTTTGTCTCTGTTTACAAAGACTATTCTAGGTAAGAGACAAGACTACTTTCCTAAACTCGTGATGACACCGAGCCCGATCTTTTGCCATTCAGGAAAGTTGACTTTGGTTGATAAGGACTTCGCCTTATCGATTCAAACTTTCCTCGCCTTGTCCCGCTCTTTCTTCGCTTTACATCCTTCGCTTCTACTTCAGTTTGTCTTCGTAAGAAGTTGGAGAGGAGTCTTAGGGATTCAGTGAGTTATTGTCATCACTCCCTGAATCCATCATCTTCTTCTTGACTCAGTCTTCACCCATTAAGTTCCGCCTTACCGAGTGGAGAGACTCCTTCGCCTCGCTGGGTATCCGAAGATGACTCACTGAGAGGCTATGCACTCAGTGACCTGATTAGTGTTTGGATTAAATACTTGGGCTATTTTCTATTCAAATCCTAGATTAAGGGGTTTGGGTATTTACTGAACCCAACAGTCTCCCCCTATTTGGATATACAAATAGCCTAAGTGGTTGATCAGTGTAAGTGAGCAAGAGGCTTCTTCTTACACTGAATGTACTAATGAATACAATAAGGAACACTGAGTAAATGAATAAAACATACATCGCTTATTGATCGATTACATAGTTCCTATCGCTAGTACAAAAGATAAAACAAAATGATGTCAATCCGATGGATACCCGCTTCAAGCTTCACTTTCTTGGTGATGAGTGTTTCCGTCAGGATGGTCTCTCGATCTTGGCATTCGTGTCTTGACGAAACCCGATGTTTGCCGGGATTGGATCGAGAGGCCACAGAATATAGCTGATCATTGACCACTCACCGATCAATGTCACTCCATCTTTGAAATGTGGTTCCCTGAGACATCAATGTGGAATAGCCCTCTTCGTGCTCTTCAATCACTAGACAGTTTACAAACTTTACTCCCTCAGGCGGTTCTGTTGCATTCAAGGCCGTACTTTGATCTCGTGTTGGAAATCAACTCTTTTCCTTTTGCTGGAAGCTTGTGGTTGAGATCCTTGAGGTGCAAGATCAAGGCGTGTGAATTCTCGATTGGGTTGGTGCTTCCCATAGCCTTTCATATCTTTTGCTAAGCATCTTCATCAGCTCCTTGACCACCTTGTTTTGCTTCTTTCCAATGATCGGACCAAGTTCATCAAGTTCGTGATCCCAAAGTCACGAATTTTAATGGATCATGAACTTCAAAGTGTCTTTTGTCATCCCTCTCAGACATTCATAGCCAACGGTTTGGTGTTGGGAATGATTTTGACATCGTGATTTTTCAGTGAAGCCTTCGGCCGTCATTGTTATCGATTATATTCTTTAATTTGTTTTGCCCGAGAGCTTCAGTTTTCTTTCTCTTTTCTTCATATCGAGCTCTCATTGCGTACCATTTGAGCAGACTGAGCTTCCATGAACTTCTCTGCCCGCCTCGAATTTTTGAGCTTGCTTGCATCTATTCCCACATTTTCAGCTTCTTCGGCAATCACTTTGGTTAATGCCTCCTTTGTCTTTTCATCCTCGCCTTGTTTCATTTCCTCTCTTCTTTAGCAAGGTGTTTCGTTAGTCGTTGAGGAGTGAAGAGATATTCAAGATGTCATCGATTTTGTAGGGAATCCTCTCGTTCAGTAGTTATCGGATGCTTTTGCCCTTGCTTTGTCCAGAGGAAGATGATGCAATGATGGGAGGTGGTGTTGTCATGATTGGTGCTAAGACCGCCGCTGTTGTTGTTGCCGGAGGTGGTAGTGATGAGATTGGTACCGCAGACTGTGCCGATGATGATGATGTTTGAGTCCTGACCGGTGGTGGTCTTCGCCTCCCCCTTGAAGAGGAGTTTCTTCACAATATTCTCCCCTCAAGCGCCATAGCGCCGCGAGGGCAAGAGTTGGAGTAGGTGATGAGGGGATCGACCAGCTTGACCTTTGAAGGCCTCGATAGATTTCAGCCATCATGGCCTTTATGTCTGAAGTATCTACTTGAAGACCAGTGACCTTTGCATCCAAGTTCGCATGCGATAATTCCAAGGCCGTCATTCGTGGACCAAGATTCCAAGCCATAGAAGACGAGGCCCGAGTTAAAGTAGTCACCTGCGTATTTATAGAGTCCAATGTAGCTTGAAGAGACTGGACTGAGGATGGAAGACCCTCAACATTTGCGCACTTGAGCATGTTGAGCAGCTTCTGAGGTTGGAGGATTGTTTCAAGTGCGCGCCTCAAGTAGCCTCCCAAGACTTTAGAGTTGAGTGATGGGTCTTCTTTGACAAACTCCCAGATTTCATCTATCGTGGTTCCTACACCCTGAAGATGTTTGAGGAATTTAGCCATGTTTTCATCCAGGAGGTGAATGTTGTCATACATCAGATCCCTATGCTCATGAACATTTTCATCAAAACCATGTACTTCAACCTTTAGATCAGCATAGCTCGCAGAGCCTCGGTGTGTTGCTCCCATAATGTGTCGTGACCCCGAATATAACCTTCTTGATGCTTTGGTGATCCACCGAACGAGCGTCTTTGGTGAGTGGGAGAACATTATCAATCCGGCAAATTCATCGGTGGATGAAGAGAGTCATCATTGGCGCCTAGCACCGGTGATTTAGTATGCTCCCTGTGGATCGGCCGAGTTTCTTGTTCAGCTTGAACCTCGGCCCATTTCTTCTCGGTGATAAGATTTCATCATCACTTTCACAAGGTCATCATCGATTGTAGCAATTCAAGAACCTCAGAACCGTTAACAAGGGAGTGGGAATGGGTTCCATATCGTGGTGGTATTGATCCCTCTCGAAGTCTTTGTCCCCGTGGACCCCTGGACACCGGTGGGAGTTTCCTAGTGTCTTCGGGAGTCGATTGGTTTTGGGTTCCGTATCGTGGGTTGTTTCTTTCCTCCCGAAGTCTTTGTCCCCAATGACCCCGAGACGGTGGGCGTTTCCCCTGCCTTTAGCAGAGTCATGAATGTTGTGTCCCTATCAGGCGGGTTGTTTGATTCCCTCTCGAAGTCTTTGGGATCGATCGTGTGCCCTCAGACAAAGGCTTTGATTTGCTAATGTCATCACCGGCGTTGTGGAAGCGCTCCCCTACCAGCAGGTTGTATGTTTCCCTCTGGAACTTGGGGAGTAGTAGGTGTGACCAAGGGCACCACTGTGATGTATCGCTGTCCTTCGTTGTCACGGGTGGTTGTTGCCCGGTCGTGGGTGTCTTTTGGTCTCGTGGCCTTTTGTGCCTCTTAGGCGGTGCTCCTGAAGCCTCAGGGCCTTGGGACTTTGGTTTAGTCTTAGTCCCACGAGACTTCCCCTTTTCCTTTTAAGAGTGGTTTGGAGACACGATCCCTCCCCGGTTGTTTACAAGGCAACCATATGGGCCGTCAATTCAATAGGTGTGACAAGGGATGGGTCCTTTTGAAAGTTTGAAGGACTCAGGATGCCAGGTAAATTTCCAAATTTTTCATCCTGAGTATAATTGGCACCCCATTAACGACAGCGATTGTAAAGCACAAGAGACAAACCTAGGATACTGAAATATACTTCGTCCTAGTTTTGCTCAGAGCTTCGTTACAAGATCACTGTAAATGATCTCCCTATGTCGACGTGACCCCATTCATCGGCAAGATGCCATCATCAACTGAATGGAGTTAACCTCGCTTGTTCGCTGGATGAGTGGTTCCCGCCGAGGACTCAATCACAAAAGTGAAAAAGATCCTCCAAGCCACGGGGAATGAACTTTTAGTGACTGGGTCCTGTCCAAAAATGTGGGATCCAAAACGATTTGTTTTAACCCATCCTTCACCGTGGAAGGTTCAGGATGGGCGACATAAACACCTTTGTTGTAATCTAACCCTGTTGAAGTGCAAAAGGTTTTGAAATCCAGGGTATGTTGTTGCCCCCATTAAGATGAACCGATGAGATACTCCCTGAGAGGTCTAAGGTTATTCTCATCAGTTGAAGGTGTCGGGTCAAAGGCTTTAGCAGTAGCCCAAAACTCCCTAAGGTAGTTTGGGTATACTCTGAGGACATTTTACAAAGGCCGTTTTGAGTGGGCGCTTGAACATAAATTTTACAATGTCTTTATAGGTTGGGACATTTTCGTGGTATTCAAAATTACCTATGACATTGTTTGTTTTGAATTCAACGCTTGTGAGATCCCCACCCATCGAGAAGCAACCGGAGAGATTGGGTTCTAGCCATATCTATTAAAGAAGTTTTTAGGGTTTTAAAAAATGTTTGGCAAGAACAATTGAAATGTTTAGATCTCTCTAGTTTGTGAGACAAACTTTTGTGAATGTTTACAAGGTTTTCCAAAAGAGATTTTGAGCACACACAAATGTTTTGAAATTTTTGAAATGATTTTGACAGAGTTTGATTGCGTAAAAGATTTGTGTGTGTTGAATGTGTTTGAGAAGAGGGTATTTATAGAGTGATAAGAGGGGTGTTTTGTGCACAAATGGAAAAACTAAGAGAAGGTTTTGGAAAGACTTTTGAATTTCCCATTTAATGCTACCACTCCATTACCCGCAAAGAAAAATCCGATTTTCAAGGGAACGATTGCAAAGGCAGTACGAAAAGTGCACTTTTGCTGAGATAAAATATCAATTTGATATTTTTGTGAGAGGCATTAAATGCCAAGTGGGATGACAATAAGACAAAGAGACATATATTCCTTTATTAAATTGGCATAGTTACCAACCTAGGACATTAAAGTAACTGATACTTGGACCATTAGTTACTCATTCAATGCTCTTTGTCAAGTAAGTCAGGACCCTGAATGAGTCTTACTCATTCAAGTGAGAGGTTTATTTTGGATTTTCAGGAGGATGAACCATTTCGAGACCTTCTGAGATTGGTTTTCGATACTTGACTTTCAATGTCAAGCATTCCCAATTCAGCTTTCGCCTCAAGGTAGGTTCATCCAAGGGTTTGGTGAAGATATCAGCCAGTTGATATTCAGAAGGGATGAAATGAAGTTCTATGTCTCCTTTCATTATGTGATCCCTGATGAAGTGATATCCGATATCAATGTGTTTGGTTCTTTGGTGGAGAACGTGGTTGTTGGAGATTGCAATTGCACTAGTGTTATCACGTAAGATGGGCACCATTTTATAATGGATGTCATAGTCACTGAGTTGACTTTTCATCCATAATACATTGGCACAGATCCTCGCCTGCAGCCTACATATTCACCTCACCGAGGACATAGCCACCGATTGTTGCTTCTTTGCACTCCAACATACTAGTTTTCCTCCAAGAAATTGACAGACCACGAGGTACTTTTTCGTCCATGTTGCAGCCAGATAATCGTAATCGAGTAACCCTTGAGATCAAACCCGAGCATATTGGATAATATAGTCCAAGGTTTGGGGTTCCTTTCGTGCACCGAGTATTCTTTTGGCTACAGTGAGGTGGGATTCTTTGGGATTGGACTGATATCTTGCTATTAGACAGACTGAAAATTGTATGTCAGGTCTAGTAGCGGTTAGATACATCATGAGCCAACAATCCCCATGAAATGAGTTTGATTGACTGATTTGCCAGTGAGATCAGGCCCAAGGTTGTTAGGTGGAACCATTGGTGTCTTCACTGAGGCATAGTCAAATATCTCATATTTCTTCAAGAGATTTCGGTGTATTTCTCTTGGTGATGGATATACCTTTATCAGTTTGCCTGATTTGTAGTCCAAGAAAGTAAGTAAGTTCCCCCATCATGCTCATTTCAAACTTCTTTGTCATTAGTTTTTCAAACTGTTTGCAAAGTTTGTAGTTTGTTGAGCCAAAGATGATATCATCAACATACACTTGGACTAGTATCACATCCTGTTGGGTTCTATAGACAAACAATGTGTTGTCTATCTTTCCTTTGACAAACTTGTTTTGTATCAAGAAGGCTGAGAGAGTTTCATACCATGCCCCGGGAGCTTGTTTAAGTCCATAAAGAGCTTTGTCAAGCTTGCGACATGGTCGAATTCACTACTCTCAACGCCTGGTGGTTGCTGAACATACACATCTTCCTTGAGATCACCATTTAAGAATGCACTTTTAACATCCATTTGGTAGACCCCGAAGTTCATGTATGTTGCATATGCAAGGAAGATCCTGATGGCTTCCATTCTTGCAACAGAAGCAAATGTCTCATCATAGTCAATGCCTTCTTGTTGGCTGTAACCTTTGGCTACAAGTCTGGCTTTGTTTTTAATGACAGTGCCATTTTCATCGAGTTTGTTTCGAAAACCCACTTCATTCCTATGACTACGACATCTTGAGGACATTTGATCAAGGTCATGACCTTGTTTTTATCAAACTGTTGCAATTCTTCTTGCATAGCCTGAACCCAGCTTGGGTATTTTAGAGCTTCAGTGAGACTTTTGGGTTCAATGTCTGATAGGTAATCAGCATATAGACATTCATTGGCAGAAGCTGCAGTTAGACTAGCAGCCATGCTTCTAGTGAGCATACCCTCAGTGGGTTCGCCAATGATGTTTACAAGCTCAATGTCCAGAGATCTTGTCCACTTACTTTGTGGTCTGGGTCCGAGCATGAATATGTCACTGAGAGTTCAGATATGATTTCAGGTGCAAGGGCCACAGAATCATTTAGAACATCTGTAGAGATGTCTTGATCAGGTTGAGGAACTTGAGTTGCGGGTTCACGATCATTTGGATCATTGTTACATATCCAGCGAGGACAGACTGATTTTCAGTGAACTCATTGATGGTTGGTTGAGGTAGGTTGTGGGGTAAGACATAATATGAGATGTCAGATCGGCCTTGATATGAGGAATTGAATTCAATGTTGTACTCATCAGGAGGATATCTTGATGAGTTATCAATTCCTATTTCTTCCACTGAGGTGTTGGTGAACTTGATGCTTTCAGTGCTTTCATCAAAGGTGACATGAAAGGTTTCCTCAACTTGTTGTCTCCTTGTGTTAAAACCCTGAAGGCTTTGGAGATCAGTGAGTATCCTAGAAAATATCCATCATCAGCTTTTGCATCAAATTTTCTTAGATGATCCTTGTGGTTGTGAATGAACACAGGACATCCAAACACATGAAAATAGCCGATGTCGGGAAGTCTACCTTTGAAGATCTCATATGGGGTTTTATTATGTCTTTTGACAATGACTGACTTGTTTTGGGTGTAACAGGCAGTTTTGACTGCTTCAGTCCAGAAATGTTTTGAGAGAGCTGAGCCATTTAACATAGTTCTAGCAACCTCAATGAGAGTTCTGTTTTTCCTTTCAGCAACCCCATTTTGTTCAGGGGTATAAGGAGATGAGAAATTTTGAGAAATTCCTTTTCATCACGAAACTCTCAATTTCTTGATTTCTAAACTCAGTGCCATTGTCGTCGGATTTGTTTAACACTTGATTATGTCATTCTGGTTTTCAATCTTCGATGAATGACATTATTGTATCACCGTGCTTGACTCTTTTAGAAAGAAAGTATACCCAAGTGTATCTTGAGAATTCATCAACAATGACAAGTGTATACTTCTCATGCTGGATTGATCTGGGACTGACAGGTCCAAAGAGATCCATGTGCGGGAGGTGAAGGCAGCTTTTGATGGAGAAATTTTGTTTGGTTTTGAATGATGCTCTGTGGTGTTTACCCTTTTCACAGGCAGAGCATGGTTTGTCTTTTGCAAAGACCAGTGATGGCAAGCCAAGGACCTTGTTTTGTTTTGCCAAGTTGTTGAGGTTTTTGAAGTTTAAGTGTGAAAGTCTCTTATGCCACAGCCAATTGATAGTTTCAGTGGCTTTAGCAAAGAGACAAGTTCCATCTTGGGAGAGAGTTGACATGTCAAGCACATAGACATCATCTCTCCTAGGAGCTATCAACACAACTTCCTTGTTGGCATTAAAAATGGTACCTTGTTTATCATTGAATTGTACAATGAATTTTGCATCACATAGTTGGTCGACACGATGAGATTGTATTTGAGACCGTTGACATAGGTTATTCTAGAGAAAACTATTCCATTGCAGTTTACTGAACCATAACCTTCAGTGGGACATGATGAGTTATCACCAAATACTACCTTGGGCCCTGGTTCCTTTACATACTTGTGCAGATATTCTTTCACACGGTCATGCTTCTTGAGCATCCATCGTCTAGATGCCGAGATAGGCTCCCTGGCGTGTCTCTGCACAAGTAGTAAACTGAATTAGTTTCTCTTCGTGACCCACTTACCAGTGGGCTTGGATCTCAAGGTCTCTTTGAACTTAGCAATCGATTCATGGTCAGTAGTTGTGTGCATGGTGCTACCACAGGTTTTGCATTTAGAGGCTGAGGATGACTCAGTGACTCTTGGTTGTTTGGAATTTCTCCTTGCATGAATGATTCTGTCATGTTGGGATGTCTCATGAGCTGGATTACCGCATATATCACAGCATGTATTCATGAGACAATCATCCTGATGATGATCATTGAACCCACAGTGAGGCGAGAGGGGAAAAGGTTTTGCTCTATTCTTTGGAGCAGTTTTAGAGGATGAAGCATACTGATGACCAACTTTGGTATAGTTTGCTACTGTTATATCGTGGATGATCTGCCGTCTGTGATCATCCTTTTGCAGATCATGCAAAAAGGATTCTATAGCGCTTGTCAGTGGTATGGTTGGTGTAATGACACAGCTCACACTTTTGTTTGTTTTTGGAGGTTGACTTAGACTTTGAGGTACTGGAGGAAGCTGACTTTGTCTCCTTGATTGGTTCAGGGACCTTTTCAATGGATTCCATTTTTTCATTAAGCTTCCTCACAAGTTCGTCGATTCTTTGGATTTGATCAGCCAGTGGGGACAGTGGATGATAAAGTTTCAGTGGGAGTAGACTCTTGTTGGATTAGTTTTGCTTGTCTTTGTAGGATGGTTCTACCAAGTCCAGACTTTTCTTTTGGTGAATGAGGATTGAATTGTAGTGGAGTAAGCTCAGAGCTTGGAGCAAAGACCAAGAGATTTCAGTGGTGGAAGCGGTGCTTGAGATTCGCCTGCACTCAGAGATGTGTTCATACCATCGGGCACATCGGGGAGTCCAAGCATGCTCTTTAGAGCTTGACTTTCAGGTTCTAGAATCCTTCCAGAATCGAAGTTTGGAAGCTTACTCTCAGGATTGACTCGTTCAATCCATTCACCGGAACCGAATCAGCCAACATACTTGTAATCATGCCACCGCACACAAATGGCTTAGGAGACTGGTCTTTGTTGAGAGAGTCTGGGAGATGATCTTCACCTATGACTCTTTTCTTGCTATTGGGGGCTCCCACAGTATCAAAGACCTGATTCTTAGCATCCAACTTTTAAGAACATCATTTGCCTTTTTAAGTTCATCTTGAAGATTTTGATTTCTTTTAACTAGTTCAGTGTTTTGAATTTGCAAAGTGACAGCCTCAAGCTTAGCTTGTTTTAAAACAAGCAATTCATCCCTACACTTATTCAATTCAAAACTTAACTTGTTGTACTTAGAAAAAGATTTAGTCTTTGCTCTTCTACAAACTTAAGGTCAACATTTAGATAATTCATATAAGATCGCCAATCGAGTCATCATCCATAGAAAGTAAAATGTTTACCTTCTTCATTGTGATGTTGACCCATTCCCGTTTCCTAGCATGATTCTTCCCAACAGCTAGCTTGTCCTCTTCTGAGAGGGCCATTAGTGCACTGACATGTACCATTTCATCATCCGATGAGATTGGCTCTTCATCCCAGTCAAAGGTTTCAGCAACAAGGCCTTTGTTCTTACCACCTGCAGATTGAACAATTTTTGTTGTTTCGAGGGATGGCCTCAAGCAATGTAAGCTTAGCTTTTGCTTTCTTATACTTAGCTTCATAATCAATGGTTTTGTTAAGATCAGATTTTTTTTGAACATTTTGATGAGACTGATAGATTTTTGGTTGAAATTTGCTAAATCCTGAAGATGATTTGATCGATGGTTTGTAAGAGGGTTCGAAGTTGTTTTGAAAACAGTCTTTTGCAAGATGGCCTCTTTTATGACACTTATAGCATTCAGTGTCTTCAGTTGCTTTAGCGGTTGAAAAACCTTTGTTTCTTTTTATAAACCTTCGAGAGTTAGCGAGGAGTGCCCTTTCCTGAAATTCAGATTCGTGGTCATTTAGGTACTCTTCACTTGATCTCTCATCAGGCTCATCATCCGAAGTTTTCTTGAAAATTTTGAACTACATTGTTAGAAAAGAAAGCAGTTGATATTGGTGATGAGGTAGTGGTCAGGACTTCTTGACTTCCTGAGACTTCTTTAGGTCAGGGTATCGTGCGTTGATGAGGTTTTCTTCATAGACAAATTTCCCATAAATTTCAGGAAGCTCAAGATTTTGGATATGATTAGCATTCCGAAGTCCCTGAGAGAAATTCAACCACTTCTCGGGAGACTGCTTTACAAAACCAACATAGATTTCATGCTTAGACAACTTAACACCATCATTTGAAAGTTCATTTAAAAGAGTTTTGTATCGGGTGTAAGTTTGAGAGAGAGTTTCGAGTCCTTAGCCCGAAGGTGTTATACTCAAGTTTAGTGTCCATTATCCTGTTTTCCTTGGTATCGATGGTCCTTCATGACTCTGAACTAGGTCATCCCAGTTTGCTTAGCAAGTATACAGACTTATAACGACTCCATAATATCGTAAGGAAGACAAGATATTATGATACTTTTGAGTCTTTGGTCCTGGTTGACCACTCTCCTTTCATCCTGGGTCCACTTGAGCAGGTTTGGGCAACCTTTCAGAAGTCTTTGGGATAAATGGACCTTCATTTATACACTTGATATAATAAGGTTCCATCCCAATCAAATAGCAAAGCATTCGCTTTTTCCATTTGTTGAATTTGCCAACTTCAAGTCTAGGGCAACAAATAATAAGCTCCACCCTTTTTTCGACTAGTTGGGGTACATCAATTTCAGCCATTAAGGATCCTAATTTAAAAACTTTTAGAGCGGCCAAAAAAAATGAGTTTTATAATTAGCCTGTCTCTGATACCACTTGTTGTTCCCCGTTCACTATCGTTTAAAACAGTTTTAAAACAAGTTAAAAGTGAACTATGATTGAAATTAACATAAAGAAAACACACTCAGTAATTTTCAACGTCATATTCTTATTAGAAATAATTCAACAAAGAATACGTTACCCAAGTACTTGCGGAATAGTACTTGGGATTGAAATGACAAAGTTGGGTGATTCCTCTCTAAGCTCAGGCTAAGTCTGAGCACAACTCTTAGAGCTCACGGAGCTATCTCAGGAACTAAGTTGTATTTGGAGGAGTGAAAAGATGGCTTGCGTGTATGTGTGTTTTACAATTCACAAGCTTAATCTTTTCACTCCATCTCTTATGTTATTTATACATGTATGATATTTGACTCTTTCCTAAGTGACAAACGACATCATAGAAGACAAAATCTGATGTATTTTGTCTCATTTAAAAGACTATTCTAGGTAAGAGACAAGACTACTTTCCTAAACTCAGTGATGACACTGAGCCTGATCTTTGCCATTCATGGAAAGTTGACTTTGGTTGATAAGGACTTCGTCTTATCGATTCAAACTTTCTGCCTTGTCCCGCTTTCTTCATCTTTACATCCTTCAGTCTTCTACTTCATTTGTCTTGTAAGAAGTTGGAGAGAAGTCTTAGGGATTCAGTGAGTTATTGTCATCACTCACTGAATCCATCATCTTCTTGACTCGTCTTCACCCATTAAGTTCCGCCTTCTGAGTGGAGAGACTCCTTCGGCCGTCTTGGGTATCCCGAAGATGACTCACGAGAGGCTATGCACTCAGGTGACTGATTAGTGTTCGGATTAAATACTTGGGCTATTTTCTATTCAAATCCTAGATTAAGGGGTTTGGGTATTTACTGAACCCAACACCTTAAAGCAAAAGTCATGGCCATATTCCATATTTTATAATTTTCAGTTCCAGTGAGTTTAATAGAAATAATGGGAGTGCCATTGGTATTGTTAGGATGCAAATACAAAGCATCACCAAAGGATAAGCTTTTCTCAGTGGAAGAGCCACCAATATTATCATCACCAATAGCCATAATTCAAGCAATAAGACAGATAGATATAATAAGACAGACAAAGAGTCACAGACAGAGATAATAATAAGACAAAATAGACAAAGTAATAAGACCTTGAATTTAAGAAACAACAGGTACCAAGCCTGTGGACTAGGGTAAACCAGAGCAGGTATTCGTACCACTCAAAGGTGGCAGATCAAGATGTTAGTCTACCCGTTTGCACCCACAAAGACTTAAGTACTGTATGTTTGAAGAAAGGATAAGACTTAGACTTACAGAGAAATATGCAGCGGAAGAACAAGTCACAATTACCCTAGATTCACTTAGTCTAGGGCTAATTGTAAGTAGAATATAACCAGTGATTACGCTAGTAGCAATAACCCCAAACCACCAATTTGTTGCCGAAGAGAATCAATGAGCTTGTAGCTCTAATACCATGTATGAGAGTATAGGCAACACAAGATGAACAATAGAACCTTTATTCAGATCTAAGCTGCAATAGTCGGCTTAGATTACGTTTACAATAGTATCCGAATGTTACAAGATTAGATTAATGTCAATGAGACAATAATCATGTAAATGTAAAGACAAGACAAGATCAGTGAAATGATCAGAAAGAAGAGAAGAGAGTGATACAAAAGACTGCACACTCAAGTGTATATAACCCTAGAGTAAGGGACTTATTAAATAGGATATTAAGTTTCACTAAGACCCCTCTAACGGCTATAAATGACTCATCAGCAGAAACGATGAAGGCTTCAGCAGAAATGAACATCTTGGAACTTTAAATCTTTTATCCTTTGTCCAAGTTTAACCCATGTAATTAATCCTGCAATGAACCATAACTTGAAAGCCATTAGCAATTGATAGAATGATATGTTTGCCACAGATTATCACCCTAAAATTTAACACACCTAGTGGTATTTGTTTTACGCTGAATTGATTATCTAACCCTGCTGCTGGGCTCACCACACCAACAGAAGGTTTTGGAAAAACTTGGTATTACCTATGAAGAAGTTAGCCAAGAGCAAGAAGAAGTGGATGATGACTCGGATGATTCAAATGAGGATGGTGACGATCATGTGTAATCATTTTTAATTACTCCGTAGTATTAATTTCAGTTTAGTAGCATGGAACTGCCTTTTGGAACTATGTATCTGGACGAAGTATGTTCGAGTCAGGATATGATGTTTAATGTTCATGTTTCGGGGTTTAAAATTTAATTTTGTTGCGTTTAAGGTGTTTATTATAAAATTATGATGATTACTTTGGTTTCATTTTTTTACTGCTTTCTTCATTACCTGATCTGAGAAGCGAAGCCAAATTCAGTACTTAAAGTTGGCCTTCTTTGTTATAAGCTAAGCTTTTATATTGGACTCATTAGAGATTAATTGGGCAAATCAGTGACTCAGTGTGTGGGTTACACGTCAAAATGGTTTCGGGTCAAAATGAGTTAACTTAATGTGGGTTGAAGTGGGTCAGGCCAGGTTAGGATAGTTTGTTTAGATTGTTTCTAATAAATCAGTGTAGAAGATTGATAATATTTGAACTACCTTTAACGGCAAACTTTAGCCTGTTTCATTAACAGGTAAGCAATGGCGGAGCTAGAAAAATTTTTGTGGGAGGGTCAAAACAAATTTTTTTCGGGAAATACATTAAATGGGAGGGCCGAAATAATTTTTTTTTTGGAAATACACATGAAATCGCGAAAAAAATACAGTAACGGGCTTAGGCTTAGGGGGGCCAGGACCCTTCCCGGTCCCATAATAGCTCCGCCCTTGCAGGTAAGCTTTCATATCTAATACGTTTTAGATCATATGTTACCCAAGTTAACCCGTTTTTATGTAATTGGATGGCTAAGTTACTCACAATGTGGATAACAAGTACACATGTTTCGGGTTATAATATGTTAATCTTCATGCTATTCAAAATGGATCACGTCGGAAATTAATCAATTTAGACGGTTAAAAGTAACTAATCACACTTTAAGGAAACTTTCAGACCCATGTGATTCGCTCGATTTGTTTCATTTTCAGACAACCTTTATAATTTACCCCGTATAAGCCCACTTTAACCAATTTTCATGTAAATTGAAGGGGTCTTTGATCAGTTAAACACGTCAAAATGATTTTTGTGTATGCAAGAAACATCAATACTTACAGCTGCTATATACATTCTACTGATATGCTTATCAGTTTGATATTTCGTGATGTTTAATATTCGTATCATTTTGTGAGTTCGATTGCATTACATCTTGGTGAAAGTGAAGAACACCCCACAATATACAGCCCAAATGATTTGAAATAGTGACGGATTAGTTCGGATGTTGTCAACCAATAGCGACAGGATAGTAATGCATAATTAGTGACGGGTTAGCCATATACAACTTCTATCTCTAGCAAAAAATGAACATCGCTACCTTCCCCGTAAAAAATGCAACTCCATCACCAATTTGCTTTTGTGAAATACAACTTTTTAGTACATTTGAGTTGGGGTGTAACTTATTCAAACACCTTCATAGGGCTCATAACGAGATAAACTCAGTAAAAGCTCAAAACGAGCCAAGCTTAATCCCAGGCTTCAGCCTTGTCCGAGTGTAGTTTAATAAATGAGCTCAATCCGAACTGTGGTTGAGACATGTTACCTTTACAAAACCATATAATATTCGGACCACATTATCATTTATGTACTTGTCTCTATTTTATGATAGTAAAACTTGAACAACTTTGGATCTTCACCACAAGACACTTAATTCATCATTTTACCACCTAAACTTTCTCAAAAAGTTATAGTATGAATAACTTAACCAAGCAACAAAAGAGTAATAAGTTACCCAAGTTTTTGTGTGAATTCAATTAACCAACCACCTCTATGACACTACATTAATAACCATACATGCAAGGCTCCAAGTCTCACATTAACACATTTACAAGTGTATATTTCTACAAAAAATTAAAGTGAGTTGTTGATCTATGTAACATAAAATGTGTGATCAATGATGGTTCATAATTTTAGTTTGAAATCAATACTACTCAACCTTTGACAGTAAGCAATGGTGTATTTTTGTGTCTAGTATGATATCTCACCTAAAAGTAACATACGTACATCAGGCCTCATTTATTTATCATTTGACAATTAAATGCTAGTCACCTAAACACTTGATTCTTATTTATACTTTCTCTCGATACCTTTTTTCAACACACATACAACCAACACCATTTATCATTCACCATCTTCCACCGTAGAACCACCACCATTAGCATATTAGACCCGAGTCTTGATCACACAACCACTATAGTTTTTCCAAGAAATATATTGAAACATAAACCTAGACATAACTCGATCACGACGACACACATTCTCAAACCTATCTTTGTTTATACTGTTATTGTACGATGCACAAGCAAAGAACCTTTATTTCATTATTAAAATAGGTGATCTCGGAATTGACCATGAATTAATGACCTTTTGGATTGGGCCTTGAAGAGAGTGAAGTTCTAGATGAGGTAGAATACTGGTTAAGGGAGAAAAAGAAGATGAGGTAATTGGCATCTTCAAACAAGAAACCAGTAGAGAAGTTGTTGATGAATACATAATTCTCCAGTTCATCCGCTTTGTCCAGGATACTAAAGCTCTTTGTAACAGTGAGTTGGCTAAAAGTGTCAAAAAAAACTTGAAAGTTCTATATATTCAAGTGTAAAACGACGCTGATGAGGTGTTTCGGATTCAAACAAAATCATGAACATATTCGGTTCATTTTAGGCGCATGATACTAGTCCATATATGCATCATGATTCTACGCCGGATAAAGGAAGTTTATATAAAAAATAATGCCTCGTATCAGTTATTTTTTTTCTTTCACCAAGTTTTATATGTATGTTTGTATCCTTATGGTTCCCACCCTTGGCATATGGCATTATTAGAGAGGTAGTTATGAATTATGCAATTTACTCTTATTTTTAGTGTGAAATTTGTCATGTAGCAATAGGAATATGTCGGTGTAATGTTGTGTTCTTGGATTTGTAAAGATGCATTGATTTGTATGTAACTCAATGTGGTTGGTCGTGCACCGACTTCATGCGCCCGATGTTTATGAGTATCGACATGTATATTTATATACATATGTGATATTTATAAAATCAAGCACCTTTAGAATTAGAAGCATAAGCACTGTTGGTCTCAAATGTGAGTCGATATGAATTGCAAACAAAATGAACTTGAATAACTAAATCGTCTAACGTTGTAATGTTACATTTTACGTACATATATACTAAACGAATGAGGCATTTCCCCAACCGTTGTGTCGATTCACATGTAACCATTTTTCCTTAACTACCCATAACCGTTTTTAGGTTATATAACTACCTATAACTAACTATAACTGCTTGGCGGTTGAAAAGTATGTAACGACCAAGTTTGGTCCTTGTCGTTTGAAGCAATGTCGAGATTAGCATCTACATTCTCCTCCTTAATCTTGATCGTTGCTTAGTCCTAAGTCTTGAACTCCGAGCATTTGTCGCATAGTCACGAACTTGAGTCTTGGTAATGCTTTTGTTAAGATATCTGCTCTTTGTAGTTCTCCACTTACGTGTTCCACTTTGATATGACCATTCTCTACGCATTCACGAATGAAATGATAGCGAATGTCTATGTGCTTGCTCCTTCCATGAAAAAATGGGTTCTTTACGAGTGCTATTGCTGATATGTTGTCAACTCTAAGCCTTATCTTTGTTTCTTCCAATCTAGTTAATTCACTAAGTAAACGTTTTAGCCATAAGGCTTGAAATGCTGCTGCAGTAGCCGCCATGAATTCTGATTCACATGATGAGAGCGCTACTGTCGGTTGCTTCTGAGTACACCAGTTAATAGGTGACTCTCCAAAGTAAAATACTATTCCAGTAGTTCCTTTTCCTTGATCGATATTGATTCCGTAACTACTGTCACTGTATCCTGTAATCTTGTAGCCGCCTTCTTTCTTGTATATTATGCCATGCTCCTTTGTTCCTTTGATGTATCGGATTACTTGTTTCACTACCTTCAGGTGATGATCCTTCGGGTCTTGCATAAATCTGCTGAGTAGTCCGACTGAGTAACTAAGATCTGGTCTTGTATGTAGTAAGTATCTGAGACTTCCAATTAGGCTTCGGTAGTAAGTTGCGTCAACTGGGTTTCCATCTTCCGCCTTGACCAACTTAGTGCCGGGATCCATTGGTGTCTTTGTGTCATTACTGTTCGTCATGCTTGTTTCTTTTAAGATCTTGTTAATGTATCATGTTTGCTTGATTGTAATCTCTCATCCTGTCTGCGTAACTTCAATCCCAAGGTAATATGCTAGCAACCCTAAGTCGCTCATTTCAAATTTTTCTTCCATCTGGGATTTGAACAAGTCTATTTCCTTCTTTGGAGTGCCCGTGATTATCAAATCATCTACGTATACTCCAACGATAAGTGTAGAAGTCTTGCTTCTCTTTGTGTAAACTGCTTGTTCGAGATTACATTTCTTAAAGTCTAATGACTTCAAGGTTTGGTCAAGCTTCACGTTCCAAGCTCTGGGTGCTTGTCTTAAGCTATACAAAGCTTTAGTTAGCTTGTAGACTTTTCCTAGGTTTCCTTGTTGAATGAAACCTTCAGGTTGTGTAACATAGACTTCTTCCTTCAATTCTCCATGTAGACATGCTGATTTTACATCTAAGTGGTGTACTTGCCATCCATGATATGCTGCTAGTGCTAATATAAAGCGAGCTGTCTCTATTCTAGCAACTGGTGCAAACACCTCATCGAAGTCTATTCCTTGTTCTTGTACATAACCTTTTGCTACTAATCTTGCTTTATATTTAATGATCTTTCCTTGTGCATCTCTCTTGGTTTTATAAACCCATTTGAGTCCTATTTCCTTCTGATTTGCGGGCAATGTAGTAAGAGTCCATGTGTTATTTTTGTTGATTGAATCTAATTCAATTTCCATGGCCTCAATCCACTTTTCATCTTTTGATGCTTCCTTGTAATTACGGGGTTCTTCTTCTGTGAAGAATAAGCTTGGTGCTTCTACTTTACGTGTTGTTTCGTAGATTTCTGTAATATTCTTTAAACCTTGTATTGGTCTATGATCATATCTAGGATATGAGCTTTCTAACGAGCTAATAGTAGCTCATTCTTCATCTTCTGAGTTAGGGTTGTAAGTGTATGATGGTGGTGTGATTGGTGAGGGTGGATCTGGTATAGGTTCTTGTTTATGATACGTGTTATCATTGTTTTATGTGTTGACTGGTGTAGGATTCTCATTGTCAACTCCGTCTATTACAAAACTAGTCCAGAACGTATCTTGTGTACTTGTATCCTCTTCATTGTTATTCCAATCCTACGGTTTCGTTTCCATAAACTTTACATCCCTACTAACATGTTTCTTCTTTCCTACTGGATCATATAGCCTACATGCTTTTGATCCTTCTTCAACTCCTAAGTGAATCATTGGAATGCTTCTATCATCCAGCTTCTTCAAGTGAGGTATCGTTATCTTAGCATAAGCTGTGCATCCGAATATTCTTAGGTATTCTAGGTTTGGTTTTCTGTTATAGAGGGCTTCATATGGTGTTTTATCTTCCAGGGCTTTCGTAGGTACCCTGTTGAGTATGTAAATGGCATGTCTGACTCCTTCTACCCAAAAAGTTAAGGGTAACTTCATCGCTTTCATCATACTCCTAGTAGTTGATAACATTGTCCTATTTTTCCTCTCTACTACACCATTCTATTGTGGTGAGTATGGTGCTGTCAATTGTCTTTCTATTCCATCCTCCTTACAGTATTTGGTGAATTCATGTGATGTAAATTCACCTCCTCTATCAGTTCTTAGCATCTTTATTTTCAACTTCAACTTTGATTCAATCTGCCGTCTAAATTCCTTGAATGTGCTGAATGCTTGATCTTTCGAAGTTAGAAAGTAAGCCCACATGAAACGTGTGCAGTCATCTACTAATAAGAAGATGAGCTTCTTTCCAGAGTGTGTGGCTGGACTTATGGGACCACAAAGATCTCCATATACTAAGTCCAACGGGTTCTTTGATCTGAATTTAGCTTGATTTGGAAAGGGTGTTCTGATGTGTTTTCCTAATAAACATGCATCACAGATTTGTCCTGCATGATTTATTCTCGGTATTCCATCCACTAGACCTTTCCTTGTCATCTTTTCTATCGCGTCAAAGTTCAGGTGACCTAATCTAGCATGCCATAACCATGCTTGGTCATCGACGTTTGCTAAGAGACATGTAGGTGCTACTATATGTAATCTAATACTGTAAAGTCAATTCTTAGATCGTTCTACTTTCATCAACAAGTTCTTGTTCTTATCATACAAAGTCAGTAAGTTTCCATCCATGATGATCTTGCAACCTATTTCAGTGAGTTGTCCTAGACTAAGTATGTTGCTCTTGAGGTTTGGAATGTAGTAAACGTCCGAAATCATCTTCTGTTGCGGGTTTCTACATCCTAATAATATTGAACCTCTACCATTTATCTCCACATACGATCCATCTCCAAAACGAACGCGTCCAGTGATGTTTTCGTTAATATCCTTAAAATGGTCTTTGGTGCCCTTCATATGGTTACTTGCACCATTGTCTAAATACCATATGCTAGCATCTGTTGTAGCATATTTTCGGGGTTGTACTTGTTCTTCATTTAACAAGATTTCTTCAGTTTCGTGTGTTGCCATTAATAATGATGGTTCATCATCTTCTAATATAAGGTTTGATTGTTCCTGAGTTGTTGGTGGACTTCTACAATTTCTCTTGAAATGTCCTGGTTTCCCGCAATTGAAACATTTAAGTTTCTTTTTATCCCACTCACCTTTATTCTTATTGTGAGTTGAATTTTCTCCAATCGAGTTATCTCTATTTCCTTTATTTTGCTGATAGGTTTTAAAATGTACCTTTTTGAGGGATCGTTTAAGCCCTTATTTGATCACTTTTGTATCCGTTATTACTTAATATCGTTCCTTTTCACTTTTTAGGTCTCTTGAAGGCAAATTGCTGGAATGACACTTATTCGGACGAAAAGGCGCGAATATACGAAAAAAATGGCCAAAGTCAAGAATTGAGACACTCAAGCTGCTGAATTGAAAAGGGACGGCGTCAGCTTATACTTGTGACGCCGTCGGAACAATTTTTTTGACGACTAAGTAGCCAAATTGCTTATTTACAAGTGACGGCATCAGGTGTTAAAAGAGTAGGGCGTCGCAGCTCAGACGGCCTAGATTTGATCAAGACGACTTCAGAAACCGGAGACGGCGTCACAGTCATAAGGTGACGCCGTCGCAATGTTAACGTGGCCAAGACGAAACCCTAATGACGGCGACCCGACAGCATCACAAATTAAAGGGTGACGCCGTCGCAGTTGTAACCTTATATATAGAAACTGAATTTTTTAGTTTTCAGAGTGTAGTTTTGTGGAGTAAAAACCTAAACCGAACCAAGGCTGTCTTGTATAGTATTTTAGGGTTCCATACCCTATCTTACATCAAGATAAGTGTTTTACCTCATTAATTTAATTATGTCTTCAATTGATTGTGTGTATGCTTGCATGTTCCCCATGTCTGGCTAATTTACTTGTGTGTTTGCTTAGGTAATATGAAACTTAGTTATTGAATATTGATTGGTTTTCTCTTATCTTAATTGTGATTGACCTAGTATTGCGATAGGTCATTTGTTGTGTTGTTAATGCTTGATTAATCTTTGTTGAACCTTAGTTTATAATCACCTAGAGTAATTGTAGGCTGTACATCCAAAGAATACCTTAGAGTTAGAGTTTATAAATCCTAGAGATTTTTGTAGTCATTAACCTTTGGTAGCTTCAAAGAGTTAGGGATAAACGCATACCCTACGACCTTAGAGACACAACGCAATTAAGAATAATAACGTGACAATTCAATCATCAATAGGAGATAACTAGGGAGTAATAAAGCCTAAGCAAATACATTTTTAATCATCATACGAGCACACAACAATAGACATAGACTACATTCACCTTAGCTTAGTTAATTAGATAAGTAGAAGTAATCGGTATAAATACCAACCCCCCAAATCCAAACCCCGAGATTCGTACCTTTCAATTTCCTAAAAAAACATAAAAAGATAAAAAATAATCTTCCTCAACCCCAACCTTAGCGTAGTAACTTCTCACTAGCATTCCTATTCCCCTAGAGAACGATATCAATTCCCGTGGCTTACCCTAATACTACACTACAACGATTAGGTTCACTGCCTAGGGTGTTGAAAAACTTGCTCGACGAAAAGGAAGTTCCTTTGACCCCGAACGCGCTGTGTAAGCGTATCAAGTTTTTGGCGCCATTGCCGGGGAATAGAATAGCTAGTTAGATTTCCACCTCGTTTAGGTTCCCTTGCTTGATTCCTATCAAGTAAGCTTTTTTATCATTTTTAGCTTCCTTGTAGTCTATTCCCCTTCTTTATGTTTGTGTTCATAAAACCCTTTTCATTTGTCGCTATGGCAAGTGAAGTTGCATTTGAATCATTAACAAATGAGGAACAATTAAATTTCGCAGATTGGGTTGCTTTTTATTGTTCTAATGAATTTGTGAGTGATCTTAGAGATATCCAAAAGGAGACGGGCGTAAGGTTGGATGGATTTGATAAATTTTGTGCTTGTGTGGCTTCTATTCAACGATCATTGTCAAAATCAACTCCTTTTAGTGAGACCATCTGGAAAATTTTTGAGAAAAGCCTCCTAAGCATAAACCATCAGTTGTCACAACTTGAGGAAATGGATAAGGAGGATTTATCCAACCTTAGGCATCATGATCAAAAAGACCTAGTTTTTAAGAACATGGAACCTAAACCCGAACAAGATTGTGAGATGGTTATAGTTGAACTGCCTAGTTGCATGCGTGGGATAGATTTCACCAAAACATATGACACGCATGAGGAATCCTTTAGGCAAATAGAACATAGTGATCAAATTTTTGAGAATGATTCTTATGAATCGGACCAAGAATTTGAAATGGATAAAGAATGATTTGAGATACTTAGGAGTGTACTTGGGTTAGATCATACTAAAACACATGATGAACTTTTAGGATATCTAGATATAATGGATAATGAGGTGGAAACTCCAAGCCCACAAGCCCTACCATCACTTGAGGAACACACATCGCCTATAACTTACCCGAGAGAAATAGAAGAGACTATAGGAACCCCGATTGATATAGAACTTTTGGACCAAACGCCAGTAGAGAATGTAGGTTTAGATGCTTGTTGTCATGACCTGTCTCTTAGTCCTAGGGAAGTTCCTAATTTTGATGAAACGGAGCCTCAACCAAAAACCTTACCCAATTTTCCGTCTTTAGAAGTGAATCTTGGAATTGAATTAGACCCCAATCCACCCATCAAAATAAATAATCCGGGTAGTTGCTTGATAAAGGTGGTAGACTCTAAGCCATGTAGAGTGGAAGCTAATATAGGAGTAACCCATGACCTTACACACTTATATCACCAATTCATAGTTGATAACAAGAAACACTATGGGTTTAAACCGGGTTTATTAGGTCAAGATGGATCCTTAACTAAGAATCTTTTGAAGTTGATAGAAGATGATCCATTTTTAGGAGAGAGATTTGATTCACCCACTACACCAATAGACTTAGGTAAGGTTATAATGAACGGAGCACACTCCTTTGAGCATATAAATCACCCATCACCCTCTCCTCACGTATCAAATTTCCACCCTAAGGGTGTGTATCGCTATTATCACCCGCACTTAAGCTTAAGTGTAGGGAAAACCTCCCTTTTATCCGTTAAATAAGGGTAGAGTCAAGCTCGTGACTCGAACAAAAACAAACGCTTCTTGGGAGGCAACCCATGTGTATTTGTTTTTCATTTTTATTTATGTGTCATATATCTTTTCATTATTGTATGTTCTCATGTTTGAATTTGTGAAAATGTTTTATTTTGTCTTTAACCTCGTCTTAATTACATATAAAGGTATTTTACATAAGGGATAAGTGTAGGGAGGATTACACACGTTTTCAAAAGAAACGTAAACATGAGAATTACAATTAATTAAAAGATATACATGTGTGTTTGTTCGAGTCAAATGCTTGTATCGAGTCATAATGGATGGTTTCCCTACCGTAAGCCTAACATTACAACCCTTTAAAAGACCTCTTGGATAGTCTTTCCTAGGTGCTTACGCCAAAGCGATGGAGGTTTGATCTAGTCTCAAGCCTATGGTAATCTATGTACTAGGACCGGTAAAAGAGTGTTTATCTTCCATTTGCAACTTGTTATATTTCATATACACCCGAGCGATGTGAGTATCCAAACACCACATGTGAGATGCTAGTATGTAATTTCCGTGCTTGTTATAACTTTTGTGGGGCTTATATGTGTTATGGACCATTCTAAACTAATGCTTCATGACCCCTAATTTATAAATCAATTGGCCAAAAGTACATTTGCTTGAGGACAAGCAAATACCAAGTGTAGGGATATTTGATAAGGTTTTAAAATGTACCTTTTTGAGGGGTCGTTTAAGCCCTTATTTGATCACTTTTGTATCCGTTATTACTTAATATCGTTCCTTTTCACTTTTTAGGTCCCTTGAAGACAAATTGCTGGAATGACACTTATTCGGAAGGAAAGGCGCGAATATACGAAGAAAATGGCCAAAGTCAAGAATCGAGACACTCAAGTTGCTGAATTGAAAGGGGACGGCGTCAGGTTATACTTGTGACGCCGTCGGAACAATTTTTTTGACGACTCAGTAGCCAAATTGCTTATTTACAAGTGACGGCATCAGGTGTTAAAAGAGTAGGGCGTCGCAGCTCAGACGGCCTAGATTTGATCCAGACGACGTCAGAAACTAAAGGAGACGGCGTCACAATCATAAGGTGATGCCGTCGCAATGTTAACGTGGCCAAGACGAAACCCTAATGACGGTGACCTGACGGCGTCACAAATTAAAGGGTGACACCGTCGCAGTTGTAACCTTATACATAGAAACCGAATTTTTTAGTTTTCAGTGTGTAGTTTTGTGGAGTAAAAACCTAAACCGAACCAAGGTTGTCTTGTACAGTATTTTAGGGTTCCATACCCTATCTTACATCAAGATAAGTGTTTTACTTCATTAATTTAATTATATCTTCAATTGATTGTGTGTATGCTTGCATGTTCCCCATGTCCTGCTAATTTACTTGTGTGTTTGCTTAGGTAATATGAAACTTAGTTATTGAATATTGATTGGTTGTCTCTTATCTTAATTGTAATTGACCTAGTATTGCGATAGGTCATTCGTTGTGTTGTTAATGATTGATTAATCGTTGTTGAACCTTAATTTATAATCACCTAGAGTAATTGTAGGCTATACATCCAAAGAATACCTTAGAGTTAGAGTTTATAAATCCTAGAGATTTTGTAGTCATTAACCTTTGGTAGCTTCAAAGAGTTAGGGATAAACGCATACCCTACGACCTTAGAGACACAACGCAATTAAGAATAATGACGTGACAATTCAATCATCAATAGGAGATAACTAGGGAGTTATAAAGCCTAAGAAAATACATTTTTAATCATCATACGAACACACAACAATAGACATAGACTACATTCACCTTAGCTTAGTTAATTAGATAAGTAGAAGTAATCGGTAGAAATACCAACCCCCCAAATTCAAACCTCGAGATTCGTACCTTTTAATTTCCTAAAAAACATAAAAAGATAAAAAATAATCTTCCTCAACCCCAACCTTAGCGTAGTAACTTCTCACTAGCATTCCTATTCCCCTAGAGAACGATATCAATTCCCGTGGCTTACCCTAATACTACACTACAACGATTAGGTTCACTGCCTAGGGTGTTGAAAAACTTGCTCGACGAAAAGGAAGTTCTTTTGACCCTGAATGGGCTGTGTAAGCGTATCATTTGCCAATTTCCTCGTGAATAATTTGATCTACCTCTATATTTGGTAAATTATTTCTTATTTCTAGAGTGTTCGCCTTGTGCAAATAATAGGTTATCTTGGCTTTCTACTTGTCCTCCCTTTCGGAGTTTTATTCTCTCCTCGAATGCCTTAAGTTTTCCAACGATCTCATCTAACGTAATGTCATCGAGATCATTCGTCTGTTCTATGGATGCTACTATTTGAATGAACCTATCTGGTGTGGAGTCTAATAGTTTTTGTACTAAAAGTGATTCATCCAAAGCTTTTTCTAATTCTTTAGCCTTCATGGCGAAGCCGTTCAGTTTGGCCGTAAATGCATCCACCGTTTCATCTTCCTTCATCTGAAGGGTCTGAAATCCAATCATTAGTGATTGTAACCGTGCTTGTTGCACTTTCTCTTCTCTAACGTGTCTCTTTCTTAATGAATCCCGTAATTCCATTGTAGTTTTGCAACTTGCTACTTGTAAGATCACATCTTCTGTCAATGCTTGATATAGGAAGGTCGTTGTTGCCTTATCATTCTTATCATCTACTTGCGTGTTATCCTTAGGTTATATTGCTTCCCATAAACCTTGTGCTTCTAGTATCACCTTAATTTGTATAGTCCAAACTGTGTAGTTTGTGTTTTTGAGTTTAGGGCATTGATACTGTGCCATTGGGGTTACGGGTTTTGGTGCAGTGTTACTGCTATTCACATCGTCACCGGGCATTTTGATAGTGCTTATGATCTTCACTTTCTAATTCGTATGGGAATTCTAACTTAGTATGGTATTCTTAATACTACGGGAACAAAAATAGTTATCAGGGAATCTAATAGTACGGGATCAATATAAAGTTCTCGGGATTCCCTAATAATATAAAAGAACGATCTATACTTGTAGGATATTGGATTTCACAAACACTCTAAACCATGATCAAAGTAGGCGTATAAGTATGTTAGAGAGAGAAAGTTCTAGTGAGAGAAAGGAAGAGAGTTGGGAACTATAGTGAGAGAAAGAAAATATTATTATGAGCTCCAACTCTCTACCTTGGAAGGTAGAGAGTATTTATAGTCTTATAATAAAACGCCACACAACGGGCTGTGGATCAGGCATACAGTGGGTAAAGACCCGTCCGTCCTCCACGGTGTTACGAAACTAAATACTACTTAACTTAAAAGAACTACGACTACGAGCTTTCTAACGATTACATATACTTGAGGTGACTGACTCTTTAATACCTGGAATTTCTAATTCCTAACAATCTCCCCCTAAGGAAGGTCACCTCAAACATATACTAAAATTACATAGAATACAAACAGATATTACATTAACAATTGATCTTGCATTCTTGATGTAGTACTTTGCTCCGAAGCATGTAGGCATAGATTCTTCTCATTGCATGTTTGGTTAATCCAAGTGGAGGTCTTTTACTGATCCACGTGATAATAATTTTAAGCCAGCTTTTGAGATCATCAGCTAACAAAAATCTCTGAGACATCCATTGTGGTGTTGGTATTATGTGATGTTGTGACTTTCGGACCGACATGCTCACATTCTGGATCATGATATCTTCACATCAGAGTAACGGAAGCTTTCGTTGATTCATGATATTAGCAGCAGCGTAGCAGAAGCATGGAGTGAAAATATCAGAGACATTGATGCACTTATCATGATTTCTTTTTAGATGAATGTGTAGTGTGAGCATGCGGCTATAGATTGACCGCTTAATTCTGATCAGCTGCAAACGTAGGATGTACCTACATAAAACAGTTAGCAATAAAGCACACGAAAGTGTCTTTGAACACTTTCGATGAATTGAGGTACACGGCCCACGGTTCCCCGTTGATCAGTACATGTACTGCCTGTGATCAGGTATAATTCCGAAGAATTTCCTTGACAGGGTTTCGCAGCTGCTCTAGCTGTTCTCAAACCGGAACGTATCAAAGAAGACAACACGGAGTGAGTGAACCAGCGAATTTAAGTCCACTGATTGATGAAAAGAGATTTGAAAAACAATCGTGTATTGCTCAATAGAAATTGTTTTTGCAATACAACGAAGGTTTTAATGAACATCAATTATCAATCATAAAACACCTTTTGATTTGAAATATATGTACACGGTCGATTTGCTAAAGAAAAGAGTTTTTAAGCACAAAGACCGGTTTTTCAAAGGTATCCGTCAATCCATAACCTGAACCAGGATTGATTCAAGAGATTGAATCGCCCAATTGTTTCTGTTCAGTTGTCACATGGTTGATCTATATAATAGATCTCACATGCCACCTACCAGGAGCTTGTTTGATGTTGGCTCCAAAAGGCTTTCCATCTTCATTGTGAATATGTTTACACATCACTCAGATGTTCTGGCAATACCACAAGGATAATGCGTAGGACTCAAGATATAATCTCTCTTTCCAAATTGTGTGAAACAGAGAGTCTTCATTGAAAGTGTCCTAATGAGATTTATTGATGATCTCGTGGCTCTAGACTCAATTTGTGCATATTTGGATCCTGTGTCGGAGACTAGGGAAAGGGTCTCCTTCTTCAATATCAACAATCTCTAAGAGAAAGTCGATAGATAATGTCGGTTCCCTGTGAGAATGAAACAAGTCCTTTTAAGAGGAAATTGAGTGGTTTGGAAAGTTGAAGTGTAGTGCGTCACTGGGTCCATGACGTCTTGTCTTCAATACCGATGTTACCATCAGTAGCATATGAATTGAACCCGGTTTCTGCCCTAAGGTTGAATATATGGAGGGCTATTTGTTTTCACCCTTTTCTCATGCAATTCTTTTTAATTCTTCAACCCCTTCAGTGCTTACCGAGACTTCATTACTAGAACCTTGTTGGGTTTGTTCCAGTACTAGCTCTATCTCAGACAGCATTCTTCCCATATCTCATTTTTCTCCTTTTATCATCATACCTAAGGACTTCTACACTAGCTAGTGGATTGTCCCTGGGTAGATCCCTCCGGTTCTGGCGGATCATGGGAACCAATACCTGACCTTATCATCCTTATATCACCGTACATAAAGTAAATTTGGTCGGTCTATTTGGTATTGTTCATCTGCCATTTGAACCAATTGAAAACCATTTGAAAATCAATCCAGATACTTGTGATATATTATCAAAACATTTTGTACCTGAATTGTTTTTGATATTTTTAGAACAAGTGCTCCCCCTCAACATGTGCATCAAATGTTTGAAATCGTTTTGCACACGGAGGCAAGAGGAAGAATTTAATTCTTTGATTACCATTTTCTAAAAGATATCAACATCACTTCCCTGATCAAATCAAGTAGATAAAGCATTTCCGGGAAGGATGAGGTTTTCATAAGTTTTCTCCCCCTCAATATGTGCCTCGAGATTTGAAAAGATTTTTGCACATACTAGAGGGAACCTGCACATTGAGATAAGTGATCACGTTTCAAATCATAGGTTTAAGATCGATGCTCCCCCTCAACATGTGCATGGAAAATTTGAAATCGTTTGTCACATGTGGGAAGGAGAGCTTGTACATCCTTATAAAACCATTTACCGAATTATCAGTTTAAATCTTGATTATGAAAGCGTTTTAACTGATAAGGATCGGATTTTAAGACTTTAAAACTCCATTGATAAAACATGCATGTATATCTTTTGAAAACAATTAAAAGCCAAATAACTTTTTAATTTAATTGAAATTATTTTCCCCCTCAATCAATGACATAGGTTGTTGATTGAGAGATTGATATTGTGACAAATAAGTCCAAATGATTATCAAAAATAGAGACTGAGTTATTTTTCAAAGCAGTTAGTTTTCAGCAGATAAATGTTTATAGAATCAGAGCATGGAATTATGAAAAACATGATAAAGAATAGCTCTGTTCTTTCTTTAAAATGCGGGTTACTGCCTGAAATGACAATAAAGTCCCGTGTCATTCTTTGAATGACAGCACAAAGACCGTAGATATAGTCGAACCTGAAAGAAAAAAGAAAAAAATATAACAAATTGACAATATTTTTTTGAAGAATTTTCGAATTTTTCAGATTTTTATGGATTTTGAAGGTTTTATATTTTTCTATATGATTTTTGAGGTTTTTATAATTTTGTATTTTGTTTTTCGAATAGATATATACAAGAGATAGATGAGCATAGACCTTTACTCCTCGTCTTCCTCCTGAAGACGTTTGAGTGTTTCTGGTTGAAGGCTTTTCAAGCCTAGTCGTGGAAGTATGAACTCAAAACGTTCTCTTGAGCTTTGGTGAAGATGTCTGCTAACTGATATTTAGACCTCACAAAATAGAGTTCCACCACACCTTTTTCCACTTGTTCCCTTACGAAATGGTGTCGAATGTCGATGTGCTTTGCTCTTGAGTGTTGTACGTTGTTGCATGAGAGAGCAATAGCACTTTTATTATCACAGTACAGAGGGATTTTGTTGAATTCAAAGCCATAGTCAGATAATTGAGATCTCATCCATAAGATTTGAGCGCAACAAGATGACATGGCTATGTATTCAGCCTCTGTAGAGGAAATAGAAGTACTCATTTGCTTCTTTGAAGACCAGCTCACAAGCTTATCACCCAAGAACTGAGCACCTCCAGACGTACTTCGACGTGTATCTTGACAACCTGTATGATCAGTATCTGCATAGGCCGTTAGTGACATACCGGTGTCCTTCGGGTACCATAGTCCCATATTGATGGTTCCTTGGAGATACCGAAAGACCCGTTTAACTGCTTCAAGGTGCTTTTTAGTAGGCTTAGCCGGGTATCTAGCACACATGCAAACAAACAAGATGTCTAGTATACTAGCTGTGAGGTACATCAGGGATCCAATCATACTACGATATTTCGTTTGGTCTACCATGATCCCTGAGTGGTCCTCATCTAGTTTGGTTCGATCAATCATGGGAGTGTCAACAGGGTCACTTGAATCAAATCCAAATTTCTTTAAAATTTCAGTTGCATATTTAGATTGATTTATGAAGATGCCTCCGGGACTTTGTGAAATTTGTAATCCCAAGAAAAATGACATTTGTCCCATCATTGACATTTGAAATTTTGAACTCATTTCATTTGAAAAACGGCCACACTCATTGGGGTCAGTCGAGGCAAAGATGATATCATCAACATAAATTTGAACATGAATTAAATGTTTGCCTGACTTCCTGGTGAACAATATTGGATCAACTGCTCCTTTGCTAAATCCGGTAGATAGAAAAAACTTTGACAATGTGTCATACCATGCCCTTGGAGCTTGATTTAAACCATAAAGAGCCTTCTTCAACTGATAAACGTGAGTAGGATGCTCTTGATTTACAAATCCTTCAGGTTGGCTGACGTAGACGACTTCTTTAAGATCTCCGTTCAGAAATGCCATCTTCACATCCATCTGATAGACTACCATGTTCTTACTAGCAGCATTAGCCAAAAAGATTATGATTGCCTCGATTCGAGCAACTGGAGCAAAAGATTCTTCAAAGTCAATACCCTCCTCTTGACGGTATCCTTTAGCAACTAATCGAGCCTTGTTCTTCAACACATCACCATGCTCATCAAGTTTCACTTTGAAGATCCATTTAAGAGCAATAATCATAGCACAGTCTGGAGCAGGTACCAACTCCCATACATCAAGTCGATCAAACTCATGAATTTCATCTTGCATGGCATTGAACCAGCTATCTTCATTCATGGCGGTTTTAACATCTTTTGGTTCGATCTTAGATAGTACGGAGTTGAAGAAGCACCATAAGGCATCGGTTGCAAGTTGTTTCCATGTTGATACAGAACGAGAGGGATTTCTAATGATGTTGTCTAGTGGATGATCGTGAGTCCATTTTCTAAGGTGTTCATGTGGCAGTTGTTGAGGGACTGAGGTAGCAGAGTCGATGTCTCCTGAAGAAGATGGTTCTGATGATGATTCAGGAGCAAATATGTTTTCAAATGGAGCATCTTCGGAGTAGCAAAGGGATTAACTTCATCATTGATGCTAGAAATAGTTCCATGATGTACATTTGAAGAATGATGATTTGTTGATGAGACTGAAGGATCAGCAGCAGGCGCTTCTTGACTTAATGATATTGAGACTGAAGGATTGACTTCAATCACAGGAATATGAGGAGCCTCTGTTGTAGGAATCGACACCTCATTAGTACTTGGATCATAAAGTTCATCAAACATAGGATCAAACAATTTCTTTAAATCATCTTCATATTGAGGTACATATGAAGTTTTTTTAGAAGAGTTTGGAACAAGGGATGAACCAATGGGACTGTTTTGAAGTGCGGGTCCTGAACTGGATTGTCCAGGAGCCATTTGACCGGCCAGCTCATCAAACGTAACGTGAATTGTTTCCATGATATTTCAGGTTCTTTTGTTGTAGATTCGGTATCCCTTTTTGTTTGGTGAATACCCTACAAAAACTCCAATGTCTGCTTTAGCTCTAAGTTTGCCTAAGTCTTGACCCTCATTAGTTGGATAACACAATGCACCAAACACACGAAGGAAAAAGAGATTAGGTTTTCTGTTGTGGACAAGTTCATATGGAGTTTTTCCATGAACAGTGTGAATCAGGGAACGATTTTGTGTGTAGCATGCAGTGGCAATAGCTTGAGCCCAGAGAAACATTGGAACCTTTGAGTAAATCAGCATTGTTCTAGCGGCTTCTACAAGAGTTCGATTTAGTCTTTCAACTACACCGTTCTGTTGAGGAGTACGTGGAAAACTTCTTTGATGGCTGATTCCAATGCTTTCATAAAATTCACTAAGTTGTTTGTTAACAAACTCGGTTCCATTGTCGTTCGGATAATTCGACGGTTTTGTTAAGACGAACCTGCAGCTGTTTGATGAGTTTGATGATGATATCGGGAGTTTCATCCTTTGTCCTTAAGAACTTGACCCAGGTGAATCTAGAGTAATCATCAACCACAACTAACACATATTTCTTCCCAAAGATATTCTGCACTCTCATTGGTCCACATAAATCCATATGAATTGTATGAAGAACTTCTGTGACAGAGTTAGTAGGTTTGGGTTTATGGGCATACTTCTTGCTTTTTCCCAATTGACATGCTGAACAAAGATGATCCTTTTCATACTTGAGTCTAGGTAAACCTACAACTAAGTCCTTTCTGGTGAGATCATTGATGGTGCCGAAGTTCAAGTGATTGAGACGACGATGCCATAACCATGACTTTGTTTTAGAAGCCTTTGACAGCAAGCAAATTGGAGAAGACTTCATCATATCTTCGATAGAGATGGTGTATAGATTTGAACCACGTGAACCTCTTAAAAGTTCCTTACCATCAAGTTCTCTAACGAAGCAGGTATGTTTTCTGAAGGCTACTTCTAGATCAGAATCGCAGAATTGACCAACAGAGAACAAGTTATGACCAAGACCTTCTACATAGTAAACCCTGGAGATAACACTTTTGCCAACAACATAATCTCCATAACCCATAATTGTACCGAAATGATCATTCCCGAATCTAACTATCCCGATGAATTTGCTCACGAAGTTCATGAGCCGCGACCGGTCGCCAGTCATATGCTTGGAACAGCTGAGTCCGTACCACGAACGATTTGAACGATATACAGTTGAACACAGACAAGAATGGATAACTGGATAATTGGGATCCCCATGCAAGAATGGGTTCCATTTGGTTAGTAACAATTGTTGGAACACCCACATCAGAAATAGACGCATTCATATCAGAAATTAAGGCAATGGAATCATTATGAATAGATGCAGTACTAGTGTCTGTATTAGCCCTATTCAAAGTGTGCTCACTTCTTAAGGGAATAGTTCTACCAGTAGGCATCCATTTTCTAATGGGCATTGTCTGATTAGTCTTATGACCAACAGGTATCCAATGATAGCCTATCTTACTAAATGTTCTTCCTGTGGATTTCCACTATTTTCTAACTTTCTTTCGTTTTTGCCTTTTAGCCTTCTTAGCATGATTTTTAGCATTAACAATATTAACTGGACAATTAACATCATTAGGCAAAACATTAACACCACATTCATGATTAGAAACAGAATTCAAGCAGACATCAATACAAGGTTTGCAAATAGTATCAGAATTCGAATTAATTACAGTACGCCTATGGCTAATACTAGAATCAACACGATTCGTTTTATTCGGCCCAAACTTAAAGTTCCTAGGTAGGTCTTCTACTTTCTTCCAATGCACATTCTTAGCATGCGAGGTCGTGTCCTTCCTTGTATTGTCTTGAGACTTTGACCTGCTTGCTTTAATGTCACTGATTACTCCTGTAGAGGGAATGGGAACATTAGTTGGTTTTGCTACTATTTGCTTCACCTGTTTAGATGTGCTGGGATCTGAGCTACATGCAGGCACACTAAGATTAACTTTTTTAACACTTGAATAGCTGGGATTTGAACACCTAGAGGGCACACTCGAGTTCACATTCTTAGCACTAACAGATTTGGAATCTGAACTACTTGAAGGCACATTAGGGTTCACATTCATAACATTTGGCATTGAATGACTTGCATGCTTGGCACTAGGCATAGAACACGGTATCAAGGGATTAACTTGCTCACCTAAGGTTTTAGGGCATATTGTAATTAGGCATTCTAGAAGTTCTTGAGATCGTTTGGCATATAAGCATGCATGGCCAATTGCATTATCATCTGGTTTCTCTAACTTATCCTCTTCTACAATCTCACGGAGACATTCTAGGCTGTCCTTAAGGTATGAGAAATATGTTTGAATAACAAGTTTGTTATTCCTAAGATGAGGAGGAACATATTTCACAGACAAAGCATATTTATTACAGACATGTACCTTTGATACACCATTCTCCCCATTGGTCATTGGCATCTTCCCTTTTACCTGACTTTTTAGATTCTCAATTTCTTTTTGTAACGAGGCTACCGTTTCGTTATTTTTGTTACGAGTGACCTTTATAGATTCAAATAACTCATTGAAATGACGTTTAACCTTTTCATTTTCTTCAAGAAAACCCTCATTTTCCTTTTGTAAAGCATTTACTAAGTTTTGAAGATGAAAGTTTTGAGAATTCTGAGAATCTAAAGGAGGAGGCATTTGGGGACCAGTCACATTGTTCGTTTGACCCTTTAATTGAGAGATTTGGGCTTTCAACTTTCTGATCGTGTTGCAATGAGCTTGAATCTGTTCATCACGTTTGTTAATTTGAAAAACTGCATCAAATTTTGGAGCATCTGAGGATGTCTTGATATTTGAAGTTTTGACATTTTCTTTAAGATGTTGATATTTTAGTTGTAAATTAAAATGCTCAACTTCTAGTTTAGAAAAATGTTTAACCAAATTGTCGTGATCATCCAGTTCAATTTTCTCATTTAGTTCAGAATTAGTTTTTTCAAGCTCAATGACACGATCATGGGAGACTTTCAAAGCAACAGACAGTTCATGAAATCGAGAACCAGTAATAGAACAGTTAGTAGCAGTGTAGAACACATCTTGAGCAATACATTCAGAAATCATGTTCTCATTTAGTGTATGCAAGTTCTTCCTTTCAAACTCATTATATTTTAGTGCTCGCTCATAGTCACTAACCTCAACTATCATTGCATCAAATTCCTTTTCCATTCCCTTAATATCAGTATCTATCCCCTTTTTAAGACTCTCAAAGTGATCTTTTAGAAGTTTAAAGAAAGGCATGACCTCAGTTAAATAGCATTCTTTTGTTTGTTCAAAACCCCTTTCCCCTTCAGTTATCCCAGTGGGTGTGATCCTTTTCTTACAAGTTTTCTTAAAATCAACAAATAGTTGAAAAATAACATATTGACTGATTAAAGTCTTGCTTTTAGTAGCAATAGTTCTAGGAACTAGATGCATTGGTGTATTGGGAGGATACACAGTCGCTTTAGGCATTTTCCTAAAGGGAGGGTTCGTTACAACAAGATTCTCTGTTTTTTGCTTATCTAAATCCTTTTTCCAGAACACTTGTTCGGGTGTTAACAATGTCTGAGGCTTAAACATGTTCAAGGAAATCCAATTTTCCTTCTTGTAATCATGGGGTGTGATCTTTATTTTCATCTCTTTACATTTAGGATCATCTAATTTCTTGTTCATCTTTTCCCTAGTGACTTCATCTGATTTCTTATCTTCCTCAGTGCACTCAACGCAACTAGGTTTCTGTCTAGGTTTAAGGACTTCATTGCCATCATAAAGAACCTTATGAGCATTTCTAGCCTTTTTAATGACCTCTGTATTTGGTTCCTCAACAAGAGGAATGCTATGCTTATCGCTTAAGACTCTATGCTTAGTGATCATGTGAGCAGTCTGAATGGTGTTCCCTTGTATGTACAACTTGTTTTCAAGTTTGTTTTTAAAAGAACAACCGTAAGAATGTATCACGAAGAAGTAACAAGCCTAAATGAATAAGTACCTAACTACACAACTAGCTTAATTAATCAACTCGCTTAATAGCCAAGTCGCATCAGCATCAACTCGCAACACAGTCAACTCGCTTAATGAATCAAGTCGCTAAATAGCCAACTCACTTTAGTATCAACTCGCAACACAATCAACTCGCTTGAACACTAAGTCACTTAAATTAACTCGCTAGCGTTACAACTCGCTAAATAGCTAAGTCGCTTTAGATCTCAAGTCGCTTAAAGAAGCAACTCGCTTAGAACCCAAGTCGCATAAATATCAACTCGCTAAACAGCTAAGTCGCATGTACCAACTCGCATCAAATAACAAAGCTACTCGCTTTGAAGAAACACAAGTCCGAGACTCAACTCGCTTAGTCCTTCTTCACAAATAACCACTTTATCAATCCAAAACAACCAAACCACAATGATTTAAGCCTTCCAATTCAAAACATAAACACATATGATGATCCTAAACACAAAAGTACAAGCAAAATTCAAACTTTACCACTAGAATTTGTCCAAATGAATCAAACTCTCCTAAACCCTTAATATACCAAAAACCTTATGAAATCCACCAAAACAAAGAGCATGAAAGATGAGTGATCAAACCTTGGCTCTTGATACCAATTGTAGGATATTGGATTTCACAAACACTCTAAACCATGATCAAAGTAGGTGTATAAGTATGTTAGAGAGAGAAAGTTCTAGTGAGAGAAAGGAAGAGAGTTGGGAACTATAGTGAGAGAAAGAAAATATTATTATGAGCTCCAACTCTCTACCTTGGAAGGTAGAGAGTATTTATAGTCTTACAATAAACCGCCACACAACGGGCTGTGGATCAGGCATACAGTGGGTAAAGACCCGTCCGTCCTCCACGGTGTTACGAAACTAAATACTACTTAACTTAAAAGAACTACGACTACGAGCTTTCTAACGATTACATATACTTGAGGTGACTGACTCTTTAATACCTGGAATTTCTAATTCCTAACAATACTATCTAAAGTATAAAAGAGAAATCCAAAGTTTGAATTTGTGACCTCGTTATTGTGTTAAACACAATCGTATTCCCACTTGTGTGTCGGTACTTGAGTGTTATACCAACCACGTTCTTTCTTTCCTACGTACACTAAACTGATTCGTGTACACCCTTGTTTTGATGTTGTCGAATTGTTTTCAATATACCACTCTTCCACCACATTGCCTCTTCTCTTTTCTTTTGTGTCGACTTGAAGTTTAAACGTGCCCTAGATCCCTTTTGATCTCGGATTTCTTCTCGGTAAAGCAACAAAAGTGTTGTTTGTTGTTTCGTTTTCAAAGTCTTCGTGAACACAAGTATCCCACAATACCTTTCGGTATTTATCCAAACAAACTGATTTGTTTGTCTTCTTCTTTACCACTACGATGGTAGTATCCACACAAGGAGAGCGTTATGCTTAAGTCCTTGTTGTCCTTGTTGCTTGTGCGCATTCCACAATACCCTTTCTTTCTTTGTTCACACCGTATTGTTTCACAACAAAAAATACCTCTCGGTATTTGCATGTAACAATTGATCAGATTACTTTTTTTTTCGTTGTTGTCCTCGTATTGCTAGCGTCTTCTCCAAAACAATCATAGATTGTTTTCTAACCGGTATATCTTCTTTATTCTCCAAGCAACTTCATTTTTTCTCTTCTTGTATATGTCGTGTATATACAAGGTATCCTTCTTGACGTCTTTCAATTTCTTTTTGTCACGTTGTAATTTTTCACAAGGTATCCTTCTTCTTCTTGTTGTCGTGTGCAAGGCACCAACAAGGTACTCGTTCTTTTTCTTTTTCTTCTGTTGCTGCGTACGAATGTCACAACAGGAATTAGGCACCACAAAAGTTTGGTGTCCTCTCGTTTGCAATTTCTACACAAGTACGGTCGTGCACTACTTTCCTTGCGTCCTAGTAATCCAAACAACGTCCATTGGTTTTGAACGTCGCGTCTTCTTCTCACTGAAACAAGGTTTCAGCGTCTATCTTTTCTTCTTGGTTTCCTTTGGTCTCGTTAAGTTTTCTGAATTTGTGGTACTGATGATTGTAATGGTGTAACGAGATGTGTAAAACAAAGGCTCTTGATGCCAAATGTTGGTCCCAAATGTGAGTCGATATGAATTGCAAACAAAATGAACTTGAATAACTAAATCGTCTAACGTTGTAATGTTACATTTTACGTACATATATACTAAACGAATGAGGCATTTCCCCAACCGTTGTGTCGGTTCACATGTAACGGTTTTTCCTTAACTACCCATAACCGTTTTTCGGTTATATAACTACCTATAACTAACTATAACCGCTTGGCGGTTGAAAAGTATGTAACGACCAAGTTTGGTCCTTGTCGTTTGAAGCAATGTCGAGATTAGCATATACAAGCACCAACTACATATTACTTATTTGTTTGTCCGAATAGACACATATGATACATATTGTTTTTATATTATATGTGATGTTACAATGTTGAGGATGCTTTATAGTTGAATTGAAATTGTAGTGAATCTAACTATGTGTGATGTACGCACGTTTCTTGATATACTTTATGAATTAAAATTATTTATATTTTCGATGAGTTGGTGAAAACTTTATGTTAGTTCATAAGGATTGAAAATCCTCGAATCCCCACGGGGATCCCCGATCCCCATTGGGGAATGTAAAGTAATTCTCCAATGGGGATGGGGATGGAGAGTGAAAACAGGGATGGAAATGATAAATACAATCCCTGACATTTTCCGCCCCGTTGCCATCCCTACGTCATGCTATTGGCTATGTAAATTTTGTCTGCAAAACTCAGAAACAGCCATAGTAAAAACCAAAACCAAAATAGAAAAGCCAGATCATGTATGATGGATTTTACTTTATTTTAAATATAGAGCAAATTCTCAAAAGGGGATAAAAAGTTGGGTAGTGGTCATCATATGGTACAAAAAATACATCTTTTCCCAAAATGGTCATGTGCGAATGTGCGATTCCATTATTTTGTTAACACGTGTTCAGACAGAAAGTACATTTTCAATCATTTGCAAGTACAATCATTATCAAGGTGGTACTTTATGTTGTTTGACTTTTATAAACAAATATTCAAACGGCGGATGTGCGAATGTGCGAACGGCGGCTACCCCATATGATACTTTATTGGGAAGCGGCAAAAAATATTACTTTTCATAAATAAAATCTACTTTTAAGCTTTATTGAGAATGAACAAGTCTACTTTTTGTTACTTTAATTTAAACGAGGTGGAGCACCCGCGCGTTGCAACGGTTTTTTTTCCTCCCTTTTTTATGTTGTATGTGTTTCGTCATATGTTTGCCGTTACGTTGCAATTCCCCCTTTGTATAAAATACTTTGTGTAAGCAAATTGTAAATGTCGGTGTAATTCAAATACATTCATACTTCCCTAAGGTCCTAATGTTAGACAAATCATTGATTCAACCATATTAGTACCATCAGATCCACAAAAGAAGGTTCATGCCCATTATAATAGAGACGTAACATATGAATACAAAACTACAAACCAATCAGTTGTTTGATGAGTAATACGTGAGTCAAAAAATATATGTGGCTTCCTTTACTTAAACAATGCATCGGAATACAAAAATACAAACCATTCAATGTGGGATTTGACATTCTTGTAAGAGACATATTTTTTTTCCTATCATTCTTGTAACAACTTGGTAAGCCATCTTAACAACACCAACTTAAATATTATACCAGGTTGTGAAAATCTCTTGATAAACAATATTCATTTTTTTTTTGGCGTTAAATTGCTGCAAACGAAAACCATACCTGCCGAAAGTCATATTGCACAGAAAATATTGAGAGGTAATGATGCCGCCACAACTTATGCTTCAACATCTTCATAAAGTTAGCCCCATCTTCAAGATTTTAAGCCTAAACATGCATCATTAACTATCCTACACCATTAAGATGAATTACATCTCCCCTGACTTGATAATCCATTTGCCGTTATCGATTAACTGTGGTATGTCCATTTCCTGTAGAAGCTTCCCGCTGGAGGAGTGCTTTGATGACACCGCCATGTGTCACTACCACCACTCGATCCCCTGTAGAAAGTTAAAAATGGTTAGTGGTAAAATATATTTCATTGCACCATTAAATAATTGAAGTGAAAAGTATGATCTTCCCTGCATTTTCTTTTTGTGAGTGTTTGTGAGTGTTGAGATTATTCTGGAAAGTGGTGGAAACCAAGACCACCCACCGGATATATGTAAAACTATTTGGTGCTGGTCAAACAAAAAGTGGGTCAGTCTACTCGGGTTTCTCAACCCGGAAATAGCCAAAAACGACTTTTTGCAAAAGCTGAAATGACAAACCTACACTGTTAGTGCACTCACAAATTTTCGGGTCGCCACTGTAGCGCAACTGTAGCATACGATGTGTTTTGGACGGCAATTAAAAAAATTTATAATTATAATTAATTTATATTTTTTTCTTTTTGTTACCTTAATAAGCTTGATAATTCGAATTAAAGGCATATGGTTTACCTATTCAGAATTACAATTTCCTTAATGTCTTTTAGCACGCTCATAGTGTAGTATTTCAATTTATCCGACTCATGTTTAATAATGGTCAAACTTAGTAAGTCATTCTTTTTTTTTGAATTTTTTCATACTTTCTCTTCGTTAGATTCTAGTTTCTGGGCATGTAGTTTTGTTGGAATATTTCTTACTTGCATACGTATATACTAGTATTTATTTTTTGGTTATGATATGTAATATTTTTTCAAGAAAGCGTTAAGCCTAATGTTTGATTGTTACTTAGTACTATTAAATTCTTAAAGTCTCTTCTTTTTTTCTTTTTTTTAGTACTAGTTTGTTTAGTACTAGTTTAGTTTTGCAAATTTGTTAATGGTTCAAAGGTAACTTTTGATCATGCTTGATCCTCATTTGTTTGAGTTTAAGTTTATAGTTCCGCTTCGAAGTTTACAAAGCGCATAATCATTGACAACTTCATACCGGAAAGGTATATGTATTTCAACGGTACGAAATGGACGATATCCAACAAATATGAAGTAGTAAAATTTAAGGTTTACAAATTTAGTGTTAAACAAAAACAAAAAAAAAAGTCAAATATTTGTTAAAACAAAAAAAAAAAAACGAAAAGAAAAAGACATAAATTAATTTAAATTAAAGTAACAAAAAGTAGATTTGTTCCTTCCCAATAAAGCTTAAAAGTAGATTTTATTCATAAAAAGTAATATTTTTTGTCCCTTCCCAATAAAGTATCACATGGGGTAGCCGCCGTTCGCACATTTGTTTATAAAAGTCAAACAACATGAATTACCACCTTGATAGTGATTGTACTTGCAAATGATTGAAAATATATTTTTTGTCTAGACACGTGTCAACAAAATAGTGGAGTCGCACATTCGCACATTCTTAAATGACTATTTTAGGAAGAGATGTATTTTTTTAACCATATAATGACCACTACCCAACTTTTTGTCCCCTTTTTTAAAATTAGCTCTTAAATACTGTATAGTTTATAACTTATGTCGACCATAGGTAATTGTTTAGTGTGAAATTTTGTCATGTAATAGGAATATGTCGGTGTAATGTTTTCTTGGATTTGTAAAGCTAAGGTGCATTGATTTGTAACTCAATGTGGTTGGTCGTGCACCGACTTCATGCGACCGATGTTCTTTATGTCTCGATACCACAAATCAAAATAATTTTGCTCACTATTTCCTAGTGTTTATTAGCCAACACTTGGAAGGATGTTTGAGATTATGTTCTACGGTAAAATTATTAAAAAAATAAAATAAAATTAACCGACCTTTGAAGGGTATCACCGACTAATCTAGCGGCCAAAAATGAGAAAAGTAAATCATAATTTCACAACTCATTTAGGCATCTGAAATTGGGAATGTTGTCCAGTTCAACAACATACTCAATCCTGTTCAGGACGGGGTATAAGGGAAGTCGAATGTAGACAAATCATACCATAGTAAACTCGAAAATAAATAGACTGTTTCTAAAAAAACATTCGACAAGATTAGCGAATATAATAAAATACGAACTTTTCTAACTATGAGTACGGATCAAATAAGAAACAAAAGTAAAATGAGAATAATGAGAAATAACTACAGCCGCACATTTCAGATTTTTGCCCGCTAGATTAGTTAGTGATAAACATTCAAACGTCATGTTACTTTTTTAAAAATCTAATTTAACCATAGACATCTAAGACAAAATTATTGCTTTTAAACATGATCCCCAAGCAAACTTAAGGGGCGTTTGGTTTGTATCATAGAATTACTATGACACTACGAGTATATATATTAGAATAGGTTTACGAACCATCACTAATGAGGGTATAAAAATGCATATTGTTTTGAGTTTCATTCCGATTCCTCAAAATAAACCAAACAACTTTGTTGGAAATGAAAACCATTTCTATACCTCCAAACTAAACACATCTTTACATATAAAAAAAAGTACACGCGTAAACTACTCAGGGCAGTGGCGGAGCCAGAAAAATCAATCACGAGGGGCAATAAAAATTAAAAGAGTTAAATAAAATGTTGAAAAATGTGTATTGTGAAATAGGTCGGGTCGGGTCCAAGGCCGTTCAATTGATTTGGGTGCGATGGCTCGGTGCGAAACTACGTATGAAGCCCCATAAATCACCAAAACTTAACCACTATGGAAAATAAAAATGAGGTCCCGTAAATCTACCTTTTTCATTCTTTTGAATATGTATGGTGTGAGCTTTTATTAGATCAAGTTTGATAATATTTAAAAAAGGCAATAAAAATTCAAAACAAAATATACTTAAACATATATAAACACTAATGAACATATATTAAATTGGAGGCGTCTCACAAATTGTGGCCCTGTGTGGCTGCCCCACTTGCACAGGACAATCACTGCCACTTGTCGAGTCTCATTAAAAGCTATTTTTTCACGCAAAAATGACATGTTAGACGTGTTGGTATCGATAAAATGAATCATAATCATCGGTCTATCCACTCTCCTAAAATATATGAAATATATATTACGAGATTCTATTGCATGCGTTAGAGTGTTGTAACGAAAGAAAAAAATTTGCGTCTATAGTTAATGTTTTTGTTACTCATTAAATTTGTATATTGTGTGAAACCACATTGGTTATTTTCTAAATAATTAATAAAAACTAATATACTCTTAAAAATGTATATGTATTTTAGGAAGAGATCTAGTGAGAAGAGAAATTGAAATAAGAAGAATGAAAAGAAATTTGAGCCACACATTTTAAATAAGGAGAAGAAATTTAAAGGGATATGCATCTGTTGCTTTAGGTGCATCTGAAATGTACGGCTGCGGTTTCTTCTCACCTTTCTCATTTTCATTTTACTTCTCATTTGATCCTTACTCTATGTATATTATTTAAATAATTAATAAAAACATTTGGGTTACCCCACTTTCTCCTTCCCCAAAATTCCCACTTTCCCATTATTGTTTTCATCTTTTCCGATCTACAATCCGGTAGAAAACGTTTTACATTATCACCTCAGTTTAACCCTTTCATTGTTTATGTCAGTAAGTGTAGAGGGCACTCAGATAATTCTGCCGAGGGCACTCAACATTTTCTCTACCAATTTGATATTTTCCCCAACATAATTTATGTGTCTGTAAGAGCTTCATCGGGGGCATTTCCCCCACTACCTTCCATGTGGCTCCGCCTCTGACTCAGGGTAGCCTAGTAGCAAAAGAGCTTGTTACTATCATTTTAAGATCTGTGACATCTCAAGTTCAATTTGTGTCAGGTGCAAACAACCCTGAATTGGCCACGTCAACCTCTTGAAAAAAGAGAGTTTTATCCAGTTTGAGTATGTGTGATGGTGAGTTCAAATCCCGTGAATTAAACGGCCGAAAAATAAAAACTATTGTTAAGAAAATATATATATAAAAAGTACACGCATAATTAACTTTTAGACTAAAATACATCGTTGGTCCCTAAACTTGTACCGAAGCATCATGATGGGACAAAACTCGGCCTTTTCATCGCCACAGGCCCAAAACATGGCCTTTAAATGCCAAATTAGTCATTTGACAAAGTCAAAGTCTGATTTTTGTTTTGTAGTCGAGGGTATTTTAGTCCATACACATTTATACTTTTATAACACATTTATATTTTAGTCCTTCATCTTTCATCCTCGTCATTATCTCCCCAAATCATTCATCTCCCCAATTTTTGACCCGTTCGCTTATGAAATGACCCATTCATGTTATGTTTATTTCAAACATGTCAAATGGATAAAAGGGATGTTTGGAATTTGCTTGTTTTAAGGTTATTACCTACATTGAAGTTAAAGAGGTATGGAAGTGCTTATATCTTACAGGAAAAAGAAAACAGATAGTCAATTTTTAAAAGTGTTTGGGTTGCTTATCTGTGCAAATACAAGGCAAGAAGCAAATGAAAAAAGTAATAAGCAAATCTGAACCACCCGAAAATGGAAAATACAAATGGTGCTTTTGTATCAATCTCTCCAACCGCTGATGTAATTGGAGAAGCTGGGTCGCTTTGAGAAGCAACCGCATTTTGGCGGTTTCTTGCTTGAAAACCAAACGTTATATCTTTTTCTAGAATCTAGCCACCTTAATCATCCATGTCTAATATAAAATTATGAGGAAGCAGATATAGGTAAAAAAAAAAACGAGATACTAAAATCCCTTTATATAGTCTAAAAACTAAGTTTTGACCCAAAAAGAAAAACAAATTAAACAAAAGGAAATGAGAATTGATATGGAGATTTTGAACATGTATGTACCTCGAACGAATAGCTGCTTCAGGTGGTTGTCTCAAAAGTTGCAACTCAGATAGATATATGTATGAATGTGTTGGCTTTGTGTATGTGACCAACCAAATGTACCTTAACTCACAACCTTGATATATAATGCTCCATGGCTGCTATAAAATCTTATTAAATAGCAAACATAAATTGAATTGCAAACATCTTATGTTATAACAAACTCATGCAGCAGCGATAAGAGATCTGTAAACTCATGTAACAAAAGGTGTCAGACAAAAGTATTTAGTGTATATTGCTAGAAAGGACCAGCAGAAGATGAAGAAATTAAACTACAAGGATATCTTTAAGGTGAATAGTAGTCAGTCCAATCCAGACACTTTGACAACTGCTATATACACCATCAAAGAATCAGGATCATATGAAAAACGTTTTTTACTTTCATTCACACCTTTAATTCAGAAAATTTATACGTAAAAGATTTCTTATATGGCCATGATACATATTTGTGAAACAATATAACAACTTGTAGATGTGAATCTCGATAAGGTGAATCTGCTCAAAATATATGATTTAAATCAAACTTACATATCTAATGAATCAATATCTTTTCATCATGGTACTGGGGAGATGATGATTTGGAGAGATGATGTCCAGGATGATGTTTGGGAGATGAATGATTTGGGGAGATGATGACGAGGATGAAAGATGAAGGGCTATAATATAAATGTGTTATAAAAGTATAAATGTGTATGGATTAAAATACCCTCGACTACAAAATAAAAATCAGACTTTGACTTTGTCAAAGGACTAATTTGGCATTTAAAGACCATGTTTTGGACCTGTGGCGATGAAAAGGCCGAATTTTGTCCCATCATGATGCTTTGGTACAAGTTTAGGGACCAACGGTGTATTTTAGTCTAACTTTTACAACCTTTTTAGTATCATAATTGTTTTGGCGGGAAAATATATTTTGGCGGTAATAGTTAATAAACTTAAATGAAAAATAAATAAAGAAAGATATAAAGATAGAAAAACAAAGGTAGGTCAGTTTTGACTGCTAATCTTTTTTCCTGTTTTACCCCAATCCCTTTGCTGCCCGGTAAATTATTATTTTTTATATTATCTATCTCCATTATGCATATTATTTTAAGTAATACTAATTTTAAAGCTTTGTTGTTTTAGTGGTAAGGGCTTGAAACATATTTACGTTTGTTTGATTTTGTATGGGACATTTGTTTTGTGTTTGGATTGCATTTTGGGTTGTGACTGATATATTATGAAATTGTGTATGTAGAAGATAGAATATGATGGGCTTATAAGCTTATCTGTTTTCAGCTTATATTTATAAGCAGGGACGGAGTCAGGACACAAAGTAACCATGTACATTTGAAATGAACTAAACTATTCTACAAACACAATTTTTAAAGATTGGGTGCATTTAAGTAAAAGTCAAAAACGGAGTTTTTTCAACAAAATTAACACTACTTCACAAAAATCTATGTGTGTCCCAAGATGCTTGGGACCCACCTTGGTTCCGTCACTGTTTATAAGTGTATTTTTTTTTAAACTTATTTTGAAACTTGTGGGCTTATATAGGTTTAATAAACTCATATAAGTTCAAAATCCCAAAATAAGCCAACAAAATGGGGTTTTAAAAACATAAGCCGAAAACAGATAAGCTCATGAGCCCATAAACAAACACCCCCAAAATCTGATCTTAAAATGAAACATAAGCATTTTGAGGTTGTTTGGGAAAGTTTATAAGAGAGAAATTCCCCTTATTTCTTGATACCTAGCAAACCCCTTACGAGCTTTATTTATATGTGCTCGGTCTTTTTATATTTCGCAAGGGGTTCGCAAGGTTTTCCTTGCTAGATATTTATGACTTGTAAGGGGTTTGCAAGGTCTTGTGAGAAAAATGGGTCTTTTTGCTTGAAAATGGTAATTTAGTGAAAAAGGGTTTCAAAAAGAGGTACTTTTGCCATTCTCTCTTATAAAGACAACTTATGCATATTTAAAAGAACACTTTTTTTTTATTTATTTTTATGTAGTGTCAAAATGTATAAAACAGTAAACAGATAAGGTATGTACACGGCCGAAACGAGACCTCTTGTGAGCCTGACCACTAGGCCACCTTGGTGGTGGTTGTCAATTAATTTCAAATAACTTGTAGCTTTTTCAAACAAGCTAATATGCCTTTCAAACACTAAAAAAAATGCTTACTAGGTATAGTAAGATGATTAGACGTCTAAGTAAAAGTTACCCAAGCACCCCCTTTGTAAGCTTATTAAGTGGCTCGTTAGCTTATTGCATTTTGTATTATGTTATGCTGTTTTAGAACAAGAATGTTTTGTTTTGAAAAGCCACTGATTTCTATATGTGATGAATATCTTTAACGGAGTTATTTGATGAATCCGCATTTACTTTTCTTTTGAATAATCTCATAAACCAGTTTGTCATAATGTATATTGGAAAACAGAAAAAGCATTGGTGGTCTCATTTGGTCATTCATTGTATTACCTTGCCAAAACTGATGTATCACGACTTGTATAGTTGTCTCTTATGCAATAATCAAATGAATATATCTTAGGCAACTACTAGTATTAGCACGCCTACAGCCAATTTAAACATCATCTCGTTTGGTGCATAGTAAGTGTAAATAGTACGAGAGACAATGATCATTGGCTCACATTTGTTATTACTAGAGTTGGTTTGGTGGTTCTTACAGATTTCCCATAGATGAATCAACCTTAACTATTAACACGTATTCTTAAATTTATGTGTTATATCCATCGATGAACATGTTTTTGCCAATAACGTGACACATTTACTTTGTTATAGTTGCTGAGAATGTCAACTTCTAGTGATCCACTTGGTCTTCTTAATCCATCTGGCGAGAAGGTCTACAAGAAGTTAGCGGATGATGATGAGCCTTTGTATGAAGGGAGTAAACAATCCAAATATCAAGCTGCCCTTGCATTTTATAATTGGAAAATTAAGTGCAATATAAAGGATGCTGGTTTTGAGCAATTGCTGCGCTTTGTTAAGTCTGCATTGCCTGGAGGAGGTGAGAAACTAGCTGGGAGCATTGATGAGATGAAGAAGGTTTTGGAAAAACTTGGTATTTCCTATGAAGAAGTTAGCGACAAGCAAGAAGAAGTTGATGACGACTCGGATGATTCAAATGAGGATGGTGACGATCATGTGTAATCACTTTTATTAACTCCGTAGTGTTAATTTCAGTTTTAGTATGGAACTGTGTCTTTTGGATCTACGTATCTGGACCAAGTATGTTCGAGTCAGGATATGATGTTTAATGTTCATGTTTCAACGTATTGGAGTTTAGGATTTTATTTTGTTGCGTTTAAGGTGTTTATTGTGAAATTATGATGATTACTTTGGTTTCATTTGTTTACTGCTTTCTTCATCACCATCAGCATATAGTACCTGATCTGAGAAGCGAAGCCAAATTCAGTACTTAAAGTTGGCCTTCTCAGTGTGTGGGTTACACGTCAAAATGGTTTCGGGTCAAAATGAGTTAACTTAATGCGGGTAGAAGTGGGTAAGGCCAGGTTAGGATGGCTTGTTAACATTGTTTCTAATAAATCAGGTTAGGATGGCTTGTTAACATAGCCTGTTTCATTTACAGGTAAGCTTTCATATCTGATACGTTTTAGATCATATGTTAACCAAATTAACCCGTTTCTATGTAATTGGATGGCTAGGTTGCTCACAATGTGGATAACAAGTAACACGTGTTTGAGGTTATAATATGTTAATCTTCATGCTGCTCAAAATGGATCACGTCGTAAATGAACCAATTTAGAAGATTAGAAGTAACTAATCGCACTTTTAAGGAAACTTTCAGACCCATGTGATTCGCTCGATTTGTTTCATTTTCAGACAACCTTTATAATTTACCCGTATAAGCTCACTTTAACCAATTTTCATGTAAATTGATGGGTCTTTGATCAAGTAAACACGTCAAAGGATTTTTTGTACACAAGAAACATCAATAGTTACAGCTGCTATATACATTCTACTGATATGCTTATCAGTTTGATATATCGTGATGTTTAATATTCGTATCATTTTGTGAGTTTGATTGCATGACATCTTGGTGAAAGTGAAGAACACCCCACAATATACAGCCCATGATTTGAAATAGTGACGGATTAGTTCAGATGTTGTCAACAATAGTGACGGGGTTAGCCATATACAACGTCTATTTCTAGCAAAAACTGAAAATCGCTAATCCTTCCCTGTAAAAAATGCAACTCTATCACCAATTTGCTTTTGTGAAATACAGCTTTTTAGTACATTTGAGTTGGGTTGTAACTTATTCAAACACACTCATAGGGCTCATAACGAGATAAACTCAGTAAAAGCTCAAAACGAACCAAGCTTAATCCCTAGTTTAATAAATGAGCTCAATCCGAACTGTGGTTGGGACATGTTACCTTTACAGAACCATGTAAGAACTAAACTCACGTATACAATTCGGACCACATTATTTTCTATGTATTTGTCTCTTCTTTACGACTTTAAAACTTGAACAACTTTGAATCTTCACCACAAGACGCTTCATTCACCACTTTACCACCTAAACTTTCTCAAAAAGTTATATTATGCATAACTTAACCAAGCAACAAAAGAGTGATAAAGTTACCCATGTTTTTGGAATTCAATGAACCAACCACCTCTATGACACTCCTTTAGACCTCAAATACATTAATAACCAAGGCTGCAAGTTATCACATTTACAAGTGTATATTTCTACCAAATTTAAAGTGCGTTGTTGATCTATGTAACACAAATAGTGTGATAATTGATGATTCATAATTTTGGTTTGAAATCAATATACCACCCGCCTTTGACGGTAAGCAATGGTATATTTTTGTGTGTAGTATGTTGTCTCACCTAAAAGTAAGATGCAATTTATTTCTCCTTTGACAAAATTAAATACTAGTCACCTAAACACTTGTTCTTATTAATACTTGCTCCTTCAATACCTTTTTTCAACAAAGAAACACACATACAATTAACACCATTTATCATTCACACATACATTACACTCACCATCTTCCACCGTAGAACCATTATCGTTAGTATGTTAGCCCCAAGTGTTGGTCACACAATCACTACTGTTTGTTCAAGAAATATATTCAAACAAAAACTCCAACAGAACTCGGGCCGATGCACATTCTCAAACCCATCTTTGTTTGTGTTGTTATTGTACAATACACAAGCATGGAACCTTTCTTTCTTTATTGAAATAGGTGGTCTTGGAATTGTAACAAGGTATATTGGATACTTTTCTATTCCTTTTTATGGCACATTTTAATTGTTTACATAAACTTTTCTAATAATAAAAAGGGTTAAAGCTATCTAATAGCAAATACTTTTTTAAATGTTCACTTATTAGTCATGAACCGAATAAAATACTAAAATACCCAACAAACTTTATTGGATTTGTGTTGATATCATCAAACACCAGTTTTTAAACTGTAAAACCTATGTCATCCGCCAACCGGACATGCCAAGTAATTTCTGGTCATCTTCCTCAATTTTTTCGGCCACATTTTACGTCGATGTCTCGTGTGCAACCTCGGTTTCCTATATTGCATTTCTAATTGCCAAATAAAAGATAGCTAGGCATTACTGTTTATTTAATTTGCAATACATTTCAAATATTCAATTCGTGACATAGGCCAACAATTATTACATTTTTGGAATGTCAAATATTCAATTCGTGAGATAGCCAAACTTTCTTACACCATCTCACAATATATTATTTTGTAGGTTTTACATCATTGTACTAGGTTTTAATTGGAAGTTCACTTGATGGAAGAGAGCATAGGTTGACACAAAGTAGAAGTGGCGACCAAAATTACAGTAGAATATAGATGGTGGTGGTTTAATTGTTATACGCTAATCTACTTTCTTTTACATTCATTGCGGTTTGATGTCTTAGAAGTTTATTCACAAATGAGGACTTGGTTACGTTCATTTTGTATCGAACCATGAGAAATGCATAACGAATAACTAAACTGAGGCTTGTTGGATTATCTCTCGATGCACTGCCTCAAGCCATGATATGATACATATAATATGCCTTCGATCAAGTTTATTTTTGAAATAGGTTGGTCTCGGAATTGTAAGAAGTGGGTACATAACGTACCAAATCTAGGCAATTACAAAGGCTAAAGAACACAACAAAAAAGATGAATAAACATTAGTATAGCTGTTCTAGCTATCATTACAACATGTTCTTGATATGTACTTAGAAGAGAAATTTCAAGAAATGAAATGCAGGAGATTTTTACCTTTTGATGAAAGTGAATGTGTATTAATCCAATTGAAACCCTCGGTCACCTGATTGGCAACATCCAAAACCACGTGGTTCGGCACGTCAAGAAGAAGGGAAATATCCGAGTTTTTTGAAAAGCTTCAATAAGTTGTGGTTTAGGGTTTGTGAGGCGAACACGTGGTCCCATTTTTTTTTTCTTTTTTTTAATTATTGAAAACGGTTGTCCCGGAATTGGAACAATAGATATAACAAAAGAACTTTATTAATCAGAATATACTGCATACTTTTCTTTAGACAGGTTCGTTTAAAATTTTCATCATTGTATCACCATTTTTGCTCATCATACTACTACGAGTTCTCTATGCAAAATTATGCTTATAAATGAAAAATTATCTTGTTGACCCGATAACATAAATTACTTCACCCGAACATGGCCCTATAACAATATCGGGTTCAGGTCAAACTAACTCGATAAGATTTTCAAACCCGATTAAAATCTAACCCCGTAAGCCTTATTGGGTTTGGGCCTTGTCAACCCGACCCTATTGACACCCCTAGTGAGGAACACCTCATAAGTGGTTGGTCAAAGATGTTTAAACGCCATGAAAATGAAAATACGAGGTCAGTAATATTGGTGATGGTCCAGCCCTCACATTCCTTAAGATGGTTAGATGCTCAAACAACACGTACACATCCATCATGGGCAACAGAATGTATCGATTTTTCTAGAACTTTAATTTATTTAACTATATTCAACGTCATTGAATTCAGTTTTATTCCAATAGATAATATGAAAAACACTCAACGCAATGGTCTGATCAAGCTGGTTAAATAACGCAACAAAAAAGATGAACAAAAGATAGTTGAGTTGCTCGCAGCTATCGAGGACCAGAATGAGGAGATTGCCGACTATAGCAAGAGAAGATAACGTATCAATCAAGCAGATATATGATCCTTACTCTTAGATTGTCTATCATCATATAATTCGTATGTAATTGATTAGTAAAACATTTTTTTTTTAATGAATTAGTTGTTTTCTATTTAACCTTATTATTCTGACTTTCAACTTGATGTACTCGTTAGTTTATTGAGTTGTGAAAAAAAAAAAAAAAAAAAAAACCCTTCATAGAACTTAAGCAAGCTGAGAATGATGTGTATTTATTTAATTTAAAGTTTTAGGACAGCTTTTTATGCATTGATGTAAACAATGTCTGTATCTTACCCTCTAGCCCTGTTTCTGATACTTGAGCTTTACGTTACGCGTTAGCTTGTTTTACGTGTTGTTAGCTTATTGAGTTGTGACTTGTAAGTATGGTATCCAATTGTTACCGCGAATGCATGATATCATATCATCTTTTTGTGGGTATGATTATGCTACACCGAGCTTTGTTTGGTATTTTGTTAGTCGGTTACAAAGCAAAACAAAAGCAGCTTAAAGTGGCTCGTTCCAAACTTCTTTAGCACAAAAGCAGTTAACCAAATATCATATATTGCCTGTTCAAATTTGATATTACATGCGGTCACTAGAAATATTAACCAAGTCTCATTATAACATACAAATCTTATGAGTTATGACTTTATTCACCCACACTGTATTCACCATTGACTCCTTAGTAGACATAAAACACATGTTTGCAAGTCTAATCCATAATCAATACAACACTTGTGAGTATTCCGATTAAATAGCAAAAAATTAACATCACTAATCCTCATTTTGTAAATACAACTTTGTCTCTAAATAGCAAAAAGTTAACATCACTAATCCTTTCGGATATTTCGGCTTACTAAATGGGCCAAGTAATAAGTTGGCTTATGAATTGGTCCATGTCTTATTTTTTCCAGTTCGTCGTCTTATTTAGAGTTACTTCAGCTCTATCACCAAATTGCTTTTGTGAAATACAAATTTTCCAAGAATATTAAAAGTGGCATGTTTTAAATAACCTTTTCTTCAACTAGGCTATATTTAATGTGGATACATTTGTTATTGTGAAAAATCTCTGTATCCTTCAATTTCTTTTTCACCTAACTCGTGCATAGTTGCATACATATACAAAGAGCTTGAACATTTATGTCGATGACGTATGATTACGATCAGCCAAATAAGCAACCCCATAAGCTAATAACAATACCTATAGTTTTTTCTTTGTCTTGAATCAACATAATTGTACATATGTCTTGAGGCAAGAAGCAAGCTTTGTCTTTTAATTATGTGCGGAATAGTGAGATGTGAATAGTAAATTACAAGCCTAAGATATTTTGTCATTTAAGTTGGCTTTATTTTTTCGCGGACATGTTTAGCGGGTTTATAGAATAATCATCTTCAAAAGTGACCTAGTCATAAGTTGAATTGCCCCTAAAGTTTCATCGGAAATCATGGTTCAAACATTGTTTGGTAAAATATTTTGGGATAAGAAAAGTTTTATTTCGGCTAGGCCATGAACATGACAACATAAAAAACTCGGCTCCCCATATAACCTGGATAAGTATCCTTTTTTCATTTATCAGAGTTTAATCTAAACCTTCTTAATGAATACATCATACATATGAAAACCCCAGTAACTGAAATCATGATATACCATTAGCTAATACCACATAAAATTAAAAGGCAATGCTAGCCTAACTTGGTTAATAATTAAATCATGTTTGATAATAAATTAAGTGCAAGAGTGGTAGGGTGTAAATGGCGACCTTTGTTGCTACATTAACAGCTATCTTCATCAATTGTGACTAGCAAGACTTTAAATGCTAATTCATTAAGTTTGTTAGGTAGTGATGTAGGGCTTCAATTATAGATATTGCAAAGCTTCACATCACAATTCAGAAAGTATACCCTCACATAGAAAGCGCATCACACGGATCACAATCCTAAACCCTTAATCCACCGTCCATTCACTTTCCAATCTAACGCCTCACATTTTCACCCTTCCCACACTCAAAACATTTCAAAACCCCACCTTCACCCCTATAAAAACCCTAAAAAAATAATACAAGCAACCCTAAAAACATACTAAACCTAAGAGTATATAGTATGTTATTCTCTTTTTCTATCACAAAAAACAAACACCACATCTTCCATTAGTATGTTAGCCCGAAGTATTGGTCACACAATCACTACTATTTGTTCAAAAAATATGTTCAAACAAAAAACCCTACAAAACTCATTCCCATGCACATTCTCAAACCCATCTTTGTTTATGTTGTTATTGTACGATACACAAGCAAATAACCTTTCTTTCATTATTGAGATAGGTGGTCTCGAAATTGTAACAAGCAGGTATATTTGATACTTTCTTCTTTTCCTTTTTATGACACATTTTAATTGTTCATATAAACTCGTCTAATAATAAAACTGTGCACTGTCTTAAATAAAAAGTTTTAACACGTTTGAAGCGGTAGACTTGTCAAATGGATCATTAAAATCTACATTCATTTTACCTATCTTAAACTGAATAATGAAAGTAAACGAATATGAGGTGATGAGGGGTCGAAAATATTTTGCAATTGCACATGATGTAATACATACGATTGAGTACACAAACAAGAATATTTTAAAAGATTGTCATATTCACAAGAAATATATTTGTGTATCACTTGTCTCAAAAGTCATGTCAAAATTTTGTAAGTATTGTAGTATTGATATATCTATCTCGTAGCAGTTAGCATACACTTTGTGTAACCGGGAATTTGTATTTTTTTTTTAATTGAGGTTTTGAAGAATCATTAACACTAAACAAGGAGTATAACAATCAGTACGGAAGAAATTTTCTCTCGAAATGATCTATACTATATATAAAGAGAAAACATGTTTGGTTAAAACTTAAAAACTTGAAAATGAGTAATGATTTTAAACTAAAATAACCTACTTACTGTGAACGGTGCAGAGATTATGGCACTCTTATAGGCATTTTTTTGCCTTATAACATAGCTAAACTGCACTGATGAAAATGGCATAGCCATGTTATATGTACAACTAGTTTATTGACCCGTGAAATTCACGTGACGTTAAGAAACTGTTGACAGTGTTTATATAAGAGATTGATTTGTGATACTATGTACAACAATTTACATGTTAGATGTATGAATATAAAATATTAATGCTAAATTATGATACAAAGAAATGATTGAAACACTATAAAAGACATTTAATTTTTTGTGGTTTATAATTTTGAAAATATATCACTTTGAAAAAGAGTAAAATAATCTAACAAGAACATAAAAAAAAAAAATTTGTAACAACAAAACACACATAACATTTTTCATCTTTATGACAAATGCTTTATTTTGCTGGATTGAATAGGTGTTTAGTCTTGTTATGTCTTTTGTCTTGATAGTATTATTTATAACTTTGGGTTTATTATGCATGAAATTCTGCTTTATTTATGTAAGTATAAGTATGTATGCATTTTGAATTGAGCTGGAACATTTTCTAACCTTTCACTTTAAGACCTTGTTCATGTCGTAATGATCTAACGAGTGATTTAAAAGACACCATAGTTCTGCATAAACTAGGGTCACCTTGAATCATAACTCTATTAGTACCTTCCCCAAATGACATATTAACTTTCTTCCAGTTAACCGACATATCTCCCAATGTATCGAGTCATTTATTTCCCAATATCACATCAGTGCTACCTAATTCAAAAGAAAGAAATCGTGAATAATCTGCATTTCTGAAAACGTCACAAGTACCCCTTTGCAAACTCCTTGACTCTGTTCAACCTAATAACCCCTACTGTCTTGGATCCAATAACTTCCAATCCCAAATGATCCACTAGAGTTTTGTTAAATTGCCTGCGGACATTGGGAGAGCCTTTATCTTTTCTTTCTTTGTTGTCAATAAAACTACCAGTTTGATCGTATCAGTAATTTTCTTTTGACATATAAATTTAGACACCTTTAATGACAGTAGGCTACATTCAGAGATGTGCAATAATACTTTTTCACAGGTTATCTCCTTCCGTTCACGTGAGCATCTTCAAGAAAGAAATTTCTAATTTTTCCAAGGGTGTTGACACTCCTCTTAACCCTAGTAACATCTACCTCACGGCCCTCATACCAACCTTCCCTTTTGTCTTTTTTCCAATTTTTGTGAGGATCCAAAACTATTTTATTCAACCGACACGAATTTTCCCAACGTAAATCCACAACCAATCTCCCACCAGGAAGCTCCTCGATGCCAAACTTAGCGCAAAGGTCTATAAATTCATCTAGACTTCGTGCATGATGAACCGTGCACGGGCACTCGGTATTTGGAAATGTGACCTTAAGTTTGGCAAATTTCAAATGCCACCTAATCGTGGAAGGTTCGGGTGAAGAGAGTGAGGTATCATACTTTCAGTTTTCAACTTGATTACCAGACAAGAAGTATTAGCCCAAATAAAACGAATGAGAAGCTTTTGATAGAGCTGAACCAGTATGATACCTCACTCTCTTCACCCGAACCTTCCACGATTAGGTGGCATTTGAAATTTGCCAAACTTAAGGTCACATTTCCAAATACCGAGTGCCCGTGCATGGTTCATCATGCACGAAGTCTAGATGAATTTATAGACCTTTGCACTAAGTTTGCCATCAAGGAGCTTCCTGGTGGGAGATTGGTTGAGGATTTACGTTGGGAAAATTCGTGTCGGTTGAATAAAATAGTTTTGGATCCTCACAAAAATTGGAAAAATGACAAAAGGGGAGGTTGGTATGAGGGCCGTGAGGTAGACGTTGCTAGGGTTAAGAGGAGTGTTAACACCTTGGAAAAATTAGAAATTTGAGTCTTAAAGAAGATGAGAATGACCGAATAATTCGTTTTTATGGTTGGGAACAAGCGGGCGAGTATTATTATCTCGCCTTTGAAAGATGCAACTTGAGTTTGGAGACATTTGTCAAACTTAATACTATTGGTGTCCCACTCGATGTCAATACTTCACTTCTGAGGTATTTTCTTTAACTTAATGTAGCATATAAATTGGATATTTTACAAGCTAATAAGTTAACTTTGTCAATTACTAATCGCAGGATATTAGTGTTAAAGATGAACTCAAGTCACAACTCAAGATAGCAGCTAAAAAGTGAAATCATAGATTGGTGGTGTTTGAATTTAAAAATAGTAGTTTTAATAAGCAGTTTGGTTCGGTTATGTTTTACAGTTTAAGTACTATTTTGAAATTCAAACACCACGAATCTGTGATTTCACTTTTCAGTTGCTATCTTGAGTTGTGACTTGAGTTTATCTTTAAAAAAATTCCTCCCTTAAACTCAAGTCTCGTCCATCCTTCATTCCGAGTTTCATCTTAAAGTTGTTAAACAATTCTGTTGGAAGAGCCTTTATGAAAATGTCCGCTATTTGATCACGACCCGTGACATCATTTAGTTGCACTCCCCCATTATTCACTCGTTCCCCGATGAAGTGAAAATGAACATCTATGTGTTTGCTTCTTTCATGATGCACCGAGTTTCTCGCCAACCCGATTGTTGATTTATTATCAACTCGTATTTCAGTTGGCTTGTGTTGTTGTAGTTTTATCTCACTTAGCAGGTTCCTCAACCAAATTACATGACATACACACCACGATAGTGCCACATACTCTGCTTCACATGTTGACAAAGGCTCTTCCAAAAGAGTTGTTTAACAACTTTAAGATGAAACTCGGAATGAAGGATGGACAAGACTTTAGTTTAAGGGAGGAATTTGTTAAAGATGAACTCAAGTCACAACTCAAGATAGCAGCTGAAAAGTGAAGTCACAGATTGGTGATGTTTGAATTTCAAAATAGTAGTTTTAATTAGCAGTTTGATTCAGTTATGTTTTACAGTTTAAGTAGTTTACATCAGTTTTCTGTGATAGTTTTATGTCAGTTATGTTTTAGTATCTTCCATAAGTTGTGTGTGTACTATAAATATGTATTGGGTATGTAAGTTGGTTAAGTCAAGTAATATTAATAAAAGTAAAAGTGTTGTGTGTGTATGATACTTCGAACCAAAATCAAACAGCCCATATCCTAAATAAAACCAAGTTATCAAATTGGTATCAGAGCTTGGTGAAAAATGAATTTTGTAAGCACTTCGTTGGGCCATGTGTTACTACCTAAACTCAACAAGTTGAATTACGATAAGTGGAGCATTCAGATGCGAGCGTTTCTAGGTGCGCAAGATGTGTGGGAACTTGTCTCAGCCGGATATGAAGAACCGGACGCCACTGAGATCGGTGCCATGTCTACGAATTAGTTGAGGACATGGAAGGAGAAGCGGATGAAAGATAAGACTGCTCTTTATCTCTTGTTTCAATCGGTAGACGAGTCGGGGTTCGAGAAGATTGCTAGTGCTACAACAGCAAAAGAGGCTTGGGAGACTTTGGAGAAGGTATACAAAGGGGCTGATCGAGTTAAGCAAGTACGGCTCCAAACTCTACGCGGTGAGTTGGAGGTGATGAAGATGAAGGAAACAGAAGGTGTTTCCGATTACATCACCCGTGTGCAGACAGTGGTGAATCAACTTAAGCGAAACGGTGAGACTCTAACTGATTCAAGAGTTGTGGAGAAGATTTTGCGGTCGTTAGCCGATAAGTTCAAGAATGTGGTTTGTGCGATTGAAGAGTCAAAGGATTTAGAATACATGACGGTCGATGATCTAGCGGGTTTGTTAGAGGCACACGAGCAAAGAAAGTTGACGAAGAAGCAAGACTCACTGGATGTGGCTTTGCAAACAAATGTGACAATAAATAATGTAAAGGAAGAAAAGGCAATGTATGTTGAACATGGGAGAAGAAGCAATTTCAGAGGACGTGGTTTCGTTCGTGGTAGAGGCTGTGGTAGAGATAACCATGACGAAAGGCAACAACGAAACCAGTTTCAAGAAAATTATCGTGGACGAGAATATGCTCATAAATGATCTCGTAGGAGCTTCCATAATCCATATACACTCGATTTACCTCCCTGTTTGAGATTCGTACCTTGATGACCACGGGATCAGTCGAAGGTTCCTGCCCCAAGATGTAAGGGAAGGTTATTTCTCCTACGCTTCCCAGCTCCCCATCTGCTTCCTTCCGTTTCAAGGTTGGATCATTCCTGTGCACCATTAGTATCGAAGCCTCTCTGGGGGTAGCCTCCTTCTTGTTCCCCTTCCATTCACCCAGTTGGTAACTTTGGTTGGGGAGTGAACCGTTCGGAGGGTAAGTGTTATAAGTTTGAGCAGGTAGGTAGGGGTTCATTCCCGGATGGGGTAACTGATTCATGCCTGAGTATGGAGGAGGGCCTCCGACACTCGAAACATACGAGAAGGGGGTCTGGAGCCCCCATCCTTCTCTTCCTAAATGGGCGCTAGAAGAGGGGTAGGTTTACCCTCCGTTCCTACCAGGGTTGCTTCCTCCGTTAGAGTTCTCGCTCCTTCTTTCACCTTGCATTCTTTCCCTTCTTCCCGGATCTCCTCCGGGTCCTTCTTGAATACCCACGATCCTTCCATTTGGCCTTCTGATGGAAGGAGAACCATTTCGCAGGGCCGAACGCCCCCTGCTAACCGGTCGAGGCCTCTCCTCTATTTTGATCTCTTCTTCATACTCCTCACTGGAGTATTCCAACTCTCTTCGCGTTTCAGTGTTGCGAACCTGCCTCTTATGAGCCCTTAGTAAAGAATCTAAGGCTTCAAAGTTTGCCTCAACGAAGGCGGGGCTAATATATGGAATAGGGTTAGCGGATGTTGAGGCGTGATGTACGGGAGTAGTTTCCAAACGAGATCGTGTGGTAAAGGTTGAGGCCGTTATGGGGGCGAGATTATTGGTGTTAGTTGTGTTGAGAGGGACTAGGGTAGAGAAACCTGGTGGAGGTGTATCTTCTCTTCCTGGTTCCATGCCGGAAAAGTAGTGTAGTTGGTTAGGGTTTTAGGACTGGGTGATTACGGGACTAATAGTAGTGGTCCCACGGATGGCGCCACTGATTGTACAAAAGATTGCACTACCAGGCTTCGATGATGATCAAAGGTATGAGGGTGTATGTTCCAGCCAAGACTTGCCTTTCACCTGAGAATAAGAAATACGAAACACTACGTTAAGTGATTACGCAGGGGTATGACCCTGCGAACCACCTCCGGCGTGAGAGTTAGTATGAGTTATGGTTGTATAAGTGTGTGTAAGTAAAGAGATGAGTGTGAAAAGAGCATAACATAATCCATTGCCCGTCTAACCTATTTATAGTGGATGAAATAGGGTTGAGAGCACTTCTGCATGAATGTCGGAGATCATGGGGGCGTCCCATGATTGTGGGTAACCGCTAAGGTTTAGTGACCCACGCTCTCAGACTTGACGGGGAAGCCAAGAGAGAGAGGGAAATCGTGGGTTTGACCAAGTCAGGAGGTTCCTCTATCCAGTGCTTCTTCGTCAGCCGTACCCCGAAGGGCTTAGGGCTTCGAATGGCGAATTCCCCTAAGGTAACCTTCATGATAACGAATGATTTGACGCATATGGATATTTTGGAATACTAACTTGGGCCTTTGAATGGAAGGGCTTTGACACATCTCGGAGGAGTGTCCTTCGAGCTACTCGGAGGGTACATCATCACATACCATCAGTAATGACTCGTCCAATCTATTATAGGCAGAAAAATAAGCTTGGAGAGTGTTTACACATGTTTCGGAGATCATGGGGGGGAGGGGTCCCATGATTTATGGTAACCGCTAGGGCTTCACCCCCACTCTCTCTGTCTTAGCGGGAAAGCTAAGGAGAAAGTGGGAACGGGGGTTGGACCAAGTCAAGATCTTCTTTGTCTTAGTGTTTCCAAGGCCATACCTCGAAGGGCTTATGCCTTCGATTGGCGACTTCCCAACTGGTAACCATATCAATGATGAATGGTTTTACGCCATCGATGAATTAGGAAGATTGACTTAGTCATTTGTCATGAAGATTCGACTGAGGCCGAAGGGGAGTCCTTCGACCTGATCGGAGGGTACGTCATCAAGCCCCCCAGTCAAAAGTGATATGTACGAATGAGGATATATTGCTTACGACTCAAAAATACACACACGAAACCCCCTTTGTCACAAATCTGTACATAAGGCGTTAGTTGAATGTGTACTTAGTGCGCTTTTAATGCAATGACACTTAGCCAAAGCACCCTTATCTCGGTAAATACAAACGTCTTTTCAAATTTTGAACCAAGTTTGAAATCTTTGATGAACTCATGAAACGCTCTCGGTCCTTCGTCCAGGGAGAAGCCGCCCATGGCAGATAGCAAAAGGAACTACTCGAACTACCGGTCACAGGAACAACCGGGGAGACAATCCAACGACCGGGGTAGTAACCGTAATAGGAGCTATCGCAGCCAGGGGAGCGGGAGGGATAATGATAGATACACCCCGCTGATCAAGACCCCAAAGGAAATACTCACAACGGAAGGTGCGAATTTTCCAAGACCGCCGCATGATCCGCACTCAGGAGGATCGGCGCACTGGAAATGGATACTGTGATTACCATGCACATAAGGGCCATACCACTAACGAATGTGTCCAAGCTGCGCATCTCATCGACAAGATGGTTAAAGAAGGTATATTGTACCACTTGGTCAAAAACATTAAAGAGGGAAAGGATAAACAAAAGAGTGGAAACAAGAAGGAGACACCCAAAGATAAGGCCGACACGATCTACATGATACAATCATGGCGGTGGATCACTAGACGGAAGGTCAGCCGGGAGTTTTCAGAAGAAGCGAAATCTCTTTCCCTACTCTAACTGCGGACAACGCAGTAGTAGAGCCACTCACCATTGAGATCGGTCGCGGGGGTCACGAAATCCACCGCATGTATGCGTCGATGGTGGAGCATCGGCAAACATCATGTATGAGCCTGCTTCAAACGATCTGCGGCCTGAAATACGCGTTAAGCCAGTCGAAACGGCGCTAACGGTTTTACGGGTGAAAAGATATGGCCCATGGGGCAACTACGATTACCGGTCGGCATTGGCAATGCGGAACACTCTGCGACGGCCTGGATGGAATTTATGGTGATCAAATCCCCTTCGCCATACAATGGCATTATCGGGAGACGGGATATCAGACCATGCGCGGGTGCCATCAACGGCGCACGGGATGCTTAAATTCCCGATAAAGGGGGCATTGTTACTCTTTACGATTGCCACGGTGCGAATAGAGAATGTAACACGGTTACATGCGAAACGGCACCGATCCCAGAACGAACGCAACCAAAGTCCCAAACCTGAAGGTTGCGATTCACCCAGAATACCCGGAACAGGAAATAGCCATCGGAGGGTCATTGTCGGACAACGGCAAAGCAGCCGTGTAGCGCTCTTGCAAAAGAACTTGGACATTTTTGCATGGCGGCCAAAACACATGACGGAGTGCCACGTTCAATCACGAGCATAAAGCGAGAATCCGACAAGGGTACTTCACCAATCGCCGAAGAAGCGCAGAAGCCCCAGAGCCCGGCGCAAGCAATTCTCCGCAGAGATACATAAACTGGTGGATGCGGGTTTCATGCGTGAAGTCTACTACCATGACTGGCTTTCTAACCCAGTAATGGTCAAAGAGCGGCGGTGGCGAATGTGCGTAGACTTCACCGACCTTAATAAAGCATGCCCACAAGAGCTGCTATCCATTACCGAGAGATAGACCGGAAAATAGAGTCCTTGTGCGGATATCCTTAAAGCGCTTCCTCGAAGCATACAAGGATATCACCAAATCTGAATGGCTAAGGAAGACGAGGAAAAAACAACCTTTCATACAAGCCAAGGCGTTTACTGTTATACAAAAATGCCCTTTGGCTTGAAGAATGCGGCGCTACCTATCGGCGGTTTGTGGATCGGGCTTTCAAAAAGCGGTGGGCGCAACACGGAAGTCTATGTGGATAACTTGGTTATAAAGAGCCATCTTGAAGATGAGCTTGTGCGCGACATAAAGGAAACGTTCAAAACTCTACGAGAGATTAACATGAAGCTAAATCCGAAGAAGTGCACATTCGGCGCTTGAAGGTATGTTCCTAGGATACCTGATAGAGCCTGACGGCATAAAACCTTGTCCAGAACAGACAAAGGCGGTCACCGAACTTCCTTCACCGCAAGCGAAGGAAGTCCAATCTCTCAACGGAAAGGCTGGCGGCCTAAATAGGTTCCTATCCAAGTCGCAGAAAAATCCTTACCCCTTTCAAAACACTCAAGAAGTGTATAAAAAGGGTGATTTCGGTGGGACCACGGAGGCGGAAGAAGCCTTCACTCTGCTCAAAAGCGACATCTAGCAACGCTCCCAACACTTGTCGCACCCGACCGGGAAGAGGCGATCATGTATTTATCGGCAACTCATGGAGCGATGGAGCCAGCTACTAACAGATAGGGATCCGGTACAAACCCCTATCTATTTTGTAAGCAAAGCGCTCAAGAAGACGGAGATGAACTACTGGCCATGGAAAAATTAGTTCGGCATTGGTGTTTGCTGCCAGCGACTACGCAGTACTTCCAAGCGCACCGATAGCAGTAATCACAGACCAACCGATCAAGCGAGATCATCTCCAAACCTGATCGTCGGGCCGACTCGAAGTGGAGTGTATTGCTAGGTGAACACAACATCTCTTACTGACAGCGTCCGCAATCAAAGGACAGATTCGGCAGACTTCATCATTGAGAAGCCGGACACCGGCGAGGTACCCGCACCAAGTAGAAGGAACTACAAGATCCATGGATCTTGTTTACAGAATGGATCCTCATGCGTGGGCGGGTCGGGAGCGGCCTCATTCTCACAAATCCAGAGGGAATGGAGCTCACTTACGCGACTGCGTTTTGAATTCTGGCGACAAACAATGAGGCATAATATGAAGCTCTAATCGCCGGATTACGCATTGCAGCTCGAATGGGTGTACGTAACACGGAAGCAAATGTGGATTCCCGGCTAGTAGCCAACCACGTGTTGGGCGAATACGTGGCTAAAGAATAAAATATGATTCAGTATCTCGATAAGACCAAGACACTGATTAAAGGCTTTGATAGATTCACCATCAAGCAAATTCCTAGAGGAGAAAACCGCAAAGCAGATGCACTAAGCAAGATCGCCTCGACAAGCTTTGCACACTGTCAAAGCAAGTCTTTGGTGGAAACACTGAAAAGAAAATCCATTTCGGAGATGGAAGTCTCCACAGTAATAGAGGAGGAAGGTCCTACGTGGATGACACCGATAACGGAATTCCTAAACAAAGGAATGTTACCCCAAGAGCAGAAGGAAGCTCGCAGGATACGGCACAGCACAAAGATTGAACTTCGAGACAACATACTACCGACGCTCTTTCCTTCAACCATGGCTCCGCTGTGTAGGCCCACTACAAGCAAATTACGTGCTGCAAGAAATCCATGAAGGTTCATGTAGCATGCACTCAGGACCACGGTCCGTTGTGGCACGCGCCATGAGATCAGGGTACTACTGCCCAACCATGCACCGCGATGCACGGGACTTAATAAGGAAGTGCAACGATTGCGAAGTTCACCGACCGTCCCGCGCCAAACCACATCACGAGCTAACACCAATCACATCCCCATGGCCATTCTACAAGTGGGGTATCGATATTGCAGGACCTTTTCCAGTCGCAGCGGGAGGATTGAAATTCCTCATAGTCGCCATAGACTACTTCACTAAGTGGATCGAAGCAAAAGCGGTGGTAACAATCTCGGCAACCGGTGAAACGCTTCGTCGGGGAAAATATTGTATGCCGCTTCGGTTTGCCTGGCGAAATCATCTCGGACAACGGGAAACAATTCTGCGAAAATCCTTTCAAGGATTGGTGCGAGAAGTTGAACATCACACAACACTTCGCATAAGTTAAACACCCACAAACCAATGGCTTAGTAGAGCGCGCAAATCGAAGCCTAGGTGAAGGAATTAAAACACGCCTGGACAGGCACAAAGGAAGATGGGTGGAAGAGCTCTCACATGTTTTGTGGGCGCACCGCACTTCAATAAAACCAAAGCGGGAGACACTCCCTTCTCACTAGTCTATGGGACGAAGCCGTCATACCCGAAAATTGGTATGCCAACTATTCGCGGTGAAATTAACGTGGCAACTAATGACGACGAACGACGTATTGATTTGGATCTGCTGGAAGAAGGCGCGACAGCATCTATAAGGGAGGAAAAATCAAAGTCAAGGATGAAAGGATACTATGATGCCAAAGTACGTAGTGTCTCATTCGAACCGGTGATTTCGTCTACCGGCGCTAATGATGCGAGCCACGCGAAGACACGGGCAAGCTTCGGACCAAAGTGGGAAGGACCTACGAGGTTCTTGAAGCATCGAGGAGCGGGCGTACCGTTACGAGGCTTGGATGGTAAAGAGCTGCCGTGCACATGGAACATCTGCAACCTCAAGAGGTGCTACCTTTAGGAGTGGCTACGGCCCAATGTGCAGACGCCCATACACTTTACTAGAGTGCCAGATAACTATCTATGTATTTATTTTTTATTCCCTTAGTATAATGTCTTATTTTCTCAAACACACTTGCAAGTATTAATAAAGCGTTGTGGTTTCTAGCTAACTCCGTGGCGCATTTCCATTTGTTATTTCCATATACTGCATGTCTTAACAATTTCTTATTTTTTGCCACATGGCGGGCATGCAATAAATAAACCCACGATGGTAAAAGGATAAGTTCACCTACTAAATAACTTGTTGAGTAAGAGGGTTGCAAACCCATCAACACCGGATCACGTATCCTTGTTAAACACCTTGTTCACAAGACGTTGGAATGAGTTTGTGCGCATCTCACGATGGGTGCGTAACATTGCACATGATGCACGTTTAACAATTTAGAAACCAAGACACTTGATTTCTTCATGTGATATTCTGACAGTGCATATCATAACATACACGACTATGATGGAAAATACTTAGTATTTTTATACTCTTCATACATGATTATGAATCTCTTATATTATTGGCGCTTGTGTACATTTAACCTGTAGACAACACAAGTAAATATGCTATGATTGGCAACGATGGAAGGTGATTTTATTAAATAACTATGAGTTATTACAAAAGGGTTGCTACTTTGCAACATATACACCTACCAACTATTACAACGCTCAATAGATGAGCCACCCACGCGGTTCGAGGTATCTTTGGCCTCGTCAAGCTTCTTCAACAGATCTGAATCCTGCCGAGACACGTAGCAACACTCACGGCACCCATCGGACCTTGGCAGTGCGCCGCACCAACCCGCACAAGATTGCCTTCCTTTGATACCTTTCTTTCGGCGCAAGTGCAGTGCATGAGCTTCAGTACCTCCTTCAACGGCACTTCTTTCTCTAAAACAAAAGGATTCAAAATATCCCTGGGGCGCGAAGGCAGTACTTGAAGCTGTGAGTCATGGGGTTTCAAGAAGTAATCCGGCTGGGCCTCTACACCTCTGCGATGGCGGGCAAGAGTCAACCCGCCATAATGACGTTTATAGGATAATCCGATCCGCTTCGGTCAGCGGCAATCATAGGGAGCTCTAACTCCTTCATCCTTTTCATAGCGGCGACGGTGATCATCGTCCTAGCATCATAATTAGGTACCTCATTAACGGGTACCTTCAGCAGTTCCGATTCATGCAATTTCTCCACGGCTTGCCGCGCGCTCGAAGCGACTGAACTACATCCCCAAAGGCGGTAACCACTTACGGCGACTCTAGAGTGTTAAGAGCAGCTAAGCGAAGACCTTGTCTTATGAGCCATCTGCTCGCTATAGTAGACATCGGTGAGGATACAACTCCTCGTCATACTCAATACTTAATTTCTTGCGCAGTTTTGCCTCTTGTACCTCCAATGCATTGCTCACAGTAGCGCCAAGATCCTTTACATGAGCAACCAACTCCTTCTTACCTTGCTCAAGATACTTCAGGGCCCACATACAGGAAGATTTATATTCTGCGCGCGGCGCGCTCTCGGCTTATATGACTCAGCAGCAGCATTTTTCCTCAGCCGGTCCTTGGGCATACACACTCATGGCATCGGCTTCACAGCACTTGCTAGCTGGTTTCCAGTTGAGCGATCGCGCTGTCCCGGAATAAGCGGCCGGCCGCGCCTAATGAGGCCGATGGGTTGCACCACATCCGGTTCCTCAATAAGCCGTCCCATTGGCATTTCCCGGCAGGTCGATGGCTCAGCATTTGGACTATTCAGAGAAACTTCAGATGCGCCGCGGGGCTCTCAAGTGGTGGTGACTCTGCGGATTGTTCAAACCTACGACAATACGCGAAGTTCACGGTTAAAAAGAAACATAATAAATAATAATAAGAAGAAGAAACAATTCCAGAACACTTACGCAGGAATGGAAGTGTCAGGTGATGGTGGGCGTGACGCGACATCACTAGAGGACGACTCTACATTAAACACCACAGGGCTTCTTTCGGAGGAAGCAACGCCATCACCCTGCGCTTCCTTTTGCGCATTAATCCTTGGCTTTCTTCCGGTTTCCTCCACTGCTCTACCACCTCTGGCTCTGGTTGCACTAGAGGGAGGGAATTGTAGAACTTCGGCACACTTTGTAGGGGTGTCGCTTCCAGCTAAGCGGATGAACTTCCCTACCTCTCCTAGGTCCAGATCAAGGTACGTCTGTTGCCGCAACAAGCACGGATCTTCTCCTCGCTTTAACGAACGTGTTCCGACTTCTACCTGTATGGCCGCCCGTTGCACTCGGAAACAGGTCCATCTCGCACAACAACGAAGAAACACAAACATTTACAGGGACAAGGGAAAACGGTAAAACTTACAGTAATATAACTTAACGGGGTACGCAAGAATGAGCACCCACCCTGACCATCTGCGCCTATGAAGATTGAAACTTCTTCTGGAGTACCAAAATAGTTTCGGCTCAGACCAATGTGCACCAAGAACTCCTCGGGGTAGGAGCTAATGGGGATGCGGTTGGCATTTAGTGTGTCCGCATCTTTCGCATCGTATGATCCAGAGGGGCTCATCCTTTGGCGTGTCCCCAGGGAGTAAAAATCGGCGAGGAAAACGTGTTATCGACCCGAAAAATTTCTCCTCCAATTCACTGAGTGCATCTAGCTTCTCCGTATAGCATTGGAGTTGCCCAGGACGTTTTGCAAAGGATACCCACCCGTGTGACCAGGTGGTGTGGTAAAAGGTATGAACAGGTTGATGGTAGGATTGATAGCTAACGGTGGCGGTTCACCTCAAAATTAATTAGTTTATTTGCACCTATCAGTGTAGCGATATGTGGATGCGTAATAATTTAAAGCGTCACTCAAAATAGAGATATGGGTATACTGCCGATTTGCGAATTCAAAGAAGCGTGTATATAACCCAATCTTCCCATCGGGAAGTCTCGCTATTGACGCATTCGCGGCGGAACTTCCGGATGTACTTGTCTGGAATATAGTAATCCGATGCGAATTGTAGCAACTCGCTCTCTGTTATGTCTGATGTGAAATCAGATTACACCTTAACCATTATTTTCAATTCAAAACAAAAGCGCACGCGCGGTTACCTAGTGAGTATTCGAATAGGGTGGCTGAGAATGCTTGTAGCTGTGATAATGGCGGATAGAACTTTTCTTCTTACTGTGAGGAGAAATGGTGAAAATGAAGCGTCCCGTTATATAATGTTCCTCATCCACGCGATGAGTGACACGTGGCTCCCACCAACCCTAATTCGTGGTCCGGTTGCTTGATGGGACATGGGTGCGATAACTTTCCCGATTTACGGCGCCCATTTTTAACCCAATGTCTAGATACAATGTACCAGGGTATACTTTCGGCTTCTTGGCTACGCAAGTTTTCTTTCTCTCGACTACGGTTATTAGTCTAGCATCCGGATTCTTCGCTGCGCATACTAGACTGGGGGACATGATGACGATATAGTCTATATTCGGGTCACGAACCCGACTAAAGTCCAACACTAATTTGGCCCGGTACGAACTGGGCTATGTTGATTAAATATTATGGGCTCGCGAAGGCCCAAACCCAAACCTATTCATGGAATAGACGTCCGATATCTTCTAAATAAGGAGATTATCATTCCCAACCGATTTAGGCGGGATACGCGAAGGTTAGGAACACGGAACCAACAAGGACTCCGTGTGTATATAAAGGGAATCCCATCCCTCGTTTAAGGTACGATCTACGAACCCTAATTCTCCTTAAACCCTAAAACCGATTACTTACTCTCACGCCGGAGGATAATCGTGGAAAACAATCCCACGGTAAGCCTAACGGTGTCTTTTGTCTCTTAGTGCGCAGGTCTCAAGCAATAATTCTCAATTGGTACGAGAGCCGGAGCCTCAAACAAGGAACGCCCAACTTTTGTATCAACACGGGTGTTAGGTGACTCTAGTGACACGCGTATGGCCAGGATTTAAAGTTAAATGGGGTATATAAAGTTTTACACAGTGAACCCTAAATCAATTTTACCATCCGCCCAAAATTTTACACACATAGTATTGTGCTTCCGATTAATTGTCCGACCAAAAGATAACGTATTCCATCTCCAATATTCAATTTTCTTGCTTTGTGTTGCATATATCCGTGATGGGTGCCAATGCAAAATTTAATATAAGGCAACAAACATGTACTTTGTCAAAGGAAGAGCTCTAAGCCTTCCTCACAGACTATCCCATCCCAAAAGAGTTTAAGGTAACGCTACCTAGTAAACGTCAGGGTATATATGATGCACCTAAAGGATACGTTGGTTACGTATACTCATGCCTTTACCACATCCAGTCTAAGAACACCAATTCTTCCACTGATTCTAGAGCTTCTACAGTATTACGAAGTACACATATCTAGGTTCAACCCCTTTGGCTTAGCCAAGCTTACCACATACATTGTAATGTGCAAAGCATATGGGTATGAACCGTCATTGACTGTGCTTAGAGGCTTCTTGAACATATACCCTGGTGGCGATTGGTTGACCTTAGCTAAAAGAGGGGAGCATGATGTGCCTCATTTGATCGAGAGGCCCTTTACCAATATTAGGAACTGGAAAGGCAAATTCTTCTACATATAGAATACAATTTTACCCCCCCCCCCTCCACAGTACCCTACTTTGTTGGACCCAGAGTTTCAATTTGATGAGAAACAATTCAATGATCCGCTGCCATATACAGTGAGGAGGGACCCCTTGTATCAGCGTTTATGTCGCCACCCAGCTAATTGTCAAACCTTTCCACAACCTATCTTGTTTATGGCTGGTCTTCTTTGAGAGTTGGGAGGGTTCCCCATTGCATCCTGAAATTGTTTATTGTGGAGAAAGTATGTATATTTCCAATTAAATTTAAATTTAGGAACTTATCTGCTGATATTTATCTTTTTCCTCTCTTGTCGCAGGAATGGCCTTTCGTAACTTTGTTGTGGCTGGAGGTGCCAAGGAGGTAAAGCTTCATTCCCAAAGAGACCAAGGAGGTTGGCTATGGTGTTGGTTCCCCATCTGTGTCAGTTAACAACAATGATGTTGATGCTCAGAGGATTGAGCCCATCTCATCTGCACAGCCTTCCAAAGGGAAGAAACCTGAAGAGGACACCCAACTTGTGGAGAACGTTGCTGATTCTGATTATCCTCCCTCCGAGGACCAGATTATGATCGTAGGGTCCTCCGGTATAGCTGATAGAGTTCGAAGCAGGAAAGGTACAAGTGCCAAGGCTACAAAGTCCGCCTCCAAGAGAAAATTGGTATTTCCCACTCCTCCATCTCGTACCACCCGTCAGAAGAGTGCCCAGGGCAAAGCAATGGTTTATCTAGCTATCAAAGGACCCAATGATGAGGACATTCATGGTAAGCCTGCATTCTTGTATTAAAAATTTGTTATAATTCTTTAGTCTGCTAACTATATGACTTCCACAGGTCTTCCTGACAAGAAGCAGCTTCCGACCCCCTTGGCTTGTCAGTTGCTGGTGGAGCATGTGACCCTGAGGGGTGTTGGACAATATGTCTATGGAGAGGCTTTGTGACCTGCATGACAAAAGTTACACAAGGCAGGCTGTGCTTGACAACCACTTTAATACTCGGAGTGACTAGAGAACTCCTACATACTATGAAATCTGCAAGGGAAGAGATGAACGTGATGCTTGCTAGGGAGAAGGCACGAGATCAGCAATATGCAGATCTTCAGGCCGAATATGAGGAAGCAATGGAGGATTTTGAGAAGAATCCCTTAGTTCATGACCTTCGAGCAGATGTCAAGAATTTTAAGGAGCAACTTGCCGAGAGCCGTGCTGAGTGCAGCAGGCTAAAACTTGAAGAAAATAAAGTCATCAGCTACAAAGAACAAATTGTTGCTTTGACTTCTAAATGTGCAGGTTATGAAGTTGAAGGGGTAAGGCTTGTTGAGCAGGAGATTAAGCTGAGAGAGGAAGTGGATGGGCTGAATCTTTGTTGTAGGATGCTTCAGAAGGACAGGGTTGATTTGGTTTCCAAAGTTGTTCCTTACATTGCTATGGAACTTTACCACAGTGATGAAGTTGGTGAGGTGGTGGGAAGGTTAGTCAATGCGGCCATCTTTTATGGAAAATGCACCACCCTGGAGGAGGTAGCGGCTACAGGTAAACCGGTGGTGCTTGCTGATGTTCCCTATTACCAATCTACAGCTGAAAAGGAGTATGATGAAGCCAGAAATGCCTTGTCCACTGCTGAATACCCCTTTCTTTCTAAAGAGACGAAAGACCCTACAACATCCATCAAAGACCTCCTTTCGAAGAAACTAAAGAAGGTACAACCTATCTCTCCCACTAAGAAGACTCCATCTGCCAAGCTTCCATCACCAAGATCAGTTGACCCTACTCATTCCAAGGTTCAGTGAAGTTGCCGTGTTGGTAGTAATTTAACCCTAAGAGTGGTGTGTACCCTTTTTTAGACAATTATTAGTTGGCTCTTTCCAGGCTTAGGCCTGATGAAACAATTTATCTTTATGTTTGCTAAGGTTGTGGCCTTTTTCTAGACAATGTTCCGAACTGATCATTTAGGCTATGGCCTATTGCTAGGTACACTAGCATAATTTGAATATCTACTTTGGGAGATTATCTCTCGTTTTTGGTTAATTTTAATTCTTCTCGTACATTACATATGCACGTATCTTATTTTACAACCTAAGACGTATGGTAGATACATAGTCTCATTGTGTGTAAATTCTGCGCCAAGAATATAGCAATCGTATAATTTAATTGCTGACAGAGGGTTGCGACCCACTCCATCTTCATCATTTGGGTAACATAAGGCTTGGAATACCTTAAGACCACTTAGGAAAGTTAATGTGAAGTTTTGATGGATGTTATGTATATATTCAAGACTTATTGTTGTCTTGTTTCACCCCTTAGACATTGAAACTTATAAACGACTTGGCTGACAAATCTTTTTTGTATTAGAACAAAACAAGAGATTTGAAGGAAAATATATTATATCATTAATTGGGTAAGGAGGATTACATCATTTTAAAAATGAAAACTAGGACACCTACCATTAATGCTTCTTTCCCCAAATGAGAAGAATGCAATATATTGATTAAAAGCGAAATAAAAATGTCCTTAGACATGGTAAGTTCTATATGTAAAACTTACGAAGGGTAGTGCCATTCCAAGTCCTATCAATAGCGTCTCCATCGAGGGTTTCCAGCTTGTAGGCTCCATTGCCCTATACTTTTGTTATGACGTAAGGTCCTTCCCATGTGGGCCCTAGCTTTCCCTGATATTTGACTTTACTTGTATTGTTAAGTCGGAGGACGTATTTGCCTGGCTTGAATGTCGAAGGTCGAACCCTGTTGTTGTAGTACTTTTCAATCTTTTGTTTGTGAATAGCCTCTCGTATTGAGGCAATTTCCCTTCTTTTTTCAAGTAAGTCCAGATTTTCACGAAGCCTTTCTTCATTTTCTGTTGCTTCGAAGTTCATGACACGCTCTGTCTCAACACTTACTTCTGAAGGTATCACAACTTCGGTTCCATATGTTTGGCTAAAAGGTGTTTCCCCATGGCTAGACTTTGTGTGCGTCCTGTGAGCCCAAAGTACTTGAGGTAGCTCTTCTACCCAACCATGATGGCTTCGACCGAGCCTTCGTTATTTCCCTTTAATGACATCCCTATTAGTGACTTCCACCTGCCCGTTACCCTAAGGATGGTAGACGGAGGTGAATGACTGCTTTATGTTTAGACCTTTGCAGAATACGAGAAATACCCCTTCGGTAAACTATTTCCCATTGTCTGATATGATGATGTGAGGGACTCCAAATCAGCAAATGATGTGCTCCCACACGAATTTTTCCATGTGCCTTCCTGTAATTGATGCCAAAGGCTTGGCTTCGACCCATTTTGTAAAGTAATCAATGGCTACGACCAAAAATTTGACCCCTCCTGGAGCGATTGGTAGAGGACCACCTATGTCTATTACCCATTTACTGAAAGGCCATGCGGATGTAACGGATGTCTTATCTTGCTTAGGTATCCTTGGGAGTCGTGAATGGATTTGACAGGCTTCACACTTCTGAATTATATCCACAACATCTCTGTGCATCGAAGGCCAGTAATACTCTAGTTTCATTATTTTGGAAACAACAGAGCGAGGTCCTGCATGCAAACCGCAAGACCCTTTGTGCACTTCCCGAATGATGTTCGAAGCTTGCTTGGGTCCCACACAACGGAGCCATGGAGACAAGAAGGACCTCCTATATAGGTAATTCTCCATGATCCTGTATTGTGGTGCTTTTATCCGGACCTTTCGTGCCGGCTTTGGGTCCTCTGGCAAGATGCCACTTATCAAATATTCCCTTATTAGAGTCATCCAGCTTGCCTCTTCTTCCAAGATTATATCAGATACTTCTTTTCTGATTATCGACCTTTCTGCGAATACTTCAACCAGAACTTCCTTTGTGAGGTGTGCAAATGCCATTGAGGCCAACTTGCTTAATGCATCTGCCTTCTTATTCTGGTTCCTTCGAACACACTCTATGACGTAGGAGCTGAATCCTTCGATCATTTCCTTGGCTTTATCTAGGTATTGCTTAATGACAGGCTGCCTTGCCTTGTAGGAGCCTTTGATCTGGTTTGCCACTCGCTGTGAGTCGAAAAAGATAGCTAAATTCTGAACCTCCATATCTTTAGCAAGTCGAAGGCCTGCTAGCAGTGCTTCGTACTCTGCCTCATTGTTAGTAGCATCAAATTCAAAACGGAGTGCATAAGTATACTCCTTTCCTTCTGGGTTGACTAACATTAAACCTGCCCCTGATCCATCGGAGTTAGAAGCCCCATCAGTGTAAAGCTTCCATCCTTCATCCGCCTTCGAAGGCTTCTTTTCTGCATCTTTGTTACTCTGGTTGGGCTCGGAGGGTGTCTCCGCTAAGAAGTCCGCCAGTATTTGCCCCTTAATAGAGCTCCTACCCTTGTATTCAATGTCGTGTTCCCATAGCTTGATAGCCCATTGGCTATTCTTCCTGATTTCTCAAGTTTCGACAGTATCTGTTTGATTGGTTTATCAATGAGCACGGTTATAGGATGAGCTTGGAAATACCTTCGAAGGCGTCTTGCAGCGTGAACCAGGGCTAAGATTAACTTTTCCAACTCTGGATAATTCAGTTCAGCTCCTTGAAGGACTCTACTAACAAAGTAGATAGGAATTTGTTTCCTTTTCCTTTCTGCTAGCAACACAGCACTAATGCTTTCGAAGGACGCTGCGATATACATGAACAACAATTTGCCTTTGATTAGGGCAGTAAGTGTAGGTAGTTTTTCCATGAACTCCTTTAACTTTTGGAAAGCAGCTTCCGCCTCCATGATCCACTGAAATGTCTTCTTGTCTGTGCAACCCTTGAGTGTTTTGAAGAAGGGTAAGGATTTGTCTGCACCCTTCGACAGGAATCTGCTGAGGGCTGCTAGCTTCCCATTAAAGCTTTGTACTTCCTTAAGGGACTTAGGAGCCTATAGATCTGTGATGGCTTTGACCTTCAAAGGATTGGCTTTGATTCCTTGCTTCGTAATCAAATGTCCTAAGAATTGTCCTTCTTCCAAACCAAAATAATATTTATATGGGTTTAACTTCATGTTGATGGCACGAAGCTGATCGAAGGTTTCTTTTATGTCGGAGAGTAGGTCTTCTTTTGTCCTGATTTTGATGACCATGTCATCCACATATGCTTCGAGATTCCTCCCTATTTGTTTTCTGAAGGCTTTGTCTTCTAGCCTTTGATAGGTAGCTCCTGCATTTTTTAGACCGAAGGGCATTTTCTTGTAGCAGTACACACCTTTTCCTATGAAGAAGGTTGTCTTCTCCTCATCTTCTTCTGCCATTTGTATCTGGTGATACCCTTTGTACGCATCCAGGAAACATTTCAATCGAAATCATGATAGGGATTCCACCTTCCAATCAATTTATGGCAGAGGGTAACAGTCCTTCGTGCAAGCTTTGTTGATGTCGGTGAAATCGACGCACATGCGCCACCCTCCGTCATGCTTCTTGACCATTACTGGGTTGGCTACCCAGGTTTGGTACTTTACTTCCTCAGTATACCTGCTTGTACGAGCTCATCGACCTCCTTGCATGCTGTTGTGTTCCTTTCTGGTGCAAGGCTTCGGCGTTTATGTTTTATAGGTTCTATGTGTTTGAACTCGTTGAGCTTGTGTTCTGTACCGAAGGGCTTTCCGTCAATGATGAGGGTTCTTGGGACCCCCATCATATCTGAGTACGTCCATGAAAAGACGTCTGCGTTTGCTCTGAGTAACTTCTCCAATTTTGCCTTGAAACTGGCACGAAGTTGTCTTCCAATAACCACCGTTTGATCTGGATAAAGATCGTTTACCACAATACGTTCTTCGGCCTCAACACAGCTGAGAATGTCTTTCGGAAGTTCTTCAGGACTCTGTCTGACTCTTTTTCCCACATCAGCTAGCCTCTTCGTACTGTAGCTAGAGAATACCATTCCAATACCGTAAGGTGATTGGAATTTGACTGCTGCGTGTATGGTAGAGACTACGATACCTATCTTCTGCATGGCAGTTCTTCCTATCAACAGGTTGTAGGGATAATCGGACCTTACGATTGCGAAGATAAGGATTTCTGTTCTTGTTAGCTTCCCTTCTCCAGTTGTTACCTCCAAAGGGACTTCTCCCAGGGGTCATGAGTGTTCCCCTAAGAATCCCACCAAAGGTATCTTCGAGTCTACCCTTTTCGACCATATCGAAGGCTTGAGTTTCAAAAAACAATGCTCGTATATGATTTCGCAGGAGCTTCAGCAATCCATGTCGGCTCTGTTTACTTCTCTGTTGGAGATTAGGACCTTGACGACCACTGGGTCATTTGAAAGAACCCTATCAGCAATTGAGGGGAACGTTACGTCCCCTACCCCACACAATCCTTTTTCTGCTACTTTTATTTTTAGACCATACTCGTCCCTGTGAACCATGAGAATAGGAGCTTCAACAGGAGTAGTGTCTTTTCCCAACTGAGTGTTGGAGGCCTTCTCTTTTCCTTTCTTTATCCCCTTCACCAAATGTCTCAACTGACCTGACTTTACAGCTTCTTCTATCTGTATTTTGAGTTCTCTGCAACTGTTGGTGTCGTGACGATAGTCTTTATGGAAATGGAAGTACTTGGTTGTATCCCTGCTTCCACCCTTACTTTTCATACGAGGGGGAGGTTCGAATGCCTTCACAGCCCTTCTATAGCAAGTATCTCCCTTGGAGATTTAGACAGACTTCCTAGGAGTCCGTGATTGGTACCTTTGTTGTAGGGTGTGAACCTATCTCTGCCTTTGTGCCTGTTTTTGGGCCCTTCCCACGAAGGGTGCTTTGAGAACGTGTTGTGACTTTCCTTATTTTCGATCGAAGCCCCATTAGTGGTTACCTCTTTGGCTTCGATCCAGGTGTATGTTTTCTCCATCAGGCTCTTGTATGTTGTTGGAAGGTCAGTGGATAAGAATTTTACCAGACTTCTGTTTTCTAGGCTATGGACGAAACCAGAGATGCGTTGGTCTTTGTGCAAACCCAAAATCTGTAAAGTATCATATGTGCACCTCGTAACGAAAGCCCTAGTGCTCTCGTTTTCCCTTTGTTTATTATTGTGTACTGTCAAATGAGTCCTTGTGAATTTCTTCTGTTGACTAAAGTGTGACCTAAATTTAGCCTTAAGGTCATCCAGATTCACAATACTACCTGGTTTTTGCCCATTCCACCATATGCGAGCGAAATCCTGTAGGGTGTATGTGAACATGTGGCAGGCTACAGGCATAACCCACTTCTGCATCCTAATGGCCCCTTGGAACAAGTGCAAGAAATTGTCTGGATCCCCCTTCCCATCATAAGTACCAATGTTTGCAGGCATTTTCAGCCTATCAGGTAAAAGGTAGTCTTCTATCCATCTTACAAAGGGTGTTGTGGAACCTATAGGCTCCAAATACAGACAAATGTAAGGTGGCATGTAGGTGGGGCATCATTGTACGGGTTGTGGTTTGGAGGTACTCAGACAGGGTTTTGGTTAGAGTAAGGAGGGTAAGTTGCGGGCATAAAGGAAGGATGGCTTCCCATAGGGAATGGAGGGTACACCATGGGTTGCCCGTAGGGCATGTTCCCATAAGTTGAGGAAAGTTAGGGTTGCTAGTCTGCCCGTTAAGCGGGGGGTAAACCCCATGGGGATAATATTGAGTCTGAAATGGAGGGTACATACCATGAGGAGGAAGATTTCCTCCCCCATTAATCGGAGGTGGATTGCCTTCTACGCCGAATGCGTGAGAAGGCTGCAATGGAACCCCTGCTTCAGTTCTCCCCAGGTGGGCTGCCAATAACGGTGGTAGGTTAACCTTCGTATTTTCCATTCGATGACTCCTCCTATTGGAGCCTTCCATCGTTCCCTCTCTTCTAGTCGGAGCCCTCTCCGAAACCTCTTCGAAACCAACCGATCTTCCACTTGGCCTTCGACTTCCAGGAGACCCTACCCTCAGCACCGAGCAAGTAGCCCCAGGAGCGGAGGGTCTGGGTTCCATTTCGATCTCTTCGTCATACTCATCACTAGAGTATTCCAACTCCTTTCGCATTTCTACGTTCCGAGTCTGCCTCCTACAAGCCCTTAGCAAAGACTCCAGCGTTTCGAGGCTAGCTTCAACGAACGCAGGGCTGATAACTGGTTCTGGGTTGGCTGATGTCGAAGCATGGTTATTTTGGGTTGCTTCTGGGTGAGATCGTGTTGTGAAAGTGGAAGCGGTTATTGGGGGAGGTTGTTAGGATCGTTTACTGGGATTGGTATCAAGGTCGAGAATCCCGGCAGGGGAGTATCCTCTCCTCCTTGATTCATGCCGTGAAAGTAGTGAGTGTGATTGACTAGTTATAAGTTTAGAAATAACGAGACCAATTGTAGCGGGTACCACGGATGACGCCAATGATCGTACAATAAATTGTACGACCAAGCCTTGCGATGGTGATCGAAGGGTATGAGGGTGTTATGCTTGCGCCAAACTTGTAGCCAATCTGCAATAAGAAATAGGAAATACTTCGTTAAGTGATTACGCAGGGGTTGGACCCTGTGAACCACCTCCGGCGTGCAAGTAAGTATGTGTTAAGTAATGTAGGTAATGTTAAGAATGTGAAATGTAGTGTTGAATGAACATACCATCAGTAATGACTCGTCCAATCTAGTTATAGGTAGAAAAAATAATCTTGAAGAGTGTTTTCACATGTTTCGGAGATCATGGGGGCGTCCCATGATTTATAGTAACCGCATGGGCTTCATCCCCACTCTCTCTGTCTTGGCGGGAAAGCTAAGGAGAAAGTGGGAACGTGGGTTGGACCAAGTCAAGATCTTCTTCGTTTTTGTGTTTCCAAGGCCATACCCCGAAGGGCTTATGCCTTCGATTGGCAACTTCCCAACTGGTAACCTATCAATGATGAATGGTTTTACGCCATCGATGACTTAGGAAGATTGACTTAGTCCTTCGTCATGAAGATTCGACTGAGACCGAAGGGGAGTCCTTCGACCTAATCGGAGGGTATGTCATCAGCTGGTAGTCAAGGGGTCAAAACAATCAAGTCACCTCATGTTCACTTAGTTAACCTCTTGTCCAACCAACCAAGTTACCTATATCACTCGATTTTCAAGAAGCATTTCGATGAACCATTCACCTAGTTTGTGGAGTAATGTGGGGCCCTCATTCCTTTAGTGTTTTTTATTTTATTTGTGACTGTGTGAGCGGTATTTAGTGTGATATATTTAAATAAAATAATATTTTAATAAAAGTTGAGTGAAAGTGACCATGTCCTCAAAAAAAATGATAGGGAGTAAGGAGAAGTGAGAGGAGAGAGAAATATGATACGACGTGGATGTGTAAAGTAAGAATGCATTGACTTGGTCTTTAGCCTAAGATAGATGATTAATCGCATATAATGCCAATGTCTATAGTAGTGTTAATTTATGTACATAATGTTTTTATTTATGTATATATAGTTAGAGTAAGTGAGAGTGAAAAGAAAAGTTAGTGATTTAAATTAGAAAAAATTACACGTTTGGTCTTTGTGGTTTACCTCAAATAACAGATTTATTCTTTGAGTCGTTTTAATTACATCATATATACCTATTTTTCAAACTTGTTGCCGATACAGTCCCTATTTTGGATGAGACATTAGTTTTTCCGTTAAGTGTTTAAATCATATTTTCATCGTTAGTCCCTCCGTTAATATTTTTTGCACCGTTAGTCCTCATTTTTTAAAATAATTTAAAAATGGGCAGGGATCGAACTTGGGTCTTTTGCGTCACAAAGTAACGCCCCAACCACTGCACTAAGCGTCAAGTGGTGTAAATATACCATTTCACGTTTGTTTTAACCTTTTTTTCATTGGATTTAACATTCGTTTTTATTAAGTTTTATCCATTTTTATATATTCTCATTTGTTTTTATACGTTTTTGTCTGTTTTCATACCTTTTTGTCCGTTTTAGTACGTTTTCTCACGCTTTTGTCTGTTTTCATCCGTTTTCATAAGTTTTCTTACGCTTTTTTTCCATTTTTGTACGTTTTCGTCCGTTGTTATATGTTTTCGTCCGTTTTTATATGTTTTTGTCTATTATTATACGTTTCCTTTTTTATACGTTTTCAGAGGTTTTTGTTCGTTTTTATACGTTTGCGTCCATTTTTATACGTTTTCATCCGGTTTTATATGAAAAAAAATGTATGAAACGCATAAAACGTATGAAACGAATAAAAACGGACGAAAACGAATAAAAATTGACAAAAACGTATGAAACGCATAAAAACGGACAAAAACGTATGAAAACTAAAATGGACAAAAGCGTATGAGAACGTATAAAAATGGACGAAAGCGTATAAAAATTGACAAGAATGTATGAAAACGTATAAAAACAGACAAAAACGTATAAAACGTAAAAAAACGTATAAAAACGAACGAGTATGGTAAACTTTTGAGTAAACACTTTGATTCTAGATATCTTTACTTTACATTATAAGTGTGCTTTGACTGCAAAATAATTACGTGTTTGCAACTAATTAATAAGAAAGAGTATGGTAAACTTTCGAGTAAAATTGGAAAAGGATCTCTTCCCTTACATGATAAAGACTTTCACTGCATTGCATCTCAAGATGCGCGCCGCCATGAGCTGACCGCCTGACGTAGAGTGGTTCCTACGGGTGAAAGGTTTAGATGTAAAATTTTTGTGTTACAAGTCTTGTCTAGTTTTAGTTGATGTAGTGCACTAGTAACTTGTAGTTCTGGCTCCGGCACTATGTGCCGCTTGTGGTAACTGCAGGAGTGGAAGGTGTTGTAGTAACTTGTAGTTATGTCTAGTTAGTATAACATGGGTGTTTTCGTTCTTTGCTTAAATCAAACCGTTATTAGAGTTTCTCATATATACGTACAGTCTGTTAATCTAAGGATTTTGATTGTGATTTGTGGCCAATTTTATATCTATATGTCATCATAAAACACATGTATTAACTTTCAACCTATTTAAGGGACCGTTTGGTTAGCATAATTAAATGGGAATGAGACTATGACTTTTAAAGTCATAGTCGGTGTTTGTTTTGTTGTGTTTTGTGGGTCCGGTAATAAAATGTGTATATCATAGTCATAGATTCATTACACATCAATTTGGTGTCTATGAAATCCATTCCTGTGGGCCCCTCTTTTTTTCACTACAAAATTCAAATATCTATACATTTTTTCATACCATATTTTATCAACCAAACATAAACAATCGTAATGATACACTTTTTCATACCCATTATCATTCCACCTCATTTCAAATCCGATACCCATTGTCAATTCTAGCAACAAACTAAACGGGCCCTAAATTTTCCTCATGACATAATGACACACACACACACACACACACATATATATATATATATATATATATATATATATATATATATATATATATATATATATATATATATATATATATATATATATATATATATATATATATATATATATGATTCTTCAAGCTTCAAAATCACACAATTCATAGAAGTACATTTATTACATCACTGAAACATTTATGCATGATATCATACGTAATTGATTCATGCAACAAAAGTTACACCTTAGAAAATGCGCAATATTTTAGGTCACTAGCATTCTCTGTTTATTCATAGCCATATAACGCTTGTTATTATTCAAAAGGTTGGTGGCGGAGGATGTACGAGATATTGTGGCGGTTTCTCGGCTTCAATCTTATCCTTAGCGAGCTCTTCGGCTTTCAGTTTATCTTGAGCCAGCTTCGCGGCTTTGGAACAGTTGAAGTAGCAAAAACACATGTGTTTCCCTCCACGTACGTGGCAAGCTCCATGGGCTGCACCCTCCCACGACTTGCATTGATCATCACAGTGTCTTGTATTTCCACAATTTCCAGACCATGTCTTGCTTGCTTTCTCGCATAATTCTCCCTTCACTGTTGCAATTTCTGTAGACATAATACAGCATGAAATCTATTATTACCTCGATGATAAATGTATCCAACAATTTTGCACTAAATAAGTATCAACTTAATGAATAAGCTCTACTACAATAAACTCGTTGATTATATATATCGATCTAATATGGTGTTGTGTTATGAATTTTTCGTAAGTATATATGAACGGTAAACCAGACTTTAAATAAATTTAACAAAGTGTCTAAGCACCTGAGATAGCAACAATGAAGAGAAGCAGAATGAAGGCAAAGAAAGCAACCGATTTTTTGGCCATTTTGGAGTGAATGTAGCTCAAATAACACTTCGTTGTAAGTTTTGTGAAGAAAAGGTGGAGGTGATGGAGGGTATTTATAGGCAGAAAACGGAATCATAAAGAAATCATGTGTTGCTAATAAAGACAACTGATGGAAAAAAATCACCAAAATTTCCACACATACTATCAAATATCGACTATTGTGGATGCATGCATATCGTATCTACCGCTCTCATTGCAACACGTGGATGTGGAAGTTGTTTCCGAATTTTGGATTTAATGAAACCAAAAAAAAGAATCGATTACCGCAATAAATACTTTTTACAGTCAATCACAAAAATAGACATTATAAAAGAAGTTTACCAAAATCGATATTTTGGGCAAGTAAATCATTTGAGCAAAGCAAACCATTTGGTATCCAATTCATTTTACCCATATATTCTCGCTACAAAACAAATAACATGAAGAGTAAATGCTTCGATTGCTCTCCACCTCGCTACAATACAAAGAACATAAGAAGCAAATACTTTCTTCTTTCTTTCAATTGCTTTTCGTCTCGCTACAAGACAAAGAACATGGAGAGCAAATATTTGCTCGCCCCATGTTTGCTCGTTCAAAGTGTTGATTTTGATAAAACGGATTTCGAAGGTTCATTTTGATAAAAGTGATGGTAGAGTGTTTATTAAAAAAAATTCTCATGGAACAAAATCACCAAAATTTCCACAAATACTATCAAATATTGACTAAAATATAATATCGTATTATATTGGGAAAATGGTCAAAAAAGGCATCTAACTTGTCACTTTTTCCTTTTGTAAGCATTCAACTTTTTTTTTCCTAAAGTAGTCATATACTTTCTTAATCTTCTTATTGTAGCCTCTACTCAAAAGTTAATTACATAAATTTACATAAAAGGTCCTTGTGGCTCTAAACAATTACACCATTCATCCTTGAGTCAATTACATAAAAGGTCCCTGTGGCTCTAATAATTTACACATTTCGTCCTTGTGGCTATAAACTTAATCTAATCCAGGCAGCCACCATCCACCGCCTGCCGTCACCATCCGCCGCTTGCCACCACCATCCAACAAGGTTCGTGTTGATTCACTTCGTAGGCTTCTTGCTGGTGTATTTGTTCGTGAAGGGAGCTTTGTGGCAACCAGAGGAGGTTCTTTCTGCGACTCCTCATCACTGATCCCATAATCACTACCGTCCCATCTGTCTTCATTGTAAAATACTAGGTGAACATATGCATTTTCTAAATAACCTTTGAAGCTTAGGCCCAGCTCCCTTGCACGTTCTAGTGTGTCTTTGATCATGGCCTCCTGTAAAAGGAACGTAAATACATTTCATAAATAGTTAAGTTCTATAACAGTTTCATGACATCCTAGCAACACAACTTTTGAAACAGCAAACAGTTATGCCTAGGTGGCAATTTTGAACCTTAAAACAAAAATGAGTCAACCCATGTAGTATTTTCTTCATAACGGGTCAAACGGATAAAATATAAAAAATACTACGATTAAGATTACACATTTTGACCCGTTATATTTACTATTGTAGTAGTTTCTCATAACACTGTTGACACCAGGATTAAAAAAAGGTGATAAAACGTGAAAGACCTGACCCATTTTGGCATGAGCACAAAAGTTGCCCGTTTTGACCCATTACTTAAACTGCCCAACCCACCCACTTTGCCACCTCTAGTTATTTTAATAATAGACCAACTCACCTGTAAAGGGAACCTAATAAAAGCTGGTTCGTACCGCCCCTTACAGAATCTATGAAACCATATGGTTTGCACAGGGAGTGCGATAAACAATGGAGTTGACTAGCCAGCTTCTTTAGTGCTAAGCAGACCCATTAGAAGCAATTGTGAAATCCATTTTTCAACAGCACTAACAATACATAACATATACAAAAGAAAACAAGCAGAAAGTCTGATGGGAAATCTATTTTCAATGTGAGTTTGGTTAATAGAAGTCGCAACAATGTAAAATGATTTAAGACCAGTTTTCAACAGCACTAACAATACATAAAATTAGTAGTAAAACTAGAGATGAGAGTAAACTTATAAGAGTTTAAAACTTATAAGTGACCAAATATACTTTTAAATGCCACATTAAAGAGTTTAAAACAACCAAAAACCTTACATTAACAATGATGTAACCAAAATATTGAGGCATTAGGCATTGCTTATATGACAAATCAAAACTAAAATCAAAAGTAAAATCTAAATCAAGTGAGTAAACATACACTTTCATCATAACATAATGTTTGCAAATCATGGTATATCATAAACCATCAACAAATTTTGAGATTTCAAATCATGGTTTGCCTTTATCTATCTCTACAAACATGCATTTCGATAGACACAAAAAGATATAAATAACAAATTCAATCCTAGAATTTCTCTAAAATTCAGCAATAAGCATATCAAACAATACTATTTCCTTATCATACGCTACAATCACTTAAACAAAAAACAAATATCAACAAAACTAGAAAACACATCAATTTACTTATAAATGAATTATCACCTTGATGATTAAATCTACCCATACACAAACAAACTTGTAACTTAGTTATGGACATCAAATAATACTTTAGCCTATAATCAAAAATATACAGCAATCAATAGAATTAAACCAAACAATATATAACAACATTTCATCATAAGCAATAGTATAATCTAACACAATAAGATATACCTTTGAGATAGGCTGCCTCTTCTGATCAAGCTTCTCCTTCTTAGACTTCAACCTCTGCTCCTCAACAATGACCGCCATCCTCTTCGCAGTCTTAGCATACGGGTTCAACCTCAACATGGTGTTCAAATTCTTCAATGGATTCTTCTTTACACAAGCCTGTTTCTTCTCAGTCTTAATCGGCCTCACAACCGACTGCACCTTATCACTATTAATAATCCTGGCCAAGTCAGCATTTACCATCTTCGCCATCGGCAACATGTACCCACTCTTCTTCTCACTCTTGTCCTCAAAAGATCCGTAAATCGAATCGAGCTTCTTGAAAGCCGACTTAGTCCAGAGAATAAACCTACCCAAATGCCCACCAAGTGCCAACTTTAACAAATTCAACCTCTCGAAATTCGCAACCTCGACATCGGGAATGTTCCTAAATGCTTTCACTAGCTTAGCCCCCTCGGTCCCGTAAACGATCAATGGGCCTTTTCGGGCAATGTACCTCCTGTTCCTCATCTTCCCAACTCCAGGCCTGATCCCAACCGAGTCTTTCGCCTTTTCGGCAGCTGGGTAGGCCTCAATTTCCTTCAAAACCTTAATAACATTCACAGTTTTCTCAACACTTTCAACAGAATCACTAACAACCAAAGGCAACTCAGGAACGGTCTCAACCACACGAATTATTGACAAAACGTTTTTAATCCATCGTTTAATCCACGAAATCATTATCAAAAGTTTTACAATCGATTTAGAACGAAAAGAAAATATACAAACGAGGGCTTAATGGTTTGACATAAAACAAACGAGAGAGAGAGAGAGAGAGAGAGAGAGAGAGAGAGAGATGATGGTGGCGGTGGTGGTGTTACCCGAACCAGGCGAAACCCTAATCCACGATCTAAACCTGATTCGATCCCTTGACTTTGATCTACCTTGCATCTTTTTGATGATGGTGGCTTTGCAAGAGGTGGCTGTGGTGTCGGTGTGGTGGTGCTAGAGAGAGAGAGGGGGCTAGGCAGTAAGAGGGGTGTAATTGTGAAAACCATGCATGTAAGTGAAAACCACCAAAAGGAAATTTACTCAAGGATGAATGCTATAATTGTTTAGAGCCACAAAAATAAAATGATTTATGTAAATTTATGTAATTAAGTTTTGATTAGAGGCTACAATAAGAAGATTAAGAAAGTGTTTGACTACTTTAGAGAAGAAAAAAAAAAATTGAATGCCTACAAAAAGAAAAAATTGCAAGTTGGATATCTTTTTAGACCATTTTCCTTATTATATTTTAGTTAAGAAAAGTTTCTTTAAAAAAAAAAGAAAAAAAAAAGGTTCACCATAACCTATTACAATCTAGTGGTTTTATTTTTATTTAGAAAAAATCACATGTTTCGTCCTTATGATTTATCTCAAATAACACGTTTAATCTCTATTTCATTTTAATTATGTCACACATATCTATTTTTGAAACATGTTACCCAAACAGCTCTTATTTTGGATGGGACATTAGTTTCTCCGTTATGTGTTAAAATAATATTTTCACCGTGACTCCCCCCGTTAATATTTTTTGCACCATAACTCCTCATTTTTTAAAATAAATTAAAAAGGGATATGAATTGAACTTGGGTTTCTTGCTTCACAAAGTAACGCCCCAACCACTCGACTAAGCGTCAAGTGGTGTAAATATACCATTTCACATTTGTTTTAACATTTTTTCGTTGGATTTAATCTCTTTTTTTATACGGTTTCATACGTTTTGTCTATTTTTATACGTTTTCGTTACCGTTTTTCATACGTTTTTGTCCATTTTTATGCGTATTCGTTTGTTTTCGTACGTTTTTGTCCATTTTATATGTTTTCATCCGTTTTTATGCGTTTTCTTACGTTTTTGTCTGTTGTTATACATTTTTGTCCATTTTTCTACGTTTTTGTTCATTTTTATACGTTTTGTCCCTTTTTGTATGTTTTCGTCCGTTTTAATACGTTTTTATACGTTCTCGCCCATTTTTATTTGTTTTCATATGTTTTTTTTCCGTTTTTATACGTTTTCATCCATTTTCATACGTTTTTATATGTTTTCGTTTGTTTTATATGCTTTTTCCCGTTTTTATATGTTCTCGTCCGTTTTTATACGTTTTCATCCATTTTCATATTTTTTATACGTTTTCGTTTGTCTTCATCCGTTTTCATACGATTTTGTCCATTTTTATACGTTCTCATCCGTTTTTATACATTTATACGTTTTTTTTTCCGTCTTTATACGTTTTTTGCCCGTATGAAAACATTTGAAAATGGACGAGAACATATAAAAAAAGGCGACAGTGTATAAAAATGGACGAGAACTTATAAAACGAACAAAAACGTATAAAAACGGATGAAAGCATATAAGAACGTTAAAAACAAACGGAAACGTATAAACAGGATGAAAAAGTACAAAAACGTATGAAAACAAACAAAAACAAATAAAAATGGACAAAAACGTATGAAAAATAATAAAAACGGACAAAAACGTGTGAAAACGGACAAAAACGAATAAAACGTATAAAAACGGATGAAAACATACAAAAAAGTATAAAACAAATGAAAACGTTTAAAAAGGACGAAAATGTATAGAAATGACGAAACGTATAAAACCGGACGAGAACGTATAAAAACGGGCAAAAAGTATGAAAACGGGCAAAATGTATGAAAACTTATAAAAGCGAATGAAAACGTATAAAAATAGACAAAAACATATGAAAATGTTTAAAACGGACGAAAATATATAAAAAAATGACAAAAACGTATAAAAACGAATAAAAATGGATAAAAACGAATGAAAACAGACGAAAACTTATAGACGAATGAGAACGTATAAAATGGACGAAAACGAATAGAACGAATGAAAATGTATAAAAACGAACGAAAACCTTTAAAACGAAACGTATGTCACACCCCCAAATCGGTCGCAACGGAATGTTAACGGGGCATGAATTTTATGGAAACAAAGTTACAGCTATGTCGAACGACCTACAAGAGTCGTTTTGAGATACACGTTCGATAAAGTTTAAAAAAGGTTTTGATTCATTACAAATACAAGATCTGTAATAATAAGTAAGTACACTATTGAAAAAGTTATCGAACGATGAAAAAATACACAAGTCTTCAAAAGATGCGACTCGGATGCTCCTCATGCTCCATGATATATCAATTAATTATCACAACCTTGTGAAATACATGCTAAAAGTGGTTAACATAAAGTTTGTGAGTTCATAGGTTTAAGTATTTATAAATGTGGAACACAAGATTTATATTGTTTGGTTGATCGGTACACTTAGTAGTATGACCATTACACTCGATAGGGTGGCTGTTACACCCGGTCCTGTATGTACATATGTGTTCGTCCAGATGACCTGGTCAATCTATATGTTTTGTAGAAATAATTGTGTCCATAAGTAAAAACAAGCAATATATATACTCACATCGAGTATTTTGAAATAAATATAAACAATGTAAAAGCTGGCTATGAAACTCACCTCAAGTAGTAAGTAATATGGTACAAGAAAGTGTGCACGGAGAACGATGCTCGGGAACTCTAAACGCAACCTAATTAAATAATATTGCGTCTTAGGCTATGGAATAAAGTAAAGTGTCGTGTATGCATTTTTAATAATAGTATATCACCCGTACATGTTTGCGTTATTGTTTAGTAAATAAAATATAGTTTACGTCTAAGTTTACTTTTAATAGTCGCGTTATACTTTATAATATTTTTCAAGTATTCCTCATAAATAAACCATAACTAGTTCGTTAATTAATATTTTAGAAAACTTCCGTCTCGTATATAAAGTATATATAAAATGCTACCACATTTATTTAGGACTATTTAGCTCGTTTGTACTCTAAGGCGCTCAAAATCGACCCCGAAATATTTCCAGCAACTTTTATTCTTGTGTGTAAAAAGCTGTCAAAAGCTTAAAAGTAAATTTTCAGCATAAACTTTGACTGGCCGTAACTTATTCATTATAACTCCGGTTTTAACATTCTACCTATTCACGCAAGGGTATTTATGTATCCTTTCATGTTTTAAAGTCTCGGCTACCTGATTTGTCATTTAAAGTCCAGTTTGCCTCGTAAAACGTGTTAATAACAAGTATTTTCAGAAAATTAGTTTAGTTTGTCAAAACTTTAAACTCTCATAACTTCTTTTTTTTAAATCCGTTTTTATTGATTCAAGCAGCAACGTTTTCGTTCTAAAGTCTATTTTCTATTGCCTTTGTCTATTGTTATATAAACTCATTCCATTTTTTTGTATTTGGCGAAATGAGACAGCCCAATATATATTTAGTACAAAACTACCTTTTAACATTTTTCACCACTTAATTCACATCAAACACAACTCTAAAACTATCCTAATCATTCCCATTAATTCTTCAATAATTAAGGGCCCTTTTGGTTTGAGAGGGTAGGGTTAGGATTTGTGTATGGTGGAAAAATATGTTGTTTGGTATGTTTTTGTGGGGCCCGCAAATGAGATTGAGTCACATATATATGGGTGTGTGCAAAAGTCACCATATTAGCCTACCTTTTAAAATACTTTCATTTTATGTGGACCTAAGTATTATATCCACCACTCATATTCTATTTATTTTCATTTTACAATAATAACATATTTAAATATATACATAATATTCATTTATATCATATATCATATATTACTTTATTATATTTTTCTCCCTCTTCATTTAATTCAAAACTTATATTAAATTTAAATCCAAATCCAAATCCTAATCCTAAACCCATCTACAAACCAAACGGGCCCTAAAAATAGACATAAAAATATAATTAAAATGGTATAAGTCCAAGAGATCATAAATAATAAATAAATATTTATATCAGAGTAGAAGTTATCATCACCAGCTAGGGGTGTCAATCGGGTCAACCCGACCCGATAAGCCTCTATCGGGTCGGGTTGAATCGGGTTTTCACCTTTAGAAATATAACCCGCAACCCGACCCTATAAGAAATCGGGTTATCGGGTTCGGGTCTAATCGGGTCGGGTCGGGTCGGGTCGTGTTATAAGGCTATGCATTCCCGTGTATAAGGCTATGGACCCGAATCAACCCGACCCTAACCCGACCCTATAAGGCTATCGGGTTTATCGGGTTGACCCGATAAACCCGATAAGCTAAGTTGGACCCGAATCAACCCGACCCTATAAGGCCTTATCGGGTTCGGGTCGGGTCGGGTCGACCCATTTGACACCCCTATCACCAGCCATTGATATGTCACCTCAGCATCACATCATCCCCTCCTAATAATACACTAATAACATCACCTGTAGGTCTCACAAAATATACCCGCTCACAAAAAATAAAAAAAATAAAAATAAAATAAAACACACACACACACACAAAAGATAGCAAATGGGGTGAACTATTGCATTGGCTCAAAACCAATGGCAAAATTTTGGCACAAAGGTCCTGTACAATTGGCACAAATTTGGCACGAAAAAAGAGTGCATTTGGTAAGCCAATGGCATACCGTACCGTGCCCTCTAACACTTGGTAGTTTTAGTTATATAAACCATGGTTTTTAACAATTTATCAAATATGCTAGCAAAATCTCTATGATAACACTAAGAATATACTTTGCCAATATTAACTTACATTGAGTTTTATAAGTAGAGATGTTATAGTCTATAAACAATAATTATTTTTAAGTTTTAAACAAGTGTGTTTTTTATATGTGTTATTGATTTCCAACACTTGAAGGAGGTTTGACATTATGTTCTACGGTAAAATTATTAAAAAAGAAGAAGTAACTCACCTTCGAAGGGTGATCATTGACTAAAATCGCGGCCAAAAATAAGAAAAGTAAATCATAATTTCGCGACATACGTATGCTAGTATGTTACGTCATAGATTCAAATCACACAATAGTAGTCCAACTATGAAAGACATGTAACACACAAGATACGTACGTCATAGATTCAAATCATGTTTATTTATCTTTTGAATCTTTACTCGATTTACAAACAATCGAATGTCTGGTTACTTTCTTTAAAAACTAATTTAACCATAGACATCTAAGAAAAAAAATAATGCTTTTAGTGGAAAAATGTATCATAATGTTTTGGCGGGAAAATATATTTTGGCGGCAATAGCTAATTAATTAAGTGTAAAATATGTAAAAAGAAAAAAACTGATATAAAGATAGAAAAACAACGGGAAAATATATTTTCAATGGAGGTGAGATCCATGTCAAACAACAAAAATTTAAAGAACAAATAAGCACATCCTAGAATTTTATTTTGCTTTCATCCAACAGTATAGATTAAACCAAAAAATAATAAAGGAAGGGCAACTTTGTCATTCTAGCTCATTTAATATAAAAATCCACTTTTCATATTTAAAAAAAAATAGCATATCTTGCAAACAGTAAATCTTCAAGCTATGAAAAATACACCATCGTGAAGATAATTAAATCATCTTTCTATAGATATACACTTTTATATACTTTCGACGAACTTTTTTTCAAAATTTCCGTCCAAAACAATCCCACGTTATTCGTAAAAAAATCCCATGTGATTCGTAAAAAAATCATTTGTGATTTGTTATTTTTAAAAAATCACAAGTGATTTGTAAAAATGAGTAAATAACTATTTTTGAGTTTTATACTTTTATGTCACAACTTTTTAGGAGTAGATGTTTTTTATATTTTTGTTGAAATCGGCTTTTGAAATCTCTTTATTAAAAAGTTGTATGTTATTATACAGAATCCTATGTGATTCTCTCTGATCCGTTGTGATTCATATAAAATCCCATGTGATCCATAAGGGATACTTGACGAGTATCTTTTATGTGATTCATACGGAATCACATGGGATTCTGTATGAATCACATGTGTAATCTTTATGAATTAGAAGTGATTTATCAAAGAATCTCATGAGATTCTGTATGAATCATATGGTATTCTATATGAATCACAAAGGATCAGAGAGAATCACATGAGATTCTGTATAAATCCAATGAGATTTTCATTTTGGTTTATATTGGAAGTACAAAATCGCTTGAGATTCTATTTTTGTTGTGTAATGTTATGAGAAAAATTCTTGTTCACTTTGAATATATCTTGTTTACTTTGAATATATCATGTTTGTTACTTATATTTTGTTTGATCACATGGGTAATTTGTATGAATCACATGCGATTAGGGATGAATCACAAGTGATTCATCAAAGAATCCCATAGGATTCTGTATGAATCACAAATGATTCGTCAAAGAATCACATAGGATTATGTATGAATCATGCGTGATTTACTCTTTATTGTTGTTGTAAACTAAATCACATGTGATATGCCCAATAAATCACATGTGTTTCATCTAATTTTGTGTCTCATCTAATAGTTGCAATATCGTTAATAAAGTCATCAAATAAGCTTGAACTATACTTGCTTTTGTACACATTATAATAATGTTTGATTGCCTAATTAATAATTATCACAAATTAATGATATAAGAAGTACATACAATTTTACAAATATCTAATTGGATAAAGTTAGATGTAATACTTGGCCCTTTTGTATAATAGTCTAAAAGCCTACTCAAACTAAATGGCAACCCAAATTGTTTATGTAGTACTTGGCCTTTTTGTAAGTCCAATCTTTAAAACACTAAATCAATTCTTACACAGTTATTCCTAGTATATAAAACTTACATAACCCAAACCCTACACAATATATATGCCACTAGGGGTGTCATCCGGGCTGACCCGACCCGAACCGAACCCAACCCGAGTCAATTCGGGTCGGGTCAATCGGGTTCAAAATAATATTCGGGTCAATCGGGTCAACCCAAATTGACCCTAGTTCTAAACAAGGTCGGGTTCGGGTATATATTTTTAGCCTTGACCCGACCCGAACCCGACTAACCCGGCTCAACAACGCTTTTACAATGTAAAAAACTCGGGTTGACCCCAAACCCGAATTGACCCGACTCGATTGACCCGAACCCGAATTGACCCGACCCGAGCCGACCGAGTTCTAAACAAGGTCAGGTTCGGGTATGTTTTTTTAATGCTTGACCCGAGTTGACCCTACCCGAGTTGACCCGAACCCGACCGGGTCAACCCCGAATAACACCCCTATATGCCACCTTATCAAATGCAGTCACTGTCTTCAAAACTTGTCTCCTTTTTTAACGCACAAATTTCATCTAACCCGTATTCTTTAACTCCTTTCATGTAAACACAAAATTTAACCAAAAGTCACAACCTGTTAAAACCTTGTGAAATCTCACAAAATGAGTGAAATATCTCTTTTAAATAAACCAAAACGAGTGAAAGGTTTCTTGTGACCCTCGTCTTAAAGATCGTGAGTGTGGTATCGGGTAAGGTTTGTTTACTTCAGATCAGTGACGGGTTAACTGATCGAATGAAGGTGATGACGGCACCTTCGAGTTTAATCAGATTCAGTTCACCGATGAAGGTGATGACTCTGTTAATGCTCGAAATAACTCGAGATGTCGTCGGAAACCTTTTGTTGGTGAGAGTAAATGAGAGTGTGTGAGAAATGAATAATTGAAATGAAATGAGTAAATGTGGAAGGTGTATCCGACCATCTAACTGGTGTTTTAATTAGTTTTGAATTATATTACAAAAGTGTCATTCAATAATTAATTATATTAAAATGATAGATTTAAAATGAGTAGAGTTATTTTACATACCAAAATTTATTACATAGCAAGGGACTTATCTCCACCATCAATCTAAAAAGAAATCAATGACTGAAATAAAAAGCATTTTATTATTTTACATATTTTTTATAATTTAAATATCTCTTAAACCGTTAATCGTTAAGCAAAAATAATTACACCATCGCGACGAGCATTTAATTATCTTTCTATATACGGGCACTTTGATATACTTTCGAAAAAAAGAAAAAAAAAAACATTTTTTTCACGTTTTTTCGTCTTTTTTTTTCGTTTTCTTCGAAACTGGAATTTGCATGAAATATCATATATGATTTAACACTAATTCGAAAATCACATGTGATATTAGTGTTAAATCACATATGATATGTAATATCATATGTGATACTAATGTTAAATCATATATGATAAATCACATATGATATACATATCATATATGATTTAATACTAATATCACATGTGGTATTCAAATTAGTGTTAAATCATATATGATTTTTTTATGCAAATTTTAGTAACGTAAAAAAACGAAAAAAACTTAAAAAAAAAAAAAAAAACGTGAAAAACACGAATTTTTTTTCCCCGAAAGCATATCAAAGTGCCTATCTATAGAAAGATAATTAAATGCTTGTCGTAATGGTATATTTTTTTTCGCTTGACGATTAACGGTTTGAAAGATATTTATATTTGAAAAAAAATAATGAAAGTAGGTTTTTTTAATTGTTTAAATTAATCTCATCCATTAGATCTAATAAAAATGGAGGGTGGAGATTGATCCGTAAAGAAGTTTTTGTCCTTAAATGATCTTAAATCTTAAAATAAATGAATAGTTGAGATCTTTTGATTTGATCTTTAAATAATTATTGTTCTGCATTGAACTTTTGTCATTTTCACTGTTAAACTCTTTTACCACAATCCATTTGTTGTCCCGTAAAACATACAGTATTTAGGTACCTCTAAACTATAAACTATTTTTTATTATCTATTTTCATTATCATTATTATGCATATTATTCTAAGAGAATATTTTTAAGCTTTGTTGTTTTAGTGGTAAGGGGTTAAAACATATTTAGGTTTGTTTGATTTTGTACGGGACTTTTGTTTTGTGTTTGGATTGCATTTTAAGTTGTCACTGATATATTATGAAATTGTGTATGTAGAAGATATACTATGACGGGTGTATTTGTTTATTTACATCCGTAATGAAAAACCAACAAAAACTTTTTACTATTCTAAAAAGCTTTTGGAAAAAGTTTTTATGCATGGGATCAAAAGTTTTTGAATAGCTTTTTACAAAGACTTGATAAACCTCAAGTTTTTAATAAAAGACTTCTCTCTTTATGTCTTAAGTTATTAAATGCATTAAATGCGTAAAGTCTTTAAAGACTTGATGCATTGCTCATGCTCTAAAAGCTTATCTGTTTTATGCTTATATTTATAAGCAGAGGCGGAGCCATGACTCAAAGTAACCATGTACATTTGAAATGAACTAAAAGATTCTGCAAACACACTTTTTAAGGATTGGGTTTATTTGAAATTAACATTACGCCACAAAAATTTATGTTCGTCCCTAGACCCTCGGGACCCACTGTGGTTTCGTCACTGTTATAAGTGTAATTTTTTCTGCTTATTTTGAAACTTGTGGGCTTATATAAGTTTAATACACTCATAGAAGTTCATCAATCTTGAAATAAGCCAACAAAATGGGGTTTTTAAAACATTAGTCGAAAACAGACAAGCTCATGAGCCCGTAAATAAGCTTAAACAAACATCCCCAAAATATAATCTTAAAACGAAGGGCAAATGTTTTAAAAAAGTACCATACTTGACACAATTTGTTTTTATGGGTAGCGAACAAATTTTTTAGCTTATAGGGCACTTTTCTTTTAAATTCGTCATTTTTAAGGTAATTTATGACATTTTTGCCCTCGATTTTTTTTCCTATTAGCTGAGAGGGGAAAAATTGTCACAAAATTTCTCAAAATACCTAAAAAAAAAGTTTACCCTAATCCTCAATATATTATACCAATCGCTTACTATTTTGAATATTAATATGAAGTATGAGTATGGATCTAGTGAGAAGAAATATTTAAATGAGAAGAGTGAGAAATAATTGGAGCACATATTTTAAATAAGGAAAAATAAATAATAGAAAGATGCATCTATTTTTATGGATGCATATAATATTTGTGGTTGTGGCTTCTTCTCATTCTTCTCATCTTAATTACATTTCTCATTTGATCCTATCACTATGAAATATATCTAAGTAGTTACATACCAATCGCTAAAAAAGTTTCCTCTCGCAAACTCTTTTTATATTATATCAATCGCTTACTTTTTTTATTTATTATATATACTTCATATTCATCTTAATCCTAATCCCCACATCTTAACCACAATATCAGAACTATAATTATTTGTCGTTATGCACGGATAGTCATCTACTATATTAAATGAACTTGTCTAACCATAATATTACCATTGGTCATCACAATTGTAGTCCAACGATATAAAACGAACTTGTCTAACCATAATATTACCATTGTTAACCAACTGGGCTAGCTCAGCCGGCCACCAAGGGTGATTTTGAGAAGGTTGTTATCACATGCGAGAGGTCAAGGTGGAATTTGTGAGGTTCTACCCTATAGATGCGTCGATTTGAGGTTGTCAGGGACTACCTTCTAGGTATGTGCTGTAGAATCGAATGACTAATTATTATTCGAGATTGGCAGAGACTACCTTCTGAGTAAGTAGTACTGTAGAATCGAATACCTAATTTAGTACTCCCTCTGTCCCATATTAAATGTCAAGTTTGAATTTTGATAGTCTTTCTTTCTTAATTTTGACCATAAATATTTTTTGTTGTTGTCACAATTCTCAATTTCCGGTCATTTCTTAAACTCAATATTCATCATATTAGTTCATGCATGAATTTTCATTTCACGTTAAACGTATAATTTCATATTAAATAAACGCTATCGCGTAAGTTATTATTTTGAACATTTAATCCAATACTTCCAAAAATGATCCCGACATATTTTTATACTTACATTTAGTTTATAAAAACAATATTTTGAGTTTACCTAGTGTTATAAATTATTTTGTATATAAATCGTTATATTTATATTATTACGACGTTTTTCTCAAAAACTACACAATAATTATTATATCACTCAAATTATGCAAGAAATATATTTTTACAATTTTTATGACTCAATATATTTTACTTTGACCAATTAAAATTTATTAGCTAAAACTATCCTATTGCACAAATGTGTACACAAGTTACAACAAACTTATACTTAACTACATTTTACTTACACATTTTATACATAATACATTTTATAAAAAAAAAATATATATAATTGGGAAACACCTCCCCCTAAAAACCGGCCCTATGGGGGGGAGTATGCATTTAATGTTGGTAAGTTTTTTCAATGGGATATATCTATACTCCAAGTAAACCATTTCATTCATTCATCTCCTAATAATTCAAGTAGTAAAAATTATTTTTCTCTCCTTGGTTCTTCCTCCATCAAACCGGTTCTTCAAGAGTGTTACAAGGGATCACAAAATTTTTACAAGATCAAGTTTATTACAATCTAGAATTACACTCTTATTAAGGTTTTGAAATAAAAACCTAGGGTGTTTAGGTTAAACCTTTGTTCTTTGCACCTTATCATAGTAGCTTGTAAGCATATTTCTTTCATTTTATATCTTTCATCTTCATTTCATATTTATTTCTTCATATTTTGTGCAAACATGCAAGACTTGTGTTGATTATACCATTTATTCATTGATTTTTAGAGTTTTATACATATAAAGTCATCCTATAATTATTCCCTTGTTATATTTTGGTCTTGATGATGATTAGGAACCCATGACACCCTAAGAAGGTGTATGGTAGGATTAGAATAGCTTTGGAGTTGATTTGAAGGGATTGGAATAGGTTTAGTACGAGAAAAACTATTTTCGACAAGTATATATAGTGGTCTGATCTTGTTTTGATTTTCTGGAAAATCCGACAGTAGGCACGAATTTTTGGCCTTGATATTTAGAAAATATACTTTAAAACGAATCCGTGGCCGCTTGAACGGATTAAAACGGAGTTATAACGAAGAAGTTATGAATTTTTCAAGTTTGACGACGAAATATATATTTTCTGAAAATTTCAGCAACATGTTTTTGTTTTGTACGAGTCAAAAACGAGTCTTAAGCTTTATAAATTATTTCGACTTATCAAAAATATATTAGTATACTTTGATACGAAGCTAAGGACGATATAATGTAGAAAACGGATTTTGAAACGACTAAGATATACACGTTTTCATAAAATTGCCGTAACTATTATTTTCAGAAAAACTATATTATTTTTACGAGACAAGTGTTACGGTAACTAAAACGACCATGTTGAAGGCTGTTTTAACTAGGATGTAGAACTTTTTGTAACGAAATGTCTTCTAATAAAATCGAGATCACCAAGCATATTTTCTAAAACGACCAACCGTTTGTATAGCGGAGTTGTAATAAATTAATTACGGTCGCTTAAACTTTGCCGAAACTCACTTTTTACACAACATTTTAGACAAAATCACCATCCTTAACCTCTATTATCTTTATATTCGAGACCTCTATGACGAAAACTCATGTACTGAAACTTCTAGATTTTGATACAAGCTTTCCAAAACCGTCGAGTTCGTTTCCTAACGTTCGACGTACACCATTTTACGACTAGCTTTTCGAAGCCATTTTTATCACTTTCATGAAATTTCCGACGACATTGTTTTACGACGAAAAGTGAAAATTTCACAATAAATCATTAAGAAACTATCGTAGGATGACATTTTGACGTAAATACTTGTAAAGTAATTTTAGAATGGTCAAGACGTCAAAAGAGTATTTTTCGACGATAAGTATTATTTTCAAAACTCACAAATGGTATAAATAACATACAAAGTGCATGCATATCATTACATCATAACTCATTACGTATCATAACATTCATCATAGGTCAAGATTAAAGTTTCTCTATACCTCGGTGTACTCACTCTTGTCATCATACCGATTCATCAAGTGAGTAATCACACCCCTTTTTACCGTTTTACTATATTTTGGGGCGAAATGCATGAACCGTTTTTGAGCTAAATTGTTTACTACTTTTATTAATTAGTTTGACTAGAACTTGTGAACTTGAAACAAATCCTTGAACTTAATTATGAAATAATGCCTTATTTGAACTTATTGAACCGTACATGTTATGACCTTGTCCCAAAGTCTCCCATGTTCGGAGCATCACTATAAAGTCTCCTATGTTCGGAGCATCACTATAAAGTCTCCTATGTTCGAAGCATCACTATAAAGTCTCCTATGTTCGGAGCATCACTATAAAGTCTCCCGTGTTCGGAGCGTATCTTTGGGAAGAGGCACCCAGTATATCTTTGGGAAGAGGCACCCAGTATATCTTTGGGAAGAGGCACCCAGTATAACTTTGGGTAGTGGCACCCAGCATAATTTGGCTTTATCAGGAGCATCACTACAAAGTCTCCCTTGTTCGAGACATCACTGCAAAGTCTCCCATGTTTGGAGCATCACTGAATTATTATATTAGTGGTACTATATTGTGAACTATTATGACCGCTTACACTTGACCATTATACATACTACTTTTGGCAATGGGTTGTGAACACACAGGTTGCAAGTTTTGTATGGGCGGAACTTGGAACTGAGTGGATTTACAATGCCTTTGCTTTGTGACCTCATTTGGCAACGTGTGCATGAGCATAAACTAGACGCTATATTTTGTGCAATGGGTTGTGAACACACAGGGTGCAAGTTTTGTATGGGCGGAACTTGGAGCTGAGTGGATTTACAATGCCTTTGCTTTGTGGACTATTTTCGATGACCGAAAGCTTTGAATATTTCTTATGAGTTTTTCTTATTTTACAAAACGTGTATACTCACCAACTATTTTCATAGTTGACCCATTTTTCTCTCATGCATTTCAGGTGATCGTTAGTAAGTTTTTCTATCAGGTCTTGCATAATGAAGTTTTCACTTGTCACTACAAATCGTTATGTAATAGAACGAAATATTTTGGAATCTAAACTTTGTAATATATTTGCCGATGACGGCTAAACTGGTATTGTAATGGTGTACTCTTTCTTTTAAATATTAACGTTGGTATGCTCTATTATCTTGTGCTTATGTTCCCTTCCGTTACACCTCGTGTTTCCGCCTCTGGCGAGGGTGTGACAGTTGTGTTATATAATATTTGATGCAAAATATATGAATAGATTGAGTTTTAAATGTATTTCCACTACGTATTATTTTTATCTAATACTACCTCCGTCCCTAAATAAATGTCCACGTTTGACTTTCAAAGTCTTACTTATTCGACTTTGACCTTAAATATTTGTGTTTATCTTATATAATACTTGATACAAAATATATGAATGAATTGTGTTTTAAATGTACTTTAAGTTGGTATAATTTTTATCAAGTATTATATAACACAAATAAAAATATTTAAGCTCAAAGTTGTACAAGAAAGACTTTAAAAGTCAAAAGTGGACATTTATTTAGGGACGGAGGGAGTACTATATAACACAAGCAAAAATATTTTAGGTCAAAGTTGTAAAAGAAAGACTTAAAAGTAAAACTTAGACATTTAATATGGGACGGAGTGAGTATTGTACTAACTCGCAGTTAAAAAAAAAAATATATTTACCATCGGTCATCACAAATATCTCATTTTTGCTCGCGAGACTAGTCAGAACGCTTTTGGCGGGAAAAAAATGTAGCATAATGTTTTGGCGGGAAAATATATTTTGGCGGTAATAGTTTTTTTGAAAAAATTTTTTTTTTGAAATTTTTTTGGCGGTAATAGTTAATAAAGATAGAAAAACAAAGGTAGGTCAGTTTTCACTGTTAAACTCTTTTACCACAACCCCTTTGCTGCCCAGTAAAACATATTTAGGTACTACTATTTTATATTATCTATTTTCATTGTCATTATAATGCATATTATTTTAGTAATAATTTTTAAGCTTTGTTGTTTTAGTGGTAAGGGCTTGAAACATATTTAGGTTTGTTTGATTTTGTATGGGGCTTTTGTTTCGTGTTTGTTTATTTACCTACTTATAAGCTTATATGTTTTCGGCTTATATTTATTAGCAGGGACGGAGTTAGGACACAAAGTGACCGGATGTATTTAAAATAAACTAAACTATTCTACAAACACAATATTTAAGGATCGGGTGCATTTAAGCAAAAGTAAAAAACGGAGTTTTTTCAACAAAATTAACACTACATCATAAAAATCTATGTGTGTCCCCCGGGGCCCACTCTGGTTTTGTCATTGTTTATAAGTGTAATTATTTCTGCTTATTTTGAAACTTGTGGGCTTATATAAGTTCATAAATCCCAAAATAAGCCAACATATGGGGTTGTTAAACATAAGCCGAAAACAGATATGCTCATGAGCCCATAAACAAACACCCCCAAAATATGATCTTAAAATGAAACATAAGCATTTTGAGGTTGTTTGGGAAAGTTTATATAAAGGGAAAATGACCGAAATTCTCCTTTTTTTCTCAATACCTTGCGAACCCCTTACGAGTTTTATTTATATGTGTTACACTCCTCGGTCTTTTTTACATTTCGCAAGGGGTTCGCAAGGTTTTCCTTGGGAGATAATAATGACTCGTAAGGGGTTTGCAAGATCTTGTGAGAAAAATGGGTCTTTTTGCTGGAAAATAGTGAAAAAGGTTTCGAAAAGAGGTATTTTTGTCATTTTGCCTTACAGAAAACAACTTATGCATATTTCTAGAACACTTTGTTTGTTTATTCAGGGTCAAAATGTATAAAATACTAAACAGATAAGGTATGTACACGGCCGAAATAAGACTTCTTGTGAGCCCGACCACTAGGCCACCTTTGGTGGTAGTTGTCAAAACCTTATATAAGGCCGTAAGGGGTTGTATAACTATAGATTTGGCGTATCAGTTAATATCAAGTAACTTGTATTTTTTTCAAACAAGCTAATATGCCTTTCAAACACTAAAAATATGCTTACTAGCTATATTAAGATGATTAGACTTTTAAATAAAAGTTACCCAAACACTCCCTTTGTAATCTTATTTAGTGGCTTGTCAGCTTATTGTATTTTGTAGATACTATAAAATTACTTCTTAAGTGTTTAGATAGGGCGAAGTTTATGTAATGCTGTTTTAGAACATGAATGTTTTGTTTTGAAAAGCTATTGATTTGTATATGTGATGAATATCTTTAACGGAGTTATTTGATAAATCCACATTTACTTTTCTTTTGAATAATCTCATAAACCAGTTTGTCATAGTGTATATTTGAAAACAGAATAAGCTTGGTGGTCTCATTTGGTCATTCATCGTATTACCTTGTCAAAACTGATGTATCACGACTTGTATAGTTCTCTCTTCTGTAATAATCAAATGAATATATCTTAGACAACTACTAGTATTACAGCGGCTACTGCCAATTTCAACATCATTTCGTTTTGCGCATAGTAAGTGTAATTAGTACGAGAGACAATGATCATTAGCTCACATTTGTTATTACTAGAGTTAGTTTGGTGGTTCTAATAGATTTTCCCATAAATGAATCAACCTTATCTATTTACACGTATTCTTAAATTTATGTGTTATATCTAACCGATGAGCATGTTTTTGCCAATAACGTGCCACATTTACTTTGTTATAGTTGCTGAGAATGTCAACTTCTAGTGATCCACTTGGTCTTCTTAATCCATCTGGCGAGAAGGTCTACAAGAAGTTAGCGGATGATGATGAGCCTTTGTATGAAGGGAGTAAACAATCCAAATATCAAGCTGCCCTTGCATTTTATAATTGGAAAATTAAGTGTAATATAAAGGATGCTGGTTTTGAGCAATTGCTGCGCTTTGTTAAGTCTGCATTGCCTGGAGGTGAGAAACTAGCTGGGAGCATTGATGAGTTGAAGAAGGTTTTGGAAAAACTTGGTATTGCCTATGAAGAAGTTAGCGACAAGCAAGAAGAAGTTGATGATGACTCGGATGATTCAAATGAGGATGGTGACGATCATGTGTAATCACTTTTATTAACTCCGTAGTGTTAATTTCAGTTTTAGTATGGAACTGTGTCTTTTGGATCTACGTATCTGGACCAAGTATGTTCGAGTCAGGATATGATGTTTAATGTTCATGTTTCAACGTATTGGAGTTTAGGATTTTATTTTGTTGCGTTTAAGGTGTTTATTGTGAAATTTTGATGATTACTTTGGTTTCATTTGTTTACTGCTTTCTTCATCACCATCAGCATATAGTACCTGATCTGAGAAGCGAAGCCAAATTCAGTACTTAAAGTTGGCCTTCTTTGTTATAAGCTAAGCTTTTATATTGGACTCGTTAGAGATTAATTGGGCAAATCAGTGACTCAGTGTGTGGGTTACACGTCAAAATGGTTTCGGGTCAAAATGAGTTAACTTAATGCGGGTAGAAGTGGGTAAGGCCAGGTTAGGATGGCTTGTTAACATTGTTTCTAATAAATCAGGTTAGGATGGCTTGTTAACATAGCCTGTTTCATTTACAGGTAAGCTTTCATATCTGATACGTTTTAGATCATGTGTTAACCAAATTAACCCGTTTCTATGTAATTGGATGGCTAGGTTGCTCACAATGTGGATAACAAGTAACACGTGTTTGAGGTTATAATATGTTAATCTTCATGCTGCTCAAAATGGATCACGTCGTAAATGAACCAATTTAGAAGATTAGAAGTAACTAATCGCACTTTTAAGGAAACTTTCAGACCCATGTGATTCGCTCGATTTGTTTCATTTTCAGACAACCTTTATAATTTACCCGTATAAGCTCACTTTAACCAATTTTCATGTAAATTGATGGGTCTTTGATCAAGTAAACACGTCAAAAGGATTTTTTTTGTACACAAGAAACATCAATAGTTACAGCTGCTATATACATTCTACTGATATGCTTATCAGTTTGATATATCGTGATGTTTAATATTCGTATCATTTTGTGAGTTTGATTGCATGACATCTTGGTGAAAGTGAAGAACACCCCACAATATACAGCCCATGATTTGAAATAGTGACGGATTAGTTCAGATGTTGTCAACAATAGTGACGGGTTAGCCATATACAACGTCTATTTCTAGCAAAAAATGAAAATCGCTAATCCTTCCCCGTAAAAAATGCAACTCTATCACCAATTTGCTTTTGTGAAATACAGCTTTTTAGTACATTTGAGTTGGGTTGTAACTTATTCAAACACACTCATAGGGCTCATAACGAGATAAACTCAGTAAAAGCTCAAAACGAACCAAGCTTAATCCCTAGTTTAATAAATGAGCTCAATCCGAACTGTGGTTGGGACATGTTACCTTTACAGAACCATGTAAGAACTAAACTCACGTATACAATTCGGACCACATTATTTTCTATGTATTTGTCTCTTCTTTGCGACTTTAAAACTTGAACAACTTTGAATCTCCACCACAAGACGCTTCATTCACCACTTTACCACCTAAACTTTCTCAAAAAGTTATATTATGCATAACTTAACCAAGCAACAAAAGAGTAATAAAGTTACCCATGTTTTTGGAATTCAATGAACCAACCACCTCTATGACACTCCTTTAGACCTCAAATACATTAATAACCAAGGCTGCAAGTTATCACATTTACAAGTGTATATTTCTACCAAATTTAAAGTGCGTTGTTGATCTATGTAACACAAATAGTGTGATAATTGATGATTCATAATTTTGGTTTGAAATCAATATACCACCCGCCTTTGACGGTAAGCAATGGTATATTTTTGTGTGTAGTATGTTGTCTCACCTAAAAGTAAGATGCAATTTATTTCTCCTTTGACAAAATTAAATACTAGTCACCTAAACACTTGTTCTTATTAATACTTGCTCCTTCAATACCTTTTTTCAACAAAGAAACACACATACAATTAACACCATTTATCATTCACACATACATTACACTCACCATCTTCCACCGTAGAACCATTATCGTTAGTATGTTAGCCCCAAGTGTTGGTCACACAATCACTAGTGTTTGTTCAAGAAATATATTCAAACAAAAACTCCAACAGAACTCGGGCCGATGCACATTCTCAAACCCATCTTTGTTTGTGTTGTTATTGTACAATACACAAGCATGGAACCTTTCTTTCTTTATTGAAATAGGTGGTCTTGGAATTGTAACAAGGTATATTGGATACTTTTCTATTCCTTTTTATGGCACATTTTAATTGTTTACATAAACTCTTCTAATAATAAAAAGGGTTAAAGCTATCTAAGAGCAAATACTTTTTCAAATGTTCACTTATTAGTCATGAACCGAATAAAATACTAAAATACCCAACAAACTTTATGTTGGAAATGTATATATTTACAAACATGTGAATGTCCGGATTCGAACTCGTGACCACGGGATTGCACACATTAGCGAATGAGAATTAAAGTTAATAATTAATGTTTATGTTTACGATTAATTATTGCACATTAAGTCCGGTTAACGATCGTTAAGTATTTAACGGAAAAATGACTAACGACCGTTAAAATGAAAAGAGAAGGACTAGAAATGGAAGACTTGGAAAAAGTTATGGGTTCTCTTTGGGCTTGTCTACATGGCCGGCCAAAGGGTAATGGGTTTCAACCCAATACCTAACTTGTTCCCAAAGTTTCCCTACTAGTATATAAAGAGGGTTAGGTTCTAGGGTTTCATACACTTGTGCATTGAATTAACCCTAGATCTCTCTTCTCCTCTCTCTAGTCTAATATTCGGCCAAGCACCCCATTTGTAAGGGAGTTTGGTTTCGTTTTTCTTAAACGAGGACTTGTGTTAGATCTAGCAATCGCTTGATTCGTTTGGTTAATTCGTGTGTACAAGAACGTGGTTGTAAGAGATTATTCTTACACCAATAAGTACTTCTTTGTTTTGCTTTGCTCGAGGGTTGTTTTGCTTTGCTCGAGGGATTTGACATTCGCAAGAGGTACGTTACGCATACTTTCAGTTAATTAATTTATTTGTTATGATCTTTAAGTCTTTCGCTGTGTACTCTTGATGTCTTTATGTTTTATTGTATTTTATATATCATAAACTCAACAGTGGCATCACGAGCCTTGTATAACAAGTAATTAATTACTGAAACACATAATTAAAATAAACATGAATATGTTATTATTTGTATGCTTAGATCTAGGGTTTGCAAAACCTAAACCCTAATTTTGAGGGGGTGCGTTTTTTTTGGGGTGCCCTAATTAGGGTTTTGTAAACTATTGTTTTAATTGGATTAGAAACCCTAAGATGCATGCAACTTTATGTGTATATGCGTAACTTTGATTTAATTGCATTAATTGTTAAGTGTAATTTTATGTCCATGATAATTATCTGCATGTTTTATCATGGATCTGCTTTTATTGTATGTCTTTCTTGTTTAAGTGATATACACTAATTTTGATAGATCTAAAATTGGGGAAGACCTCAATAATTATTAATTTAATCAATTATGTGCTATGTGGTATGTATTTAATTTTGACTTGCGCAATCGATGAATCGATGCATGTGGTTCACCTTGTACATAGATGAAAACGGGTGAAAGTCTTAATTAAATATATGCATATTGTCAAATCTAGAATTGGTTATTAATAGGATTTATCAAAACCGTTTGCATGTGGCTATTTGATATGCATGACTTTTATTTGTTATGCATTCATTGTTTATTTGTTTATTTTTTATAAATACTTGCTTGTTTGTTATGTGTAACAAGGGTATTTTTACAAGAAAAATAAACTGACCTAAACAATGGTGAAACATGCATTTTTAAGAATAGTAATCATAATCGTTTAATTGATTGATGACTTTGGTACAAATGGTCTGAAAGGCTCACCCATGAGAATGAACTAATAAAAGGGGTTTAAAGAAGTGCGCACAGTCACACTGAAAGGATGTCTAAGGTTGTGCTTTAGCGCGTACCTAGTCCTCTGCCCTCTGTAAGTTCGAATGGAGCTACTTAGTAAGCCATTAAATGTGCAAGCTCATCTTAAGGGCGAATTAGTTTTAATTCCATGCGCCACTTCGGTGGTAATTATCCGAAACACTAAGTGTTTACACTTATGCAAAAGTACGGTATAATGGATGATAATTAACACTAAATTCCTTGATTGGTGAACCCAATACCTCAATTAAAGTTTGATGATGAAAAGCTTATACATTAAAACAAGATATAAATGTTTTAATAAAACTATGCTACAAAGATGAATGCATGACATCTTTGTACATATTTGATTTAACATCAAAATTATTACCCTTTAATTTAAGTTATATGCCATCCAACGAAACGGAAACACCTAAGATTACTTTTTATTTGCGTGAGATCGTGACTTAGATCGTAATCAAAGGGTAAAATGTCCACGTGTCGTGAGAGCGGGCATGGACGATTTTGCAGTTTCTTAAGTTGGACAACTTAATTGAGTTTTGTAGTGAGAGCTGGCAACTCAAGGCATAAGATGGGATAAAACATGTTTACATGGCGATTGATATTGGCTATATGTAAATCCCATAAATCTAGAAATTGCAATTGAAATTGGCAATTGAGCAATAGCTCTACCATTTTGTATAAGGTTCATTACTAGCAGATCAATTGACGTGATGAAATTATGACAATTTGGATCCTAGTTTTCAATAATAATTAATTGGTTATATGAATATGAACCTTGGGTATTTAATTGTTTATTGAAAAGGTTAATTATCGAAAATACTAAAATTGAATTTTGTAATTCTTTTGAATGTATAAATGCAACATTTAACCGTAAACGTGGTTTAGTCTTTGATTAGTAAATTGATCCATTCTAGCATTCAAACAAATGTTTGATCGAGAATAATTTACTTATAAGACAAACGAAGTCTCTTTTCCATGAGAGAAGCATGAGACTCAATCCTATTCCTTTTCATGAATGAGAAAGGTATAATAGGAACATTTGAATTGTCTAAATTCTAATGTAACTCTTAGCAATGAATTGCACATCTTATTTTCCATAAAGATTTCATTACCCTCATTTGGTGAATGAATCCTTTGTAACAACATGAATGTTGGTTAACTGGAAAACATGTATATGAGTTACTAGATTAGAAGCTAGACTAATTACCGCAAAAATTGGTAAAAGGCAAACTAGCATATTTTTATCTAGTTGTTTTGCTTTAGCCTTTAAAGGTACTACATACCAGTATGGGGATGGTAGGCCTGTTAAGGAAGAAATTGCATACCAAATTTTTCGAGTTAATAACATTGATGGATATTCCATTATTCATAGAGTAGAATACACCTTTTAGTACCCTAGTAATGATTACGTATGGTTCTTTAAAGGTGTAGGAAAGTAAATAGCAAGCAAGTTGTTTTCACTGGTTATGCAACACTTACAATGTTGTCAGATTCAGTGGGAGCATTTGTGTTGCATTACTGAATAAGAAGTTGTTTTATTGATTTCTAATTCAGTGGGAGCTACAAGCCTTATTTCCTGTGTAGTAACCCAGATTATCTTCAAAGATAATTACTTTCCAATTGTAGACACTTATGTTTTTATGGATAGTCGTGTAGGTTTCCTTACTAAACAATATAGTTCTACATCTACTTGTTATATCTATGACACAAATCATATTAATCAAATAAAAGAACGTGTATCGTGTTGTTTATATGCTACATGATGTTGTTCCATGCACAAGTGGGAGAAATCTTATTGTGTGCAAGGTACAATACATATTAATATGATTTAAAAGAATTCTCTTGACTGTAAAGTAAGAGAATAACGTTCTAATAGGAAGTATACATTTATATATGTATGATTGCCCTATTAAGAACATGTGTCAAGATGATAACAAAGACTACTTTATTTTAAATATTTATGTCATTCAATATTTAAGAAACACTTGTAGTTACAATTTATGTTACGTGAGAACGTGAACTAGATTGTAGCCCAAGGTAAAATATCCACGTGTCGTGAGAACGAACATGGATGATTCTGCAGTTTCTTACATGGAACATTTCATGAAATGACATAATTAAATTAAGTAATCTAATACTACCTTGAATTTAAGTATTCGTTGAATGACTTAAATATATGTAGTAAATATTAACTTGAAATATGAATTGAAACCCGAGGTGGTGTTCATAATTACTTTAATTATAAATGTTTATGATTTTGTAAAGTCACAAACATGAAGTCTTTTAATACAAGACTTACAATATAAAGTAAGACGTTAACTTGCTATGTTTTAAGACATATGCATGAAGTCAATGAGTTGATCAATGACTTATAACGTATAGTGGGATTATAACTAATATGTCTTTTGACTTGGTCAAAAATATTTGTGTTATAATACATGCAATTGACTTGGTAATTCTATTGTACCATTAAGTTTTACTTTGTTGGTAAATAGGTAAGCCAAAATAGTAGATGGTTATCTAAAATATTGTTAGATTTTCTTACAATATTAATTCTAAGGAAATACCATAGTTTTATGGTATGTTCTGTTGGAAGAATCAAAATCTGTTGGCATTATTTGATTCAAGATAACTATAGTTTTTCCAAAAGTTATCAAGGTTAGTAGATTGAGTATAGATTGAATATACTCAATAAGACTCCAACCTAGAAGATTAATAAGACACCATTTGTTTATGGAATGTGATGTATCACATTAAGTCTTATAAATGAAGTTCTGAATTTGTTAAACTACTTATAGAGTGAGTTGTAACAAAATAATGTCAGAAACTGTCAACGTTTTTGTAATATCCCAAAAGAGAACAATTTATTGTTGCTCTACTTGCTAAACTATTTAAAGGTAATCTTTAAATTTTTAAAGGCAAGTGGGAGTTTTGTTTAGATCTTGAAAGATTGAATTACAAAATACATAATCTTCTAAAATGCACTAGCAAATATCATGATGAGGCTAAACATGAAAATGATAGACCTTAATATGATGGAATTGTCATTCATAGATCCGTAAGGATATCTCAGATATTTAATATGCTGAGGAATATAAGTTACAGGATCATGGTAAGCCTGTTAATCATAATGATAAATTTACCAAATGTTGAATTGTGGAAAATCAATCATACTATGAATGTAGAGATGCTGTCCATAAAGATAATCAACTTTAGATACTTGGTTTATCTTAATAATGAAAATGAGTTTCTTCAAAGGATGGAAACCCTAGTGGTTTAAATCTTTGTGTCGAAATCATATGGACAATATTGTACATGTATTTAATGTATGTCTAGTGATAATAATATCAATCATACTTAAGCAATTAACTATGATTGAATATTCTTTCCTATATACACTAAATAGAAGTTTAAAGATTATAATTGTCATACTTAGTTTCATTGATATGAAATTTTGACAATGAATGTCATAACTCTTTGTTGTGAAATTACTTTTGCGAGGACGATGAGTAATACAAAGAAGTTTTATGAATTCAAATAATCCTTGGATATGTACAAATTGCAAGAATCCATGAATGGATATATGCAAGCATCTAGGAGATGTTTCTTATGTTTAATATTAAATCCATGTTTGATTTAATAATTAAAATAAGATTGCTCATAAGTATTCCTGAAAGCTAGTGGGAGTATTATTTATTTTTTCTTAAATCTTATATGTTGTATGGGCAACTACATTCCACTTAAATTAAGTTTTAGTTGGGAATGAAACTTCGTTTGTAAGATTTGGAAATAATATATACAACTTTGGAATATATGTTTATTATTATAAACATATGCGGTAAATAAATGAGTCTAATAGAACATGATGAGTACATATCTTTGACAAGATAGTATATGAATGAGATCTTAAAGTCTAACTTGAAGATTCATCATGAACATCATGTTGTGTATAAAGTTGTTATGTCATGCTTGATTACAAGATGATTTGACAACATTGAAAGTTGTTAGTGTAATAAATATTTTAAAGGAATATGTTTGGATTTAGAATCACATTCCACAATCTGGAGATGCTCCTAGATTCTATGGATGATTATATGACAATTGTTTCATAATTGTCATTGCCAACAAACTTGAGTTTTGGTAGGCACCAACATTACACTAGAACTGTTCAAAAGTTTACGGATATTTAAAGAGCATATTGTTGTACACAATGATGCTGGTATAATTGAGATGACACTCAATTCTAGTCATGGTATCCTTGATAATGACCATGTTGACTAGTTATGCTCAACTAAGAGCATAGTTGCATTATACATTAAATAATAAAGAATACTTTAAAACTTTAAAGTTTTGAAAGATAATTGTCATAAAAGGGTGGTTCAGGTTATCACGCACCTTATGGAATGATATGCCAATATCAAGATATGTGTAAACATATACAAGAAATTCACTTATTGAATTCTTAAAATAAGTATTCTCAAAATTCCTATAGATCAAAGTTAATTGAAATTATGCCTTGTCAACAAGTATGATTTTCATGACTTGTGGCAAAATTCATTAACTAGTATTATCATGCATTGATCTATTTAGTATTTGGATAAAGGATGTTAAACAATTATTATTTATAATGAATTAAAGTACGGTATACGTTTAATTTCATTTATAATATTGTGTCCTGTATTTGCATGTTTAAATCCTTGAATAACTTAAGTTATTCTAAATAGTCCGTTGTCAATCAATAACATGGGAATGATATTGAATTAAGACAAATCTGAGTATTAGTTAGAATATACTTGAAAGTATATTGATGCGTAGCATGACTAATTTCGGATGATATTCAATGAATTGAGTATAGGACTTATCCCACCCACATGATGATACTTTATGGATCTTAGTCATTAAGTATATCATGGATATTTATCCTCTGACTTGAGATACAAGAGATATGTCATGGATGTAGTGCATTTTTGTGAAGCAATCTAACGCTACACGTAACTGGTAGTTATAAGGGTTGTTTTCAGAAGTGTTGCGAAATTTATGAATCCTGCTTGTAGTCAAAATGGGATTTGTTTCCTTCAAATTTATTTTGAAGTATAATACTGCTGGGCCCCTCGTAGGATTGTTAAGATGTTTGTATGGCCATACCCAAGGTCTTCTGTTCAGAAGAATTGGTAATCTTAATAAATCATATAAAGCGAGAAACAGAATAGTTAATTAAGAAATGAGTGAGATCCATATTCTTATTAACATGGTATTAGAAACAAAAGGATGAATATGATGATGAATCATCAAATTTGGTTTTTTCTCCAGAAAACCATACACGAGTTGTACCGGGGACATTGGCGTGTTGCTAGACGCTAACCAATGTCATTTCACGTTTTGTAAACATATCCAAGTGGGAGCTGTTGGAAATGTATATATTTACAAACATGTGAATGTCCGGATTCGAACTCGTGACCACGGGATTGCACACATTAGCGAATGAGAATTAAAGTTAATAATTAATGTTTATGTTTACGATTAATTATTGCACATTAAGTCCGGTTAACGATCGTTAAGTATTTAACGGAAAAATGACTAACGACCGTTAAAATGAAAAGAGAAGGACTAGAAATGGAAGACTTGGAAAAAAGTTATGGGTTCTCTTTGGGCTTGTCTACATGGCCGGCCAAAGGGTAATGGGTTTCAACCCAATACCTAACTTGTTCCCAAAGTTTCCCTACTAGTATATAAAGAGGGTTAGGTTCTAGGGTTTCATACACTTGTGCATTGAATTAACCCTAGATCTCTCCTCTCCTCTCTCTAGTCTAATATTCGGCCAAGCACCCCATTTGTAAGGGAGTTTGGTTTCGTTTTTCTTAAACGAGGACTTGTGTTAGATCTAGCAATCGCTTGATTCGTTTGGTTAATTCGTGTGTACAAGAACGTGGTTGTAAGAGATTATTCTTACACCAATAAGTACTTCTTTGTTTTGCTTTGCTCGAGGGTTGTTTTGCTTTGCTCGAGGGATTTGACATTCGCAAGAGGTACGTTACGCATACTTTCAGTTAATTAATTTATTTGTTATGATCTTTAAGTCTTCCGCTGTGTACTCTTGATGTCTTTATGTTTTATTGTATTTTATATATCATAAACTCAACACTTTATTGGATTTGTGTTGATATCATCAAACACCAGTTTTTAAACTGTAAAACCTATGTCATCCGCCAACCGGACATGCCAAGTAATTTCTGGTCATCTTCCTCAATTTTTTCGGCCACATTTTACGTCGATGTCTCGTGTGCAACCTCGGTTTCCTATATTGCATTTCTAATTGCCAAATAAAAGATAGCTAGGCATTACTGTTTATTTAATTTGCAATACATTTCAAATATTCAATTCGTGACATAGGCCAACAATTATTACATTTTTGGAATGTCAAATATTCAATTCGTGAGATAGCCAAACTTTCTTACACCATCTCACAATATATTATTTTGTAGGTTTTACATCATTGTACTAGGTTTTAATTGGAAGTTCACTTGATGGAAGAGAGCATAGGTTGACACAAAGTAGAAGTGGCGACCAAAATTACAGTAGAATATAGATGGTGGTGGTTTAATTGTTATACGCTAATCTACTTTCTTTTACATTCATTGCGGTTTGATGTCTTAGAAGTTTATTCACAAATGAGGACTTGGTTACGTTCATTTTGTATCGAACCATGAGAAATGCATAACGAATAACTAAACTGAGGCTTGTTGGATTATCTCTCGATGCACTGCCTCAAGCCATGATATGATACATATAATATGCCTTCGATCAAGTTTATTTTTGAAATAGGTTGGTCTCGGAATTGTAAGAAGTGGGTACATAACGTACCAAATCTAGGCAATTACAAAGGCTAAAGAACACAACAAAAAAGATGAATAAACATTAGTATAGCTGTTCTAGCTATCATTACAACATGTTCTTGATGTGTACTTAGAAGAGAAATTTCAAGAAACGAAATGCAGGAGATGTTTACCTTTTGATGAAAGTGAATGTGTATTAATCCAATTGAAACCCTCGGTCACCTGATTGGCAACATCCAAAACCACGTGGTTCGGCACGTCAAGAAGAAGGGAAATATCCGAGTTTTTTGAAAAGCTTCAATAAGTTGTGGTTTAGGGTTTGTGAGGCGAACACGTGGTCCCATTTTTTTTTTCTTTTTTTTAATTATTGAAAACGGTTGTCCCGGAATTGGAACAATAGATATAACAAAAGAACTTTATTAATCAGAATATACTGCATACTTTTCTTTAGACAGGTTCGTTTAAAATTTTCATCATTGTATCACCATTTTTGCTCATCATACTACTACGAGTTCTCTATGCAAAATTATGCTTATAAATGAAAAATTATCTTGTTGACCCGATAACCCGATAACATAAATTACTTCACCCGAACATGGCCCTATAACAATATCGGGTTCAGGTCAAACTAACTCGATAAGATTTTCAAACCCGATTAAAATCTAACCCCGTAAGCCTTATTGGGTTTGGGCCTTGTCAACCCGACCCTATTGACACCCCTAGTGAGGAACACCTCATAAGTGGTTGGTCAAAGATGTTTAAACGCCATGAAAATGAAAATACGAGGTCAGTAATATTGGTGATGGTCCAGCCCTCACATTCCTTAAGATGGTTAGATGCTCAAACAAGACGTACACATCCATCATGGGCAACAGAATGTATCGATTTTTCTAGAACTTTAATTTATTTAACTATATTCAACGTCATTGAATTCAGTTTTATTTCCAATAGATAATATGAAAAACACTCAACGCAATGGTCTGATCAAGCTGGTTAAATAACGCAACAAAAAAGATGAACAAAAGATAGTTGAGTTGCTCGCAGCTATCGAGGACCAGAATGAGGAGATTGCCGACTATAGCAAGAGAAGATAACGTATCAAATCAGGCAGATATATGATCCTTACTCTTAGATTGTCTATCATCGTATAATTCGTATGTAATTGGTTAGTAAAACAATTTTTTTTAATGAATTAGTTGTTATCTATTTAACCTTATAATTCTGACTTTCAACTTTATGTACTCGTTAGTTTATTGAGTTGTGAGTATGAAAAAAAAAAAAATAAAAAATAAAAAAATAAAAAAATAAAAAAACCTTCATAGAACTTAAGCAAGCTGAGAATGATGTGTATTTATTTAATTTAAAGTTTTAGGACAGCTTTTTATGCATTGATGTAAACAATGTCTGTATCTTACCCTCTAGGCCTGTTTCTGATACTTGAGCTTTACGTTACGCGTTAGCTTGTTTTACGTGTTGTTAGCTTATTGAGTTGTGACTTGTGAGTATGGTATCCAATTGTTACCGCGAATGCATGATATCTTATCATCTTTTTGTGGGTATGATTATGCTACACTAAGCTTTGTTCGGTATTTTGTTAGTCGGTTACTATACAAAGCAAAACAAAAGCAGCTTAAAGTGGCTCGTTCCAAACTTCTTTAGCACAAAAGCAGTTAACCAAATATCATTTATTGCCTGTTCAAATTTGATATTACATGCGGTCGCTAGAAATATTAACCAAGTCTCATTATAAAATACAAATCTTATGAGTTATGACTTTATTCACCCACACTGTATTCACCATTGACCAGAGACGGATCCAGAATTTTTGAGAGGGTGTTGCACAAATTTTCTTTTATGATTATGAGTACTAAAGTTGTCTGATGAAGAATTTATCAGAAAAAATGGGGGTTGCACGTGCCAAAAAATGACACATTTTATCAAAAATTTACACTTCGTGACAAAAAATGGGGTGTGGCCCGTGCCACACCCGACTCCCATGTGGGTCCGTCCATGCCATTGACTCCTTATTAGACATAAAACACATGTTTGCAAGTCTAATCCATAATCAATACAACACTTGTGAGTATTCCGATTAAATAGCAAAAAATTAACATCACTAATCCTCATTTTGTAAATACAACTTTGTCACTAAATAGCAAAAAATTAACATCACTAATCCTTTCGGATATTTCGGCTTACTAAATGGGCCAAGTAATAAGTTGGCTTATGAATTGGTCCATGTCTTATTTTTTCCAGTTCGTCGTCTTATTTAGAGTTACTTCAGCTCTATCACCAAATTGCTTTTGTGAAATACAATTTTCCAAGAATATTAAAAGTGGCATGTTTTAAATAACCTTTTCTTCAACTAGGCTATATTTAATGTGGATACATTTGTTATTGTGAAAAATCTCTGTGTCCTTCAATTTCTTTTTCACCTAACTCGTGCATAGTTGCATACATATACAAAGAGCTTGAACATTTATGTCGATGACGTACGACTATGATCAGCCAAATAAGCAACCCCATAAGCTAAAACAATACCTATAGTATTTTTTAGGTCTAAAATCAACAAAACTGAACATATGTCTTGAGGCAAGAAGCAAGCTTTGTCTTTTAATAATGTGCGGAATAGTGAAATGTGAATAGTAAATTTACAAGCCTAAGATCTTTTGTCATTTAAGCTGGCTTTATTTACTCGCGGACATGTTTTTGAGGATTTATAGAAGCAATCATCTCCAAATTAAAGTGAGGTAGTGGTAAGTTGCCCCTAAAGTTTCATCGGAAATCATGATTCAAACATTGTTTGGTAAAATATTTTGGGATAAGAAAAGTTGTATTTCGGCTAGGCCATGAACATGACAGCAAAAAAAAAAAAAAAAAAAAAAAACTCAGCTTCCCCGTATATATAACCTAGATAAGAATAATTTTTTTCTTTGTTTATCGATCAGCCTTTACTCTAAACCTTCTTAATACATCATATACATATGAAAACACCCTTGACAGAAATTCATGATATACCAATAGCTAATACCACATAAAATTAGAAGGAAATGCTAGCGTGAATTCCACATTAAAGATTATCTTGGTTAAAAAAGTAAACCATGTTTAATGTAATAAATTGGTACAGGGTGTAGATGAGGTCCTTGCTTGCTACACATATTGAAACGTTTAAAAGCTATCTTGATGAATTGTGACAAGAAAGACTTTGAATGCTAATTCAATAAATTTGTTAGGTGGTGATGTAGGGCTTCATTTATTGATATTGCAGAGGCTTCACATCACAATTCACAAAGTATACACTCACATAGAAAGCACATCACATGGATCATGATCCCAAACCCTTAATCCACCGTTCATTCACTTCCCAATCTAACGCCTCTCCTTTTCACCCTTCCCACACTTCCCATCTTCACACCTATAAAACCCCTTAAAAAATAAAACAAGCAATGTACCCCAAAATAAAACACAGACACCACATCTTTCATTAGTATGTTAGTCTCAAGCGTTGGTCACACATTCACTACTATTTGTTTAAGAATTATATTCAAACAAAAACAACCCGAAGGAAACTCACACCGATGCACACTCTCAAGCTCATCTTTGTTTATGTTGTCATTATATGATACACAAGCAAAGAATCTTTCTTACATTATTGAAATAGGTGGCCTTGGAAAATTGTTGTGCATGGTGCGTTACATGTAAAAACTGTTTGATGCTAATCTTATTTATTTATTCATCTTTTTTTTTTTTTTTTTTTAATGTAAAATTTGTTTTATGTTAATAGGAATAGAGCATATAAGGGGAAATGTTGCATTAGATCTCTAGGGTCAAATCGCTAATTAAAATTATATGTTATAAAGGACTTTTTGCGTATTTTTAAGCTATGGTTTTGCATTTGTACTAGCTACTTTGAAAACCTGTGTCATTTACTATCTTCAATAAGAAAGTTTTATCAAGGGGTTGACTTGGCAAATGGATCATTAAAATCTACATTCATTTTACCTATCTTAAACTGAAAATAAGTTTTTGGTGGAAAATAAAGTTAGATTGAGGGAGTGATATGCTTTGTTATGACACATTTGTGATAAGTACATGGATATGCCTAGCAATAAAAAAATTGCCGTCGAAACTTAGACTAACATCTAAACACTTAACCAATGTTTACTCTGTCTAGTTTATGAATTGTGTGTTATGCATAGAATGCTATTATGTTTAGCTTAGTAATGCTTGGTTATTAATCATGTAGGTTGGGCAATAGGGAACATGCTGGTGACTCCACAGAAGGTCGTGACATCGTACTTAGACACGACGCATTTATCCTCGTGCTCATGCCTTTATGCCGCAATGACCCTGATAAATTGATGAGCTTAGTTGGCGGCTATCACCGTCGCATACTTACAAGCACATAACAATACGGGTGTTACTCTTCAACAGCTCGCGACTAACTTTAATAGTAAGATTTTTCTTTTTTTCTTTTACTTTTGCATAGATGCTGATTTGGATTTAAAATATGTTATAAATGGTATTTGGTATGCTAAAAGGGTTTTTTTTATTTTTATTTTTAATAAGGTGGGATACTATGTAATCTATTGTCCTTTTTTGGTAACAGTGGAAGTGGATGAGGTGTTGGTGACAATGAGGGGATTTGCATTCTTTGTAGAAAAACCGTCGGGCCCATGGTACATTGAGACGTGAAATCCACTACAAAATTAATCTTCCACAATATCTAGGCCATGTCCTACGAACGTTCGATGACGGTGACACATTCGAGCAGACAATGAACCAAATTGCTGAAGATGTCGGATTGCCACATGGTGAATGGGTGGTATCATACAGCTGATTCGGCCGGCCTCAAGGTCCAATCTATTTAAACAACGATACAAACTGGCACCGTGCAGTTACTTACTTTAGGGGAATTCAAAGAACAACTCAACGGCGTCGGTTTACATTAACCGTTCACCTTGTTTTGCCATTTGCATTTGCAAAACAAGGTGAATTGTTAATGTAAACCGACGCCGTTGAGTTATTCTTTGAATTCCCTTAACGTAAGTAACTGCACGGTGCCGGTCTGTGTCGTTGTTTAAATAGATTGGACCTTGAGGCCGGCTGACTCGGCTGTATGATACCACCCATTCACCATGTGGCAATCTGACATCTTCAGCAATTTGGTTCATTGTCTGCTTGAATGTGTCACCGTCATCGAACGTTCGTAGGACATGGCCGAGATATGGTGGATTAATTTTGTAGTGGATTTCACGTCTCTATGTACCATGGGCCCGGCGGTTATTCCACACAAAGAATGCAAAGCCCCTCATTGTCACCAACAGCTCATCCACTTCCATTGTTACAAAAAAAGGACAATATATTACATATTATCCCACCTTATTAAAAATAAAAATAAAACCCTTTTTAGCATACCAAACACCATTTATAACATATTTTAAATCCAAATTAGCACCTATGCAAAAGAAAAAGAAAAATCTTACTATTAAAGTTAGCCGCCGGCTGATGAAGAGTAACACCCGTATTGTTATGTTCTTTTAAGTATGCGACTATGATAGCCGCCAACTAAGCTCATCAATCTTATGAGGGTCATTGCGGAATAAAGGCATGAGCACAAGGATAAATGCGCCTGTGTCAAAGTACGATGTCACGACCTTCTGTGGAGTCACCAGCATGTTCCCTGTTGCCCAACCTACATGATTAATAACAAAGCATCACTAAGCTAAACATAATAACACTTTTTGGATAACACACGATTCATAAACTAGACAGAGTAAAGAGAATATACCTACTCATGCACACAAGCACCATGAGAACTCAAAAGCTCAACCAATGTTGGTACTGCTAGGTTATCTATGACAAGTTTTGTGTGTTCACTTGTTCCCCAGGTAATGTTAGTCAAAGGCCAAGCTGCGTTGAGCTGCAAAAATATGGGAAAGCAAAATGAGAACGTGGATTTGAAAAGAAAATATGCAACCGAATTGTTTAAGAACTTTCTCACTTGTTTAAAAACTTCCTCAACTAAATAATTTACTTTGACCAGGACTAAAAACTTGACAAAAGATAAAAGAGTGCAAAATTTCACCTGTTGTTTGTTTCAATTCCAAGACCACCTATTTCATGAACGAAAGGTTCTTTTCTTATTGCTTAGTAGGCAATATCGCGGGTGACTCTTGTATCGTACTTAAACATGGTGCATTTTTCGTGCGCTCGCGCCTTTGTGATGCATTAACCCGATGAGATGCATGACTTGGTTGGAAGCAAAAGGGACACATGGAAATTTTTGTAGAGGCAAGCTACGTGTTACTTATGATCAAGGTTGGTCGTTGGTTTTTTGTTTGTTATTTTATTGATTCTTTATGTATATTTTGAAGCTAACTTTTCATCTCTATTCTATAGTCAAATCCCGACCCCCTCTTTGTGGCAATGAAACGAATGTGAGAATCGAGTATAATGCTTCCAATATGTTTGTTTTACAAAAAATGTTGTTATTACTGTCCCTCTTCCAACTCTTAGAGAGGCACTAAATGTTGAGCTAGTGCATGACGACCTACAATCGTAAGGATTCTAAAAACCAAAACCCAGAAGACCAATTGAGATACCTCAAGCATAAATTGGGCAAACTAGAAAAGACCAGTCCAAAAGCTCAGGAAATGATTATCAAACTCTTGTATGACCAGCAGTACCACATTCAAGATTTATACAACTTACATTGAAATTCAAATAACAATCATCCCAATGAATAATACATGTTTGTTTTTGTTGTACAGCCTAACTTACATTGATGTGTACATTTACATTCATCCGTTCTTTTGGATTTGAAGTATGAGTCTTGACTTCTTGCAAGATTTAAGTGATTTTCTTCAAGACCTAATACGCAAATGGCCCAGTTCTATAATATTAACTCAAATAGATAAAGTCGGAAAGAAAGTGTTCAGATCCGGTTAGAAAAGTAAGATTGATAGACATTGGTATAAACAAATGACTACCGGGCCAAAAACTGCAACGTACTCGGATGACATATTTAGCTTGTTAAAGATAATACTGAACACTAATCATCACCTTTCGGAAACAAAACTTTTATGGACGAGATAGAAGATGGCTGGAGAATCATATCCGATATATTATAGAGCTACTATGTGATTTGATATTGTCAAACAATTGCATCATGTATCTATTATTTTTTGGGTAAAGGGGAGTAATCCTGCACCCTGGTAAATATATTAACCAAAAGAAAAGTTTAAGAACAATGGATATGAGTGAAATCTCATATCTCAGCCCGTTACATAGGCATAAAGCTTACATAACAAGATACTACCTATTTTCAAACAAGAAAACAAACCACTACTCAAATGATAACATAGGACATAACGAAAGAAAATTACTTCCTAGGACCTTGTAGCTTGGTGCCATACATGGTATTAAAGGCATCCAAATTCCCTGGAAGATCATAAACGTGCTTCGCATAGTCATCGTAGTCATAGTCATCATACTCATCTTCAAACTCTTGGCCACCACCACCGAATAGATTAGCAGACTCATCAAATGGGTCAGCAACCACCTCATCATCAGAATCAGAAACCACGATATCTCCCACTTTAGAAAAAGGATTAACTCTCTTAGTAGAAGAGGCGGGCGGATTACAAGAATCACTAGTATTAGGAGCCACACCCGACTCCATCTCTTTCAAATCACTCACAAGGGGTTCTTGTGATGCAATACATTTCTTAGTAGACTTATCTTTATTAACTTCCATTGTACGACCAGAATCCACATCCGTGTTGGTGTCATTAAGAGCATCAAACTGGTTAGATGTAGAGATCGTTGTTCCACTCGAACTAGCCACATCAGAAGCATTCTTCTTATTGACTTCCACTTTCTTAGGTTCAGAAGGAGTCTTCTTGGGTTGATATTGAAATTGCTTACCCACAACAGGTTTAGTAAACCCTCCTTGACCTGGAATGGTAGACCCACCTTGCTTTCCCTTCTTCTTGTTATTAACCGTCTTGAAACCATCATTAACACGCTTAGTAGGCTGAGCAGGAGGTTCAACAACTTTAGGACATTCAATAAGAGTATGACTAAAAATCATACATTTATCACAATGAGGTGGTTTCCACTCATGTATCTATTATTCTAATGTTGCATATTGTCTTTTCATTTTATCAGATTAGGAATTATTAATGTTTTCAATCTGATGAACGGAACTATGTTATAACGATCATCATCTAGTTTTAAGAACTAAAACGGTCTAGCTAGATTCAAAAGAGACACGCCTACAGAGAATTTATTGAGACTAGTTGAGTAACTTTACATCATTGATTTTAGTTGAAACATAGAATACGAAAACAATTGTAAAATAGTGTTGTTTGATAAAGGCCGAATGAGCCCAGAACACAGGAAATTGATCCAAATAAGGGGATGACACGGGTAGGGTGACAAGCTAACATTGGTAAGTCTGGAAAAGGTCAGATCGGATGGAGACGACGTAGAAACTTTCATTTCTTAATGTTTGAGTATGATTAAAAAAATGATGGTATTATGTGTGACATTATAGCTTTCACAATAAAACGATTCAGCAAGTTTCAATGCATAGTAAAACTTTTGAGCGACTTTCAAACCGTTTAAACTATACATTTAACCAATTATTTTAAATCTATTACAAGTGCCAACAGATCCTTTGTAGGGGTTGAGTAGTTTAGGCCATTTGGTATCAGGTTGTGAATGGTAGAGTACCATTCTTGTGCAGTGTTTGAGAGATAATGTGCAGGAAAATAAGTGCAGTAAAACTGGGAATATGGAGGGAAAGTAATAACAAGAAATAACTGTTATTTTGATTGATAATAAACTGTTAAATACAATGCATTTATATAGTTTATGAACAGGTATTATGAATAGGTGTGATGGTTCAGATTTGACCCATAAGTCACAACCATTCATAGATAACTGTCAACCATATAACTGCCAAACGACCAAACTAACTATAACTAACTTATGACATGTCATCAATCCTATTTCTAGTGTTTTCTACAACCTTATTGGTTGTTTACATGACTGCAAATAAAAATAGATACAATAGTAATAATTGTCTGTTAACAAAGGTATGAATTAAGATCTGTTTGATCTTAAGACTTCCAACAAACTCCCCTCTAAGATCAAAAGATCTTAGATCTTGTTTTCTTTTCTTTGGTTGATCAACTTATGATTATGAAATCATCAGTGTTGTTTGTTGGTGGGTATGTCCCAGAACAGGGTTAAGACAATCAATGACAGTAGCAATACCACTAGGTGGTTACCGGATATCACTTGGAATCGTGTGATCACTTTCCAAAGTAAACTATTCGACCCTAATGCCTGGGTATCACGAATATCTACTTGGGATAAGACCAAATGCAGTTAGAGAATTAGGCACAATTCTATAACCCTTTCGCTAATGAGTGTTTACGTTTTCTGTGTATGTACTTCATGCATGTTAAGATCTCCTATATATAGGAGGTTACTCTTGAGCTATTCCAATGGAATTATGAGTATTAATCGCCCATTAATAGCCTCATAATTATCCCCATTATAGCCGTTAGTGGTTACATGACCAATTAAACGTGGTCATAATGCAGTTGTAACTGCCATTTAGCAATACTTTCCATAAGCAGTACTTTCCACTAGCAGTACTTTCACTTGCAGTGGAAGTACAGCCTATCAGTGGAAACACTGCTTATCAGTACTTTCATAGCACTATCAGTGGATACACCACTTTAGTGGAAACACTGCCTATCAGTGGAAACCACAAGCAGTAATTTCCACAAGCAGTACTTTCCACAAGCAGTACTTTCACCAGTACTACCAATACAAACCACTATAAGAGTCAGGGTGTTCATGGACCTTATGGGTGTACACTCCGTACCTCCTAACCCATTACAAGGTGTGAACTAATCCCACAAGTGCACTAAATTTTCCAACAATCCTCCCCAAATTTAGTTCACTTCCTTTGCATGAAAAATAAACATCAATCAAAACATGTGCATAAACGAAAATGTCCATTAGGATTGAATTTCCATCTTAGTAATTATACGTTCAAATATTCGAGAATCAGGGTGTTCTAAGAATTGAACCCTTCAACCCATTTGAATACCTGAAGATAAATACACACAAGTTTTCAAACACTTAACAGCTCCTGACACTATACAAGCCATGTGTCCATATCCAAATTAATAAATGTTGTAAAAGCTAAAAGTCCAAAGCTTCCTGAAGCGGCAAAACTTCGACATTTACATAGGTGGTTCCTCTTTAGTCATGCTCCTGCCAAGCACTTTTTCAAAGAAAATTAACCATTAAGAAGTAAAGACTTCATCATCCTTTCAGCAGGTTCTGAGCACAACCTTGGGATGTAAATAAAACATGTGCTCCAGTCCACTGAATGTTCACCTTTCCACATTGAACTCAGCTCCTAAGTTTCCTCGGGAGGGAGTTGGGTGTCCTAGCATTCAGTGACTAAGTTGGACTTAAACCCATCCCTTTAGCAGACTTTATAACCAAGTCTCTAGCCGAACCCTTCGTCAAGTGATCAGCTAAGTTCTGTTAAGATCTCACAAACTCTATAGATACCACCCCATTCATGATAAGCTCACGAATCATGCTATGTCTGACACCTAAGTGTCTAGACTTACCATTGTACATTTGGCTATAAGCCTTAGCCAATGTAGCTGCACTATCACACCGGATAGAAATAGGTGCTATAGGTTTAGGCCACAATGGAATCTCAAGAAGCAAGTTTTTCAACCATTCACTTCTTTACCGCATGCTAAAGCTACAAATTCATATTCCATTGTTGAACTGGTGATGCAAGTTTGCTTCTTGGATGCCCAAGAAATTGCACCTCCACCAAGTAGGAATACCCGCCACTTGGTAGACGAATTGTATTCAGTGTTACTGATCCAACTTGCATCAGTGTAACCTTCCAACACTGATGGGTAACCAGAATATGAGAGACTATAATCCATAGTTCTCTTCAAATACTTCAGTACCCTTTGAACTGCTTGCCAGGGATGAGCACTAGGATTACTAGTATACCTGCTCAATTTTCCCACTGCAAAACCAATATCGGGTCTTGTACAAGTCATGGCATACATCAGGCAGCCAATTACCCTAGAATACTCAAGTTGAGATACAGCCTTGCCATGATTTGGCATCAGCTTCTCACAAGTATCCATAGGTGTACTCACTGTAGTACAATCAAAGTAATTGAATTTCCTCAGCACCTTCTCAATATAATGAGACTGAGAGATAGAAATTCTTTTACTTTCATGTTTAATCCTTATACCAAGGATAACATCAGCCTCCCCATGTCTTTCATGGAGAACCTTGATGACAAAAATTCCTTTGTCAGGTCAACTTGATTTTGGTCAGTGCCAAAGATCAACATGTCATCAACATATAGACAAATGATGACTCCTTTACCGAATCATCAAATTTGCTATATACACATTTGTCAACCTGGTTAAGAACATAACCACTAGACAAAACCACTTCATCAAATTTTTGATGCCATTGCTTAGGTGCTTGCTTAAGTCCATAAAGAGACTTAATCAGTTTACACACCTTGTTTTCATTGCCAGGCATGATGAAGCCCTGAGGTTGGTTCATATAAACCTCCTCTTCCAATTCACCATTCAAGAAAGCGTCTTCACATCCATCGATGAATAACCGATTGTGAATAGATGCCAAAGCAATCAGCAGTCTTATGGTAATGATACGAGCCACAGGGGCATAAGTATCAAAATAGTCTATCCCTGACTTTTGTTTAAAGCCCTGAATAACTAGTCTAGCCTTGAACTTTTCAATAGTTCCATCTACCTTCATTTTCCTTTTGAAAATCCATTTGCAACCTAGAGGTTTGCATCCTGGTGGTAGATCAACCAACACCCAAGTGTTGTTGCCCATGATGGAATCCATCTCATCATTTATTGCTTCTTTCCAGAAAGCAATATCTTGGGACTTCATTGCTTCTTCAAATGTCTTGGGATCATCCTCAACAATGAAGCAATAGGAGTATTGGTCGAGACCTCATCCCGGTACCTTCAACTAAGTATAGTTGAAACTCAGGTCCAAATGACTTTGGAGTCTTGACCCTTTTGCTCTTCCTGAGCACAGGTTCAGTTTGTTGAACCACAACCTCATCGGGGACCACTGATGGTTCATCATCAGGGACCTCTGATACACCAGTGTCATGAGTTCCATTAGGAATCTTCTGACTTGGTCTAGGGACTGATGAGAATCTATTCTCATCAAAATCTGCATCCCTTGATTCAATTATTGTGTTAACTGAAACATGTTCATTAGGTTCAATAACATAGAACCTAAAAGCCTTGGAATGCTCGGCATATCCAACAAAGATGCAATCAATGCCTCTTTCACCCAAAGTCTTTTGCTTTGGATCAGGGAGTCTTACAACAGCCCTACAACCCCGGACCCTGAGATAGTTCAGGTTGGGTTTCCTTTTAGTCTAGAGTTCATAAGGGGTAACCTTGTTCCTTTTGTTGGGAACCCTATTTAATAAATAGCAAGCTGTTAACATAGCTTCACCCCAGAACCCTTGACTCAGTCCTGAATAGGACAACATGGAATTAACCATCTCCTTCACACCTGTTTTTCCTTTCAGAAATACCATTTTGCTGAGGAGTATAAGGGGCAGTCGTTTCATGGATTATTCCAACAGACTGAAAGTACTGAGTATCCATGTACTCACCTCCCCTATCAGTCCTTAATCTTTTGATCAAAGACCCAAGTTGTAATTCAACTTCAGTTTTAAACACTTTGAATTTATCTAATGCTTCATCCTTGGTATGTAACAAATAGACATAACAAAATCTAGAAGCATCATCAATAAATGTCACAAAGTACTTCTTATTTCCCAAAGAAGGAGTGGCATGCAAATCACACAGGTCACTGTGTATCAGCTCCAAGAGCTTAGTCTTACGACTAACACCCTGAAAGGGTTTCTTGGTTATCTTGGTCAACATGCAAGTTTTACACTTTTTAGTGTCCATGTCAAAAGCAGGGATTAAACCATCCCTAGACATATCTTGCATTCTTTTATAGTGAACATGACCAAGTCTAGCATGCCAAAGGGTAGAATCAGTCTGATCATATGTGGTCACAAAAGCTGAAATAACACTGTCAGTGGTAATATTAAGCCTGAACATTTGATTACATAAATAACCAAAACCAATAAAAACACCACATTTAGAAAGAACAAATTTATCAGATTCAATAACTTGTTTATATCCATGATTATTCAAAACACTACTTGAAACCAAGTTTTTCCTTATATCGGGAACATGAATAACATTAAACAAAGTTACAATCTTTCCAGAACTAAACCTAAGATCTACACAACCACGACCATGCACCAAGGCTGTTGACTCATTTCCCATGTGAAGAATAGAACCATCATTCAATGACTCATAAGTCTTGAACCAGCTTCTATCTTTACACACATGAACTGTTGCACCAGAGTCAACCCACCACGCAACATCATCATCCTGCACATAAAAAGATTCAGATACATATGTAACATAATAAATCTGAAAAGACTTATTAAACATATTCTGACCTTTCAGTGAGTTGGCTGAACCACCACTCCCTGAACCATTAGTGCCTGATCCATTGGCTTTACCACCAATTTTAACACCTTTGCAGTCCCTTTTAATGTGACCTGTTTTGCCACATTTCCAACAAGTAGGTGTTGCCTTCTTGTTTGGATCTGCCCTTGTGTTATCATGATATTTGCGTTTGCCTTTGTTGTCATTGTACCTGGTGGAGTTGTTATGCTCCACCATATTGACAACAGATGGTCCAGTAGCATTGCCACTCTTTGGCTTGTCATTATCCTGCACCTTGAGAGATTCCTCAATGTGCAGATGACTGCCCAACTCAACAAGAGTTAACTCCTCCTTCATATGTTTCAAGGTATGCTTGAAATCTTTCCATGAAGGAGGGAGTTTGTCAATGACACACGAGACTTTGATAGCCTCATCCATGTTCATTTGGTGTTGTGTAAACCTTCCAAGTATTCCAAGAAGTTCATTGTATTGTTCCATAACCGGTCTTGAATCAGTCATTTTGTAATTTGTGAAATTACTAACAAGGAACTTCTTACTTGATGCATCCTCAGCCATATATTTGGCATCCAAGGAATCCCACAGTTCTTTGGAAGATTCAAAGTTCTGATAAATATCAAACAAAGAATCAGACATACCATTCAGAATAAGACCTCTGCATATGTAGTCATCATTCTCCCATTTGCTCCTCCTCCTGATCTGCTCCACAGTAGCATCATCACCATCATCAGGAATAGGTGTGGTTAGCACATACACCACACTCATGCTTGACAGCAAGAAGTGCATCTTCTTCTGCCACCTCCTAAAGTCCACCCCTTCAAACTTGTCCAGCTTAGCAAAGTTTGAAGCCATGTGTTTCATTGCAGCAACGGCCATTGATTATCACAAAATAGTTTACTTTGATTGTTGGTGGGTATGTCCCAGAACAGGGTTAAGACAATCAATGACAGTAGCAATACCACTAGGTGGTTACCGGATATCACTTGGAATCGTGTGATCACTTTCCAAAGTAAACTATTCGACCCTAATGCCTGGGTATCACGAATATCTACTTGGGATAAGACCAAATGCAGTTAGAGAATTAGGCACAATTCTATAACCCTTTCGCTAATGAGTGTTTACGTTTTCTGTGTGTACTTCATGCATGTTAAGATCTCCTATATATAGGAGGTTACTCTTGAGCTATTCCAATGGAATTATGAGTATTAATCGGCCCATTAATAGCCTCATAATTATCCCCATTATAGCCGTTAGTGGTAACATGACCAATTAAACGTGGTCATAATGCAGTTGTAACTGCCATTTAGCAGTACTTTCCATAAGCAGTACTTTCCACTAGCAGTACTTTCACTTGCAGTGGAAGTACATATCGATGGAAACACTGCTATCAGATACTTTCATAGCACTATCAGTGGATACACTGCTTCAGTGGAAACACTGCTTATCAGTGGAAACCACAAGCAGTACTTTCCACAAGCAGTACTTTCCACAAGCAGTACTTTCACCAAGCAGTACTTTCACCAGTACTACCAATACAAACCACTATAAGAGTCAGGGTGTTCATGGACCTTATGGGTGTACACTCCGTACCTCCTAACCCATTACAAGGTGTGAACTAATCCCACAAGTGCACTAAATTTTCCAACATTGTTGTCATCAGAATCCCTTCCTTCTTCCTTTATCTTCTGGCTTGTGCTTCCAGTTTCATGGTGCATTTTAGACTTCCCTTGGTTATCTTGACACTTTATTATTGAGACTCTCCAATTGGATGCCAAAATGCTCGATCTTCTTCTTTCCTTGAATGTCCAAATCAGTGGGTTTGATCACATGACCTTTCTGGTCTTCATGGAAATTTTCTTTGCCCTTTGAAACATGTCCATCTGTTCAGTGTGTGATCCCCTGGCTGTATTATAATAATAGGTAAGAACATTCAAATAGAGATTGCAGCAGGCTTTAATCTCCTCACCATGCCCCATTGTCAGGCCAAGTATTTCAACTATGTAACCAAATTCATTTTGAAAAGTTATGCCTAAGTATCCCCTAATGTCTCCACAAGTTTATAAAGGTCCATAAGATGGATCTTTATACCATTTATATGTGGTGTTGAAGGGCCTGGTAAACCTTTTTTTAGATAGACAGCATAAAACCATATAAAAGCTTTGTTAAAATTTTCTCTAAACTTGTTCCATTCCTGACGAATAAGCATATCATTTTTAAGCAAATCTAGGAATGCAATAAAATCATTAAAATATGTAATATGTGTTGGGTAGTATACACCTTTGATGTAAATGAAATCATCTTCTTGTTGGGTAAACTCCATTAGTGTCTTTTTGCTTGGACACATGTATGCATAGTGTCCTGAATCATTACAAAGGAGGAACTACTACCCAACACTACACAACACCTATCCCAAAAGGAGACCCACTCCTTATTACAACACCATCAAGGATATCAATGTCCTTGGATACACCCTATCTCTACTTGTACATCGATACACCTTATCGATTATACACCCTTGGCATCTTTCACTAATGCCACTTGTCTTGACTTCTAGGCACCTTTCACTAATGCTCTTGACACGAACGTTTGGCACCTTTCACTAATGCCCTTGACACGGACATTTGGCACCTTTCACTAATGCCTTCGTCTTGACTCATTTGGCATCCTTCACTAATGCCTTTGACATGGACGTTAAGCACCTTTCACTAATACCTATGTCTTGACTCTTTCGGCATCCTTCACCAATGCCTTTGAAATGGACGTTAAGCACCTTTCACTAATGCCTACGTCTTGACTCTTTCGGCATCTTTCACTAATGCCTTCGACACAACATTTCTATGGAGGAAGAAAGAACTATCAACAAGAGTACCTAAGTAGTCTTGATGATGACGAAGCATGGCATCTCATGGACTTTAGCTTGCTTGACTTCAAGAGGTGGTGATCTCGCCTTTAAGAGGAACCAAGAGAATCACACAAAAACAAAACTACATACAAAGATCACTTGGATCTTGTGGTTAGATAGTTCGCAACTCAAAGAGAAAATATATGTGAAAGGGTTGAGTTACAATAAAAAAATGGCTCACTATTTATAGAGAGAAATGTGCTACTTTCCCACGAATCCCACGGATCCCTTACTTGAGGGATTCATCCAGTATAAAGTGGGGGAACCGTGGGACGCTCCTCTTTGCCCATGAGTTTTGGGTCATGGGCCATGGGTATCCAAGTAGATACAATGTATCTACTAGATGCAATGCATCTAGTCCATGGGTCATGGGTTAAATCCATGGGTCATGGGTAAAAACCATTCTGACTTAAGCATGATGTCATGCAATGGGTTATGGGTTGTGCTCCATTGGTATGAGTCATGGACTTTGGGTTAAACCCAACTACATTCAATGTATTTGGTCAATGGGCAAAATACTTAAACTTCTACCCATTATATTACCCATTATAATACATACGAATTATGTATATATCTACCCAATATGTAAACACTAATTGTTGTACATATGTATTACTAAATTATAAAATCTCTACTATTTGTTTAGTGTTTTATGTGAAAACGTAAGTGTGTTAGTAAACTATTTGCTCAAACTATTTACCTATTTTATTTGTTTCGTTAAAATGATTTTACGTTTGTTATCGACAAAACATTAGAAGATCGTAAAATATAAATAAACGTTTTTACGGCTTATTTGTATTAACAGGTGATATCAGTGTTTGGTGTGTTTGTGAGGTTTTCAGTGCCTGCAACTTCTTTCGGTTTTCCCTTGTTTGGACAGTTCTTGGCTATGTGTCCCCTAAGTCTGCATTCAAAACAGACATATTTCTTATGTCTCTCCAAGGTTGCTTGTTTCTGTGATAATTGGTTATTATACACATGAAACTCTTCTAGTTTCTTTTTCAGCATATCCTTGCATTCACTTGAAATTTGCTTTAAGCACTTTCCAAATTTTGATTCATTCTTCCTCTTGACTTGTCTCTGAATAAACTCCCTTTGAGATATGTTGTGCTTAGTTTTCCCAAGCCTTTGGCTCTAATGCCACAGATTACAAGTGCCAACATATCCTTTGTAGGGGTTGAGTAGTTTAGGCCATTTGGTATCAGGTTGTGAATGGTAGAGTACCATTCTTGTGCGGTGTTTGAGAGATAATGTGTAGGAAAATAGGTGCAGTAAAACTGGGAATATGGAGGGAAAGTAATAACAAGAAATAATTGTTATTTTGATTGATAATAAACTGTTAAATACAATGCATTTATATAGTTTATGAACAGATATGATGAATGGGTGTGACGGTTCAGATTTGACCCATAAGTCACAACCATTTATAGATAACTGTCAACCGTATAACTTCCAAACGACCAAACTAACTATAACTAACTTATGACATGTCATCAATCCTATTTCTAGTGTTTTCTACAACCTTGTTGTTTACATGACTGCAAATAAAAATAGATACAATAGTAATAATTGTCGGTTAACAAAGCTATGAATTAAGATATGTTTGATCTTAAGACTTCCAACAAAATCCACCAATTTAAGACGTTAGCCAAAATATAACCCAAAACAACCAATTCACCGTAAATGGGTGAAATAGACAAAATTATAGATAACCTGCTAACACTTGTTCAGCATATTCATACACAGATTCGGAAAACAAATTTGAAATATAAGTTATCAAGATGAAGCAACATGAGCCGGAACCAGAACACTGATCATATAAAGGGGAATACGCAAAAGATGAATTGCAAGATGGCAGGTCAGGTACCAGGTAGAAATGATTACTTAGAAACTGGACGGGTCATGTTTTAAACATTATTGTTGATAGATAGAAATGTGGCAGTTAATTAGTTTAGGTTTTAAAAGGTGTGTTGATTCATGAAACGGTATCTATGTAACAACACAACTTTTGTATGTGTCGATTCATCTAGTATATATAGATTAGGATTCTGTAAACAATTAGTTAACCCTTCCTGTTTATAATATCAAATTTATTAAGGGTTCAACCCATCTTCTTTGTTTCCTTTTTTATTGATTCTTGAATGGTGATTATACACATGATGTTGTTTGATCAATTCGATTCTTGAGATACGAAGATTGAAGACCTGTAAACAATTAAATTATTAAGAAAATAAAGTTATTATGATCGACGAAAATCTGGTTTTATAGATAAAACTACTCAGAAAGGTGATTAAACAAATAGTTATTCATCGCTGAGTGCTTCTTATACGTTGACAGCTAACAAAGTGTGCTCTAAATGACCGCTAGGCCCACTGAAACACTTAGCAAAGAGATCTTGTTAACACACGCTCTTAACTTCACATTTTGAGTAATCCCAAGACAGTTCCTGTAACACGCTAGAGTCAAGCACTTGTTGCTTGTATAGTTTGAAATTTTGAACCATTTACTTACGGATCAATTCAGGTTATGTTTTATAACAAATGGGTCAACCAGCTGAATTCAAAGTTAGCCTAAACTGGAAACTGGTCAAATGGGCTGAATACGCTGAAAGCCGGCCAAAGTGTACTTTTGATGCATAAAACCTTCTAAACTTTTTTTTATCTAGACCACCCTTCAGCAACACGAGCTAAAGGAGCTTAAGTTCTAGCTTGAGCCTTGTTTCAGGCTCGCTTAATAAACGAACTCAAGTCCATATTTGGTTCGGACATGTTACCTTTAAGGAAGCATGCAAGTTGTAAGGGGAAAGCATTGTAGGAAAATAATACTCCTTCTATGTACTTGTCTCTTTTTTACCATAGTAAAACTTGAACAACTATGAATCTTCACTACAAGATACTTCATCACTTTACCCTATATTTTTCAAGAAATTTTAGCATGTATTAACTGAACAATGCATCAAAAAGAGGAATAAGTAAACCATGTTTTCTTTTATTTTATATTAAATGAACCAACCACTTCTACGTTAATTCTTTAGACCTCAACTACATTAACCCTTTCCTTATTTCCTTGTAATCTAGCTCCTTGCTAGTTTGTGTTTAATAAAATCGCCGTTCAAAAAAAAAAAAGTTTATTGAGTTGTGAGCATGAAAAAGAAGTACTTGTATAGGATGAAAATGAGACATTGCTTAGGCATTGGCCTCTCTGAGTATCGGGTAGGGTCGGGCACAAGTTAAGCATCTATTTGTAAACAAAAACAAGTGTACTAATTAAGGAAATTTAATTGTTAGTCAGATTAATTATTTCCTATGCATTGGCATTTGAGTCTTTGGCAAGGTTGGGGACATGTTAAACGTCTTTTTGTGAAGAAAACTAGTGTATTAAGCCAAATTAATCTAGAGTCAAAATTATTAGTATAGTTCACGTCCGATACACAAAATCTACCGAAACGTGCATCAACGTAGTTGTTAATTTTGATTTGCTTCTTGTTCAGTTTATTTTAAGTGGCAAAGGTATTACTGGCCATAAAGTCTGAGAGGAAGCTAGAGCACCCAAATAACATGTACAAAGAAGCCTAGAAGACACCTATAAGCAAAAGAGAAAACTTATGAAGTAGGCATAGCTTATCCAAACTACTTATCTACTTGTTTTGAGCAAGAAGTTTAGGGTGGCTTATTCCAATTTCATAAGCACATAAACAGTTTAAATAAGCATCTTAAATAAATTCATCTCATTTTGCCTATTCAACTGTGATTTTACTTGCAATCACTAGAAATGTTGATGAAATGTTATTTTAACAGATATCTTATGACTCTATTGACCCACACTGTCTTCGCAATTGACTCCTAGCTAATTTGACCTTAAACACATGTTTGCAATTCTAATCCATAACCAATACAACACTTATTTAGGTTTGCATTTCCAAAATACAGATTTTTTCTCTAGTAGCAAAAGATTAACATCACTAATCCTTCCCGATATTCCAGTTTAATCTACTAAATGGGCTAGAAATAATACGTTGGCTTATGATTTGGTCCATGTCTTATTTTTACCAGTTCATCATCTTATTTAAAGTTACTTCTAATGCAGCTCTATCACCAAATTGCTTTTGTGAAATAAAAATTTTCCATTGCATTTCGTTTTGACGACTTCTTCAAACCATATACTAAAAGGAATGTGTAGCCGAAACGTTATTACCGATATTACAGACACTGGATAAGTCGAAAAACTTATTTTTGGCTAATACTAAAAGGATTGTGCAGCCGAAACGGCCTTAACAATATTACAGGCATTGGACAAGTCGAAAAACTTATTTCTGGCTAAAGATGATGTAAAAGAAATCCTTAAAAAGGAAATAAGAAAAAAAAACATTAGGAGAATAGTAAAAGTGGTATGTTTTAAATAACCTTTTATTCGACTAGGGCAAATTTAATGAGGATACATTTGTTATTATGAAAAAGTTATGTGTCCTTTAATTTCTATTTCACCTAATACATACATATACAAAGAAGCTTGCATATTTATGTCGATGACGTACAGTTACGATCAGCCAAATAAGCAACCCCATAAGCTAACAATACCTATAGTTTTTTCTTTGTCTTGAATCAACAAAATTGTACATATGTCTTTAGGCAAGAAGCAAGCTTTGTCTTTTAATTATGTGCGGAATAGTGAGATGTGAATAGTAAATTACAAGCCTAAGATATTTTTTCATTTAAGTTGGCTTTATTTTCCCGCGGACATGTTTAGCGGGTTTATAGAATAATCATCTCCAAAAGTGACCTAGTCATAAGTTGCCCCTAAAGTTTCATCGGAAATCATGGTTCAAGCATTGTTTGGTAAAACATTTTTGGATAAGAAAATTTGTATTTCGGCTAGGCCACGAACATGACAACAGAAAAAACTCGGCTTCCCCATATAACCTGGATAAGTATCCTTTTTTCGTTTATCAGAGTTTAATCTAAACCTTCTTAATGAATACATCATACATATGAAAACCCCAGTAACTGAAATCATGATATACCATTAAGTAATTCCACATAAAATTAAAAGGCAATGCTAGCCTAACTTGGTTAAATAATTAAATCATGTTTGATAATAAATTAAGTGCAAGAGTGGTAGGGTGTAAATAGGACCTTGCTTGCTACATTAACAGCTATCTTCATCAATTGTGAGTATCAAGACTTTAAATGCTAATTCATTAAATTTGTTAGGTAGTGATGTAGGGCTTCATTTATAGATATTGCAAAGGCTTCACATCACAATTCAGATTTCAGAAAGTATACCCTCACATAGAAAGCACATCACACAGATCACAATCCTAAACCCTTAATCCACCGTCCATTCAGTTTCCAATCCAACGCCTCACATTTTCACCCTTCCCACACTCAAAACATTTCAAAACCCCACCTTCACCCCTATAAAACCCTAAAAAGTAATACAAGCAACCCTAAAAACATACTAAACCTAAGTATATATAGTATGTTATTCTCTTTTTCTATAAGAGAAAACAAACACCACATCTTCCATTAGTATGTTAGCCCGAAGTGTTGGTCACACAATCACTACTATTTGTTCAAGAAATATGTTCAAACAAAAACCCCTACAAAACTCATTCCCATGCACATTCTCAAACCCATATTTGTTTATTCTGTTATTGTACGATACACAAGCAAATAACCTTTCTTTCATTATTGAAATAGGTGGTGTCGGAATTGTAACAAACAGGTATATTTGATACTTTCATCTTTTCCTTTTTATGGCACATTTTAATTGTTCATATAAACCCGTCTAATAAGAAAACTGCACACTGTCTTAAATAAAAAGTTTTTAACGCGTTTGAAGGGGTAGACTTGTCAAAGGGATCATTAAAATCGACATTCATTTTACCTATCTTAAACTGAATAATTTTTTGGTAGGAAATATAATGGGACCGAGGGAGTGATATGCTTTGTTATGACACATTTGTGATAAGTAAACGAATATGCCCCAGAGGTGATGAGGGGTAGAAAATATTTTGCAATTGCGCATGATGTAATACATACGATTGAGTACACAAACAAGAATATTTTAAAAGATTACCATATTCACAAGAAATATATTTGTGTATCACTCGTCTCGAAAGTCCTGTCAAAATTATGTAAGTATTGAATTATTGATATATCTATCTCTTAGCAGTTAGCATACGTTTGTGTAACCGGGAATTTGTAGTTTTTTTTTTTAATTGTGGTTTTGAAGAATCATTAACAATAAACAAGGAGTATAACAATCAGTACGGAAGAAATATTCTCATGAAATGATCTATACTACATATAAAGAGAAAACATGTTTGGTTAAAACTTAAAAACTTAAAAATGAGTAATGTTTTTAAACTAAAATAACCTACGTAGTGTGAACTAGTATTATTTTTATTATTTTATGTATATATCAAAACAGCAAAACCACCTTATTATCATTTCCTTATGTAACTCAAAACAACAAAACCTTACAAATCGCATAAATCAACACCTTATATAACTCAAAACAGCAAAACCACCTTATTATCATTTCATTATGTAACTCAAAACAACAAAACCTTACAAATCGCATAAATCAACACGTTATATAACTCAAAACAGCAAAAACTTATTATCATTTTATATTAATAAACCCAATATTCACAAAACCTAAACACGAAAAAAACGTAAACAAACAGAATTTTACCAAATAATAGAGTCGGATGCTCTGAGTGGACGTTAACGTCTCGGAGCCAAGTAGGCTTACGCCCAGCAGCTGATAGCTCATACACTCGCACGAGATCTGCATCGGTGGGATCCAACTTTAGGCCTGTGAACGCCGACATTTTTAACAAGAGTTTTTGTTGCTGCGATTTAGGTGATGTGTGAAAATCGGATTGATATGTGATATATATAGTGCCTCTTTTAGGGTTTCGCAGCTTTTAGTGGGCCAGATCAGCAACCCAAAAACTTTCATTGGGCTCGTGATCCAACTCAAATAGTTTTTGGGTTGCTGATCTGCCCACTAAAAGCTACGAAACCCTAAAAAAGGCACTATATATATCACATATCAATATGATTTTCACACATAACCTAAATCGCAGCAACAAAAACTCTTGTTAAAAATGTCGGCGTTCACAGGCCTAAAGTTTTTTTTGGGTAAAGGGGAGTAATCCTGCACCCTGGTAAAATATTATTAACCAAACGTTTAAAGTACAAAGGGCGAGGGTGAATTCCCTCGCCACAGTCCCTTAGGACACTTACAGACACTCATATAAACGTGACAAACCACGCTTATAACAAACATTGAACACAAACTACAACGACTATATATAAAAAATAAAAAGCTATTCAAGTAGACAAATCCTTGAATCTTCCAATCGTCATAGTAGTTCAAACTTCCAGCTTCAACCAATTGCTTTTTCTATTAGTATTATGCAAAATGCATAATCTAATAACCTAATAAGAGTGACTTCCGTAGCAAATCGAATTTGAAGCATAAACATGGTCTAATCGACCCAACCTTCCAGCATCACAAAATCAAATCCATTTGCAACCTCTATTAGAATTATGCACAAAGCATAATCTAACAACCGAATAAGAGAGCAATCCATAGCAAATCGAATTTGAAACATAACAAGGGTACAAGCGACCCTAACTTCCATAGAACGCATAACCAGAAAATGATCCGCAACATGATAATCAATAGCAGCAAGATCAATTAACCAAAAATAGAGTTTTTGAATAAGAACCCTAAAACTTAACTTCCATCTCTCTAAAACCCATGTTCATAGCATAAACATCATGATTAGAACATACGAATAACAAACAACCCCTTGCAAAGGTTGACGTTCAATTCAACAACCAGATCCATCGTCACCAACAAGCATAGCATATCAATAAGATACGAAACCCTAAGAATTAGGGATTCGTAAGTCAATAAGCACAGCAAATCCCAACCAGATCGCACCATGTTAAAGATAATCGATCTATAAAAATAAACCGACTAGATTCAATTGCAGGAACATGCCACGATCACCAACCAATCAAAGATATAACATATACCACCAGCAAGAATCCCTAAGAATTAGGGATTCGTAAGTCAATAAGCACAGCAAGCAACCTGATATATGTACACCACCAGCAAGAATCGAATGACAATAAAGAAACCCTAGAAAGGGTTTCGCATTAAGCACATGAGCATGACCCATAATAACACAAACGATCAAGGAGAAAAAAGTAGCAGCGATTAGGGATTCCTTGATCGCCTGAATTCGTTAATATGATGAAGAAAACAACTCGCCGCCTTCCTGAATAAAACCCCACCCTAGGAACGATTGCATATCAGTTAATGAATTAGAACAGGATCAAACGAACCTGAACCAATAAATTAAAAGATAGAGAGGCGTTTTAGGAGAGGGTTATGGACGGATTTGTAAGAGGGAAGGGGCGGCCGGATTCTCACAGGCCTAAAGTTGGATCCCACAGATGCAGATCTCATGCGAGTGTATGAGCTATCAGCTGCTGGGCGTAAGCCTACTTGGCTCCGAGACTTTAACGTCTACTCAGAGCATCCGACTCTACTATTTGGTAAAATTCTGATTGTTTATGTTTTTTTCGTGTTTAGGTTTTGTGAATATTGGGTTTATTAATATGAAATGATAATAAGTTTTTGCAGTTATATAACGTGTTGATTTATGCGATTTGTAAGGTTTTGTTGTTTTGAGTTACATAATGAAATGATAATAAGGTGGTTTTGCTGTTTTGAGTTATATAAGGTGTTGATTTATGCGATTTGTAAGGTTTTGCTGTTTGAGTTACATAATGAAATGATAATAAGGTGGTTTTGCTATTTTGAGTTAATGAAATGATAATAAGGTGTTGATTTATGCGATTTGTAAGGACATAAGGTGCTGATTTATGCGATTTGTAAGGTTTTGCTGTTTTGAGTTAATGAAAAGATAATAAGGTGCTTTTGCTGTTTTGAGTTACATAATGAAATAAGCAAACTCATGGTGGTTCCTTTTTCATCAGCCCCTACTACGAATCACAGATTCTGCAAACTTATGATGATCAGGCGGCCTATTAGATTGTCGGGTTTTATCGGTTGTGTACCATGTTTCATTAAAGTATCTTTTGTACTCAGTGTATGTTCATGTTTAAACTGTAGTTAGTTTAAACATGGTTTATGGTTTAGGTAATCACTTTCTATGTAACCAGTGTATTTGGGTCGTACTCAGTTTAGGTTATCATTTTTTATCTATGTAATCAGTGTATGTTCATGTTTAAATTGTAGTCAGTTTAAATATGATTTATGGTTTAGGTTATCTGTCTCTATGTAACCGGTGTATCTTTTGTACTCAGTTTATGTTATCACTTTCTATGTATGCATTGAATCTAAGTTTATCGTACCATTTTATGTTTGGTTTTTCTGTATTTTATCTTTTGTTGCTTTAGTTTATCATGTTGGTGTGGTTATTTTAGCTAATATGTTTCAATCTATCTACATGCTGGACTTCCTATTGTTCTAAATCAAGCCAAAGTGTTTGAGAAGAAAGGTATAAATCCTACAATGTATGCCATCACCTTTAAGAATGCACTGTTTGGTGATTGCGGTATTTGGGTTTGCATATTCTTATACTGTTTGACACATGGGAAGCATTGGCTGTGGATAATGATGTTTAGGCCGCTCTTGACTAGTGTGAGCATATAGCTAGGTTTTTTTCAAACACAGAGTTTGTAGTTGGTAGACTTGTCGACTATGGGTGTTGTAATTCGAACAATTATATTTTGTTGTACTAGAATTTGTATTATGGTACAAGTTTATATGTTGGGACAACTAGTAGAAATCCTGTTTCGGATATGTTATGTAATGTGATCCCTGTTATGGGACTAGTTTATTTTGTAATTGTGGTTGTCATATAGGTATCCTTGTCCATTAAAATGTTTTGGATTTTTTTTGGCTCATGGCTTGTTCTTGGGTATAAGAATGCACAAAAGGGCAGATCACAGACAATAAGATTAATCATCTTGTAAAACTTTTTGTTTTTTAGCTCTTTTGAACATGTGGAGTACTCCCGCAATCACTAGTAAGAGCATTTGATAATTTGGTTAAGCTTGTTTGGTTTATATATTTGAAGTAAGGTTACTACTGACTTAGATAACATTTTATTTGCAGAACACTAGTAGGTTGTGGAAAAATTGATTTAAACATTGCTAATGATATTCCGGCTAGGAAGTTGTTAGACCAGGAAGTGATTTGCATTGATGTTGAGGTCAAACATAAAGTTGTTCAGGTATACTTATTTAATTTCGGTCCGTACTCCCATCACCTAGACCATCAAATATATCTTATCAATTGTTACTAATAATGCATGCATACATCATCAATCTTATAGATATCACGAAGACAATAACAAAAGTAACCAAGCACAGTTCACTTAATAGAAATTGAAACGTTACTTAAGTACAATATTATACAAATAAGGGTTTCACAACAGACACGTTAGCACAACACACGACACAAACATAGATTAAACAAAGAAATACCACAACCTTTATTTGAAAAAGATCCTATACAATTACGACCCCTCAGAAACACAAAGAAGGCTATAACATTTATTTTCTTTTCCTTGGTTGGTTTGATTCATCATTAGAGGCTGATTTGCCTCTAAGTGTCTTGCAATGTGGTACCTTAAGTTTAATACTACCACTTGGTTTAACACCTTCTACTTTTTCCTCACCGTATACTTGTCGTCTTAGGTCTTCTAGAATTTCAGCTGGCATTTGCTTATTTGGTTCAGCATACTAGGATAGACATATATAGATTGTTTCCCACACACAAAAAATGCTAAGCATACAATTTACGACATAAGCATTAAACAAGATTTTGGTTACTTAAATAAACAAAACATAGCACTAGAAATCATCCAAGTGATAAGGATTAGATGATTTCGGGTATGAATTTAGGTTGATGCCAGAATTAGATGGTTCACCGCCCAGACCAGATCACTCTCATAAAGGTTGTTACATGGTTCACCCATCTAATGTATGTCATCCCAATCCACGTAAATTCTTCTATTATGAAAATAGTCATTGTCCACATCTGTTTTCGGCTCGACTATCACTTATCTTTTAGTAAATTCTTCCCTCGTATCCAACACCACGTTTCTCCTTGCATCTTCTGATATAGGATCTTGTATCACTGGTTTCCCCTTATCTGACCCACTGTTGCTTGTCTTACGGTGTTGCGAGCATATTTATTTTATCTTGTTAGACTACAAAACAAACATGAATTATACATTTGTAGCAAGTTTCAAAATTACCTCTGTTCTTGGCAATGGTTCCATACATGCTTCACGGGAGTGGCCTTTGGAGCCACACCTGCCACATTTTCTAACTTTCGGCTCCCAATTTTTTTGATGGAATACGATCTTTGTCTTTTGGTCTTCTTGATTGTCGCTTATCCATGACCGGAGGTAAAACCTTTTTCAAGTTACCTGGATTATGTCAATTGGATTCTTCTGGCAAAGGAAATACCATTTCATGATATGTGCCTTTGAGGTTGGTTTTCGTAAACCATGGTAACGTCCATTTTTTATAGTTAGTCAAAGATTCTGCCTTACACACGGCACACACATGACCACATGGTAGACCCTAAAGTTACCATTTCCTGCAAGTGGAACGTAAACAAATGCCAGTCACCAACAAACAACTTGCATCTTAATAAACAACGTGTTTATAGTAGATACCTGCAAGTGCATTCCCTTTTTAAAAAATCAACCATATGACAATTATGATGGTCTAGTACTTGGTACACGGCACACATGGCAATGCCTCTAACTTCCCAGTTAGCACTCTTTAACATTTTGTCCTGCACCTTCGCAGTTGCCCAATCTGTAAGTTCAAATTCCGGTGCCACTAAACAATTGGTGAAAAAAAAACTTGTTATTATTTATAAACGAAAAACATATACCAAGAAAAATTATTGCATCAATAATTGAGAGACTACAACCACGAAGTATTTACCTTGATATTTTTCTCGACATTCAAAATACCAGTCTTGCAAAAGCCTTATGTAATACTCCATAAGCATTGTTATTGGAACCTTTCAAATTGGGCAGTGTAAGCCAAGTTATATTTTTAAGACCGGCTTATCAGTTGTTACTGGTTTAGGTCCAGCAGTGACATCCAATTGGGCAGTACCCTGAGACCCGCTTCTTTCTCTTTTACCTCCTGAAGGGGTAAAAGTCCCAGGTGAGACTCGAACCTGAAACCTCCCCTAGCCAAACATCTCCTACCCAAGGCACCTTAAACCTTGGTAGCCAATTGAGCTAGCCAAGTTGGTTTAATTGTAAGCCAGGTTAATTGTTACCTATGCATCGGCGTTCCGAGTCTTTGGCAAGGTTTGGGACATGTTAAACGTCTTTTTGTGAAGAAAACTAGCGTATTAAGCCAAATTAATCTAGAGTCAAAAAACTCAAAATTATTAGTATGGTTCACGTCCGATACACAAAATCTACCGAAAACATGCATCAACGTAGTTGTTACTTTTGATTTGCTTCTCGTCCAGTTTATTTTACAATGGCAAAGGTATTACTGGCCTTAAAGGCTGAGAGCTGAGGAAGCTAGAGCACCCAAATAACATGCACAAAAGAATCCTAGAAGACACCTATAAGCAAACCAGAAAACTAATGAAGTAGGCATAGCTTATCCAAACAACTTATCTACTTGTTTTGAGCAAGAAGTTTTGGGTGGCTTATTCCAACTTCATAAGCACATAAGCAGTTTAAATTATAAGCATCTTAATTGATTCATCTCATTTTACCTATTCAACTGTGATTTTACTTGCAGTGACATCCAATCACTAGAAATGTTGACGAAATATTATTTTAACAGAGATCTTATGACTCTATTGACCCACACTGTCTTCGCCATTGACTCCTAGCTAATTTGACATTAAACACATGTTTGCAAGTCTAATCCGTAATCAGTACAACACTTATGTAGGTTTGCATTTCCTAAATAGAGCTTTTTTCTCTAGTAGCAAAAGATTAACATCACTAATCCTTCTGGTATTCCAGTTTAATCAACTAAATGGGTAGAAATAATACGTTGGCTTATGATTTGGTCCATGTCTTATTTTAACAGTTCATCGTCTTATTTAAAGTTACTTCAAAATGCAGCTCTATCACCAAATTGCTTTTGTGAAATACAAATTTTCCATTAGGAGAATATTAAAAGTGGCATGTTTTAAATAACCTTTTCTTCAACTAGGCTATATTTACAAAGTTCCAATATTGCATGGAGCTTAGCGATTATGTGCGCAATAATGAAATGAGAATAGCAAATTTACAAATCTAATATTTTTTGTCATTTAACCTGGCTTTATTTTCTGGCGGACATGTTTAGCGGATTATAGAAGTAATTATCTCCAAAGTGACCTAGTGGCAAGTTGCCCCTAAAGTTTCATCGGAAATTATGGTTCGAACATTGTTTGGTAAAACATTTGGGATAAGAAAAGTTGTATTTCGGCTAAGCCAAGAACATGACAACAGAAAAAACTCGGCTTCCCCATATAACTTGGATAAGGATCCTTTTTTTGTTTATCAGCTTTTAATCTAAACCTTCTTAATGAATACATCATATACACATGAAAACACCATTAGAAGGAAATGCTAGCCTAAATTTCACATTGAAGATTAACTTCGTTAAATAATTAAATCATGTTTGATAATAAATTAAGTGCAAGAGTGGTGTAGGGTGTAGATGTGGACCTTGCTTGCTACATATTGAAACGTTTAACAACTATCTTGATGAATTGTGACAAGAAAGACCTTGAATGCTAATTCAATAAATTGTTTGGTAGTGATGTCGGGCTTCATTTTTTATATTGCATAGGCTTCACATCACAATTCAGAAAGTATACACTCATGTAGAAAGCACATCACACGGATCACGATCCCAAACCCTTAATCCACCGTCCATTGACTTTTCAATCCAACGCCTCACCTTTTCACCCTTCCCACACTCAAGACATTTCAAAAACCTCGCCTTCACACCTATAAAACCCCCCAAAAATAATACAAGCAACCCTAAAAAAATACAAAACCTAAGTATATATAGTTTTCTCTCTAAAAAAACACACAACCACCATCTTTTTATCATAGAAAACAAACGCCACATCTTCCTAGTAGTATGTTATCCCCAACTGTTGGTCACACAGTTACTACTATTTGTTCAAGAAATATATTCAAACAAAAACAACTCCAACAGAACTCACACCAATGCACATTCTCAAACCCATCTTTGTTTATGTTGTTATTTTATGATGTACAAGCAAAGAATCTTCCTTTCATTGTTGAAATAGGTGGTCTCGGAAATGAAACAAACGTCCAATCTCGGTGAGTTTTGATGATTAATTTCATATATACTCAAAGTGCAAGTTTTGAATGCATTATGTACAATGTTTTTAATGCATATTTGTACTAAAATGAGTGGAGATATGAAATCATTAACTAAATTCTTCTAGAATTGACTTTGTACCAAATATGTCTTTCAAAATATACTAAAAAAAATATTTTAATGTTATGGGTTGGTCCCCTTTTTTTATTCAGTAAGTGCATGAACAAAAGATTAACCAATTGAAGAACTTATGTTTTGTCCATGTCAATTAATTGGATCGCTCAGTCATCTGGCTTAATCAAGTTTTCTCTATAACATAAATCATAAATCAGTGGTAAAATTGTCGTCCATGGTCTATGAAGCACCATCGATCACATTTTAATTTTTTTTATAGCATATGAGTCGCAATATAATTTCTTAATTTTGAGTTAACTCATGGTATATAAACACTAAAACTAGTTGTTGAGTTAAAATTTATTATATCCAAATGTAGAGACTAGATTAAACAATATGTAAAATACAAGTTAAATAAATAAAAAAGCCTAGTGACTATAAAAATAGTTGCTTTTTAGGGTTTATGCTACAGTCCCTAATTAATTTTATCCTTCAATTTTCAGGGTTTCTACCAGAGTCCCCTTCTCCTGCAAGACCCTACCCATCTCACTGAGAACCGCCCAGACCCAATTCACGGGAATATGTACTTCTTTATAACAACAAGGAGACGATCTAGCCTCGGCTACCGGCGTAGAGTGCACGGTGAAGAGATATGGGTGCAGAGTGGAAGTAAGATTGATATTTTCTATGATAATAATGTAATAGTTGGGTGTAAAAGAGTTTTTTATTTCCCTTTAAATATATAAGCTAAAAACAAGTTTGTATGGTGGAACTAATAAACAAGTTTCTACTTCACCCTTTTGGCAGCTAAAAACACCAAAATATGAACATAGGGGACAAGAATGTGATAATAGCCAATTTTTTGGGACACAAATACCTGTTCTATGGTCAGGAATCTGCACACAAGTGCGATGAACCACATCAAAAAAGCTCTGGCAAACCAGCTTGGTTTCAATCATCTCAATGTGAAAAAAACTCGGGTCAGAGCATATGGGCGTCTTTTACCATAACAAGATTTACAGTCTCTCAAAGCAATTGGGGTTCAGTACAAGATGCCATCATCTGAATAACAATAAACGTTACAGAACTTGATGCTGGTTGACATACTTGTTGGCCCGTTTTTATGGATCTTTAATCAAGTTATACCAAATATAATGAAATAGACTTTTATTTCTACAAATCTGTCATCATGTTTCTTACATAAATGTTCTAAGTATAAATACTAAATGAATGGGTACTAGTGAACCATTGTGTCGGTTCAAGGATATGACAGTTACAGCATAACTGTCATATAACCGTTTCTTTATAACTGCTTCTGTTGACTTTTAAAGTCTGACTTTCGTTGGTTGACTTTCGTTGACCGGGTCATAGTGGATTGTGATGGGTCAGAGTGGGTCGATGGTGATTAACCCAATATTCTCCCCCTTAATCACAATCGATGCGACGTAGGTCTTTAAGCCTTCTTGATTCATCTTCTGGTTAAATCCACCATCTGAGCTTTTAATTCCTTGTAGTGCTTGTGATCATCCTTATATCCAGGTGGATCAATTTTCCTTTAGTTATTTCCACCTTTTCTTCTGTGATCTTCATTATGTCCATGTTGATCCGGTTATTTCCACCTTTTTCTTCTGTGATCTTCATTATGTCCATGTTGATCTGGTTATTTCCACCTTTGTGATCTTCCTTAAGTCCAGGTTGATCTGGTTATTTCCACCTTTGTGATCTTCCTTAAATCCAGGTTGATCATGTTCTTCCGGTTATTTCCACCTTTGTGATCTTCCTTAAGTCCAGGTTGATCATGTTCTTCTGGTTATTTCCACCTTTGTGATCTTCCTTAAGTCAGGTTGATCATATTTTCTTGGTTCTTCTTCAACAGTTGCCATAAGCAATGTTGGTTCTAAGTCTTCTTCAATGAGATTAGATTCTTCTTCTTTCTTTGATGGACATTTGTTTGCAAAATGCCCATACTTCTTGCATTTAAAACACATCACCTTACTCTTATCATGAGTAAATTTATTTGAGTTGCTGTTTGATTTTTCCTTGAAATTATTTTCTTGGTCTCGCAACAAATCATGTCCACATTTTGCACAATGTCTTCCGTGAGTAATGTTATTCTTGTGATGTGTAAACAATAACTTATATTGATCGTTATTGTTCTTATTCTTCTTAAACTTTATTATTTCCTTGTATGTCTTGAGTCTCCCAATTGCTTCTTCCATCGTCATTTCACTTAGGTCGGAGTATTGCTCTATTGATGCAACTATTTGCAGATACCTATCGGGTACAACATTTAATAGTTCCCGTACTAAGGTTTCATCTTTTATGGTGTGTCCTAGACTAGCGGCTTTGTTTACGAGTGTTGTTAGTTCTGTAGCAAAGGTGTCAATTGTCTCGTCTTCCTTCATTTGTAACATCTCAAAATCAGATTTGAGTGTTTGTAGTCTTGCTTGTTGAACTCTATCTTCGCCAACGTGTCTAGTTTTTAAAGCATTCCAAATGTCATTAGCGGTTTTGTGCTTTGTTATTTGAAGTAATTGTTCCTCGGGTAAGGCTTGATAAAGGAAAGCAATAGCGGTTTTCTCTTTTTTCTTATTGGGTTGAGTCGACTCAGTCAGCTCTATTGTTTCCCATAAGTTATTTGCTTCGAGAATGATTTTCATGCGAATTGCCCATAATGAGTAATTCGCGGGCTTTAGGATTGGGCATTGAAATTGGGGTGTACTATTTGTAAAATTAGTACTAGGTTCCTTATTTCCACTTCCTTTCGTCATATTTTAAATATATTGACAATAAAAAAAATCTCCAAAAATCTAACACGAGGTGTGTTAAAAAAGTGTTTTATTTTTCCTTATAGGCTATAAAACTTTATAGGACTGGTTTTTAAATCCAAAACTATCCTCGGAGATTATTATATTAAAAGCGAATAACCTAAAGTTAATTCCACTTTAAATGTTATTTCTAAATCAGTATACTAAGCAGTGTAATCACAAGGTTAATATACTATCCAAAAGTGATAAGATTCTAATTTTAAAGACAACTTATCAAAATAAAAACAATATATATCAAAGTAATATATAAAGTAAAATTGAAAGATTGTATTTGTAATCTTTTGGAACCTGGAGGGGTTGATGGTCTAACCCGATGCCCTAATAAAATCCTTTGTATGTGTGTGTGGCCCTAACTATGTATACGCGCCTCTTCTAATACTTGGCTCTTATCTCTTTTTAGTTGAGATAGTAAAATACCTATATCTTTATTTCCTTTTCTTTTCTGAGATAAAACTTTCAGTTTCTCTCTCTAGGGAAGATTACTTTGTTTCTTCTCCTTCTCCTTCTCCAATCAATGATGGTTAACCGCCTGTTTAACGGCTGTGTTTGACCGTCTCTTCTTCTTCTCCGGTGTTGGGTGTTCTTCGCGAGCACAATTAATCCTCCAATTGAAACCTAGGGTTTCGGATGATTTGGGGTTTTCTAATCCGTGAGAAGTATTATGAATGGAGTATGCAAATGAATCAATTGGGTCTCAATTGATCCTTCTGGGCTTGATTCCTTTAAAAGAACAGGTGTGTTTGTTCTAATTTCGAATCTTGATTTGTGCCCTAATTGATGACTTTCGTTTAGTTTTTAATTGAATCAAATATAAACGATTTACTTCGTTTTTCTGATCCTATTGGATTGGGTAAAAAAAGAAAAACTAATTTCGATGAGAGAAAAAAATTTTCTTTGCGAAATTTTTGTCGAGACTTTTTTTTTTTTTTTTTTTGATTCTGGAACTAAACGAATGGATTGGTATATGATGATTTTGGCTCTGATACCAATTGTTGGCCCGTTTTTTTTATCTTTAATCAAGATATACCAAATACAATGAAATACACTTTTATTTCTACAAATCTGTCATCATGTTTCTTACATAAATGTTCTAAGTATAGATACTAAATGAATGGGTACTAGTGAACCATTGTGTCGGTTCAAGGATATGACAGTTACAGCATAACTGTCATATAACCGTTTCTTTATAACTGCTCCTGTTGAGTTTTAAAGTCTGACTTTCGTTGGTTGACTTTCGTTGACCGGGTCATAGTGGGTTGTGATGGGTCAGAGTGGGTCGATGGTGATTAACCCAATAATACTCACCTTTGCATTTGAAAAGCGTGCTTCGTGCACCATTCTTCTTATTACAGCTGACAAAATCCTAATATTAACAAAATCCTAATATTAATAAAACTCGATATAGCAGATTATAAAAGTTTAAAACATTTACTCTAATATCTGTTTTAAACTTTAATAATCTGCCATATCATGTTTTATTTATATTAGGATTTTGTATATGGGTGAAAGAAAATTTACATGTGGATATTTCATTTCTCTTTTATTTATTTATGAGTTTTAGTCTACATTTTTATATTTGCGTTGATGATATTGATGCGAGAGGAGATATATGAAACCAAACAAATTTTATGTCTGTCATTATATAACTATTGCAACAGATTAAACTGCTTTAGTTTTATGAAAATATTTATATTCGTACTGTTTACTAATACTCCCTCCGTCCCAAAATTATTGTCCACCGACAAAAACTCATATTTAAGAAAAACATCATAATTACAACTTTCTCTCTCCTACTTTTTACACAATGACAGTTTTACCCTTATCTAATTTAAAACTTCTTTAAAGTTTGTAATAATAAATTCAAGTGAGGGCAATATGGTAAACTTGATTTATATTCTCTTTCTATTTATGGAAGAAGACAATTAATTTGGGACATCCCAAAAAGAAAACATGGACAATAAAAATGAGACGGAGGGAGTATATTATAATTATGTATAATGACAAGGTGCATAGTAGAAAAAGGATTATCAAAAACTCGAGACGACTTAGTAGCTTCGAGTAAGAAGTTATTAGAGTCAACAGTCGTCAAATCGCTATTCAAACACATATGCATTCCAATTTGAATCCAATGGGGCCCATCTTTGTCCCCCCTCCCTCACCAACATCCATACATCTCATGCACGACAAGTACACATTAATTAATACCACCATCTCTATTTTCGTTTCCTCTGATTGTGAAAGTGAAGAACACCCCACAGAATAAATCAGAAATGATTTGAAATAGTGTCGGATTAGTTCGGATGTTGTCAACCAGTAGTGACAGGATAGTAATGCATAATTGGTGACAAGTTAGCCATATACAACTTTTATCTTCAACAAAATTTAACATCGCTAATTCTTCCCCATACTTTGGTTTACTACATGAAAAATGCAACTCTATCACCAATTTGTTTTTGTGAATACAACTTTTTAGTACATTTGAGTTGAGTTGTAACTTATTCAACACACACATAGGGCTCGAAACGAGATATACTCAAAAAAAGATCGAAACGAGCCGAGCTTCAGCGTTTCAACTCAATAAAAGCTTAAAGAGAGCCGAGCTTTAACAAGCTTAATACCTAGCTTTATCCTTGTTTGAGGCTCGTTTAATAAATGAGCTCAAGCCGAAATATGGTAGGGACATGTTACCTTTATGCAGAAGTAAACAACTACTCTTCGGCAATAGCACGTGTAGGTTCCTTCGGACTAAGCAAGTGATGTCATTTGAGCACCCACACAAATGACAGACACGCCCTCGCCTTGATTTGATCGCAAGACCAAGCTCCAGCGTGAGAGTTAGAACTGGGTATAGGTAGAACCGCGAAGTAATAAATGTGAGAGTAAATGCGTGTGTATTAGTTAGTTGAGCATTGAACAAGGTTGGGGTATTTATACGACCCCAACTACTATACCTGACAACATAGACGTATGGGCGAGCCGGGATATTGCTAGCCTAGGTGCTAGGTGTCAGTCCACATGAGGGACAATATCCCGCAATATATGGGTTAGGCGGGCTTGGTTTTTAGTACGGACTGTTAGCAAAAGAATCTTTTGGATAAAAGAGTCCTCTTTTTGTGTTTCAGTCGTCGGCATATATGTTTCTTTGGATACATGAATTTTGACCACGTGGAGACATCTTTTGTGCGTCATGTGTCGTCCGTACATGTACGTCAACACTTTACAAACGCATGTTAGAACTGAACTCACGTATTGGCGAGTCAAAGTTTAAAGTATCCTAACCACATTTTCATCATGTACTTGTCTCTTTTTTACCATAGTAAAACTTGAAAAACAACTTTAAATAAGCATATCTTAAATAGGATTCATTTCATTTTTCCTATTCAACTTTGATATTACTTGCAATCACTAAAAATATCATTTTAACAGAGATCTTATGACTCTATTGATCACCTACACTGTCTTCGCCATTGACTCCTAGCTAATTAGACATTAAACACATGTTTTCATGCAATCCATAATCAATACAACACTTGTGAGTATTTCAATTTGCATTTTCTAAATACAAAATTTTTTTCTCTAGTAGCAAAAGATTAACCACTAATCCTTCCCAATAATATGTTGGCTTATGAATTGGTCCATTTTTTTTCCTTCCTCCAGTTCATCATCTTATTTAAAGTTAGTTCACTATGCAGCTCTATCATCAAATTGCTTTTGTGAAATACAAATTTTCCATTAGGAGAATATTCAAAGTAGCATGTTTTAAATACCTATAGTTTTTTCTTGAATCAACAAAATTGTGCATATGTTTTGAGCTTTGTCTTTTCAAGTCAAAAGTTCCGATATAGTTAGGGCCATCTCATGGTTTTCGATGGCCATGTGCAATAATAACAAAAAGGTCCTATTATACTTGTAAATTAAAAAGAAATTCTATATAAACTTGAATTATATGACACATATATGTTTAATATTATATGTATTTATATACGAGACTAATAAAAAATGCAGCCCCTTTTAAGTGAAGGCCTTGTGCGACGGCACTTATTGCACACCCCTTTGAGATTCCTATAGATATAGCATGGAGCTAGCAATTATGTGCGGAATAGTGAAATGTGAATAGTAAATTTACAAACCTAAGATTTTTTTTCTCATTTAAGCTGGTTTTATTTTCTCGCGGACATGTTTTGCGGATTTATAGTAGTAACCATCTCAAAAAATGAAGTAGTGGTAAGTTGCCCCTAAAGTTTCATTGCAAATCATGGTTCAAACATTGTTTGGTAAAAAAAACTTGGGATAAACTTGTATTTCAGCTAGACTACGTACATGACAAGATAAAAAAACTCGGCTTCCCTATATAACCTCGATAAGAATCCTTTTTCTTTTATGAGCTCATAATCTAAACCTTCTTAATGAATACATCATATACATATGAAAACACCGCCGATTGAAATCATGATATGCCATTAGCTAATACCACATAAAATTAGTAGGAAATGCTAGTCTCAATTCCACATTGAAGATTAACTTGGTTAAATAACTAAACCATGTTTGAGGAAACTATATGTCTTAACATAGAAGTTGAGGAAACTATATTAGGGGATCTTGGAGAGCCTGCTAATTATAGAGCTACCATGGTTGATCCTGAAAAGGACAAATGGCAAGCTTCAATTAATGGGGAAATGCAATCCATGAAAGAAAATGAAGTCTAGGAAGAGGTTGACTTACCTCCAAATGCTAAGGTAGTTGGAAGTAAGTGGCTCTATAAGAAAAAAACTAACATGGATGGTAATGTACTTATCTATAAAGCTTGTCTGGTAGCTCAGGGTTTTACTCAAACCTATGGGGTAGATTACGAGGAGACCTTTTCTTCTGTAGCAGACATTAGAGCTATTAGAATTCTTATAGCTACATCAACGTACTATGACTGTGAGATATGGCAGATGGATGTCAAAGCCGCCTTCTTAAATGGTCGCTTAGATAAAGACATCTATATGAAGCAATCTGAGGGGTTCGTGAATCTACAATTTTCAAACCATGTATGCAAACTTCAAAGATCCATTTATGGATTAAAGCAAGCATCAAGGCAATAGAGTAAGAGATTTGATGAAGAAATCAAAAAGTATGGATTTATTCAAAATCTTGATGAGTAATTTGTATATCACGAAGTTAGTGGGAGTCGTGTAATTTTCTTTATCCTATATGTCGATGACATATTAATTATGGGAAAAAAAATTCCAAGTTTGCAAACTGTTAAGGAATATCTTGGACAATGTTTTTCCATGAAGGATTTAGGGAAGTGCATACATTCTAAGAATCAAGATGTACAGAGATAGATCAAAGCGGTTAATTGGTTTAAGTTAAAGCTCTTATATTGATAAAATGTTGAAGAGATTCAATATGCAAAATTCCAAGAAAGGATATTTGCCGATGGAAATAAAGCATGGCTTATGTAGCGATATGGGTGCTTCAACACCTGCAGAGGTGGCACGCATGAAGAAAGTTCCTTATGCTTCGGCAGTAGGATCTATCATGTATGATGTGAGATGCACAAGGCCAAATGTGGTGTTCGCTCACAATATGACCAGTCGATATTAACAAAATCCAGGTGAACTTTACCGGACTGCTGTTAAACATATTCTGAATTATCTTAGGAATACGAAAGAATTGTTTCTAGTGTATGATGGAATCCAGATACAGAGCTTGGTGTTACAGGTTTTTGTGATGTGTCCTGGCAAAGTGATAAAGATGATACGAAGTCTCAGACGGGTTATGTCTTTGTCATTAATGGAGGAGCAGTAGACTGGAAGAGCAAGAAGCAGGGTACAATAGCGATGTCTGCAATAGAATCCGAATACATAGCTTCTTTAGAAGCTGCAATGTGTGCTGTTTGGATTAGGAAATTCATTTCAGGGCTTGGCGTTATGTCTTCAATTTAATTGCCTATTGATATGTACTGCGACAATTCTGCTGCGATCATATTTGCCAATGAACCAGAAATCATGAAGGGCACCAGACATTTTCTACGAAAGTATCACTATGTTCGGGAACAAGTCCGCGAAGGTGAAATAAATCTATTGAAAGTTCACATAGATGACAACTTAGTTGATCCTCTCACTAAGGCTTTACCTAGAGAAAAGCTTACTGAACTTGCCAATGGCATTGGACTTCGTTTGGCTAATAGTTTCATGCATAACTGCGATTAGTATTTGGATAAAGGATATTGAAAATATTTATTATGTTCTGATGAAATAAAGTATTGGTTATGTTTATGTTCATTCATATTATTATTGTCCTATATTTGCATGTTTAATCCGTGAATAAGTTAGTTATTCGAAATTGTCCGTTGTTAATTAATGATATGGGAGTATCATTAAACTATAACAAATCTGAGTGATTTGGTTGAATATACTTGAAAGTATATTGATGTTGTTGATACAAAAGTTGGCGCCTTGTTTGGACTCCGGTTCTCGTACTAATTGAATCTTGATGCTTGAGACCTGCGCACTAAGTAAATGAAAACACACCGTTAGGCTTATCGTGAGATTGCCTCCCATGATTATCCTCCGGCGTGAGAGTAAGTAATGGGTTTTAGGGTTAATGGAGAGTTAGGGTTTTAGATCGTACCTTTAATGAGGAGATACCCTTTGTATACACCGAAATCCTTGTTGGTTTCGTGTTCCTCAAGCTTCGGCGATCCGCCTAAGTCGGTTATCGAATGCTTATCTCCCAAGATAGGAGATATCCGATATTGTTAGCCATAAATAACTTTGGGTTTGGGCCTTCATGAGGTTAGCACAATCATGTTGGGCTTGTTAGTAGTAGTCATTGGTCGGGTTCAGAACCCATGCGGACTATACGTCATCATGTCCCCCAGTCTAGTATGCGCGGGGAGAACCTGCGGATGCTAGACTAATAATTGTAGCACCTAAATCCTTCAAAGCGTAGCGGAGAAGCTAAAGAAGTTTCCCGCCTTGAAGAAGACACGGTGAATCTAGTCAAAATATCCCAAAGGAATGCCTCAAATCGGGGAAAGTAACTGAACGTGTGTCACATCAACAGCATCCTATCCACTCATTTAGAGATAGTGGGATCCACGTGGCGTTCATCGCGTGAATGAAGAAACTTATATAACCTTCCGCCTCCTTATTACTGTGATTATCACAGTAAAAATCATTTCCGCCATTGTTAAAAAAGCTCCAACTTGCAACCAAGAAACCCTTGATATCCTAAAAGTAACCGCGCGTGCGCCTTTAAATAACTGTAACATGGTCTGTGGTTTAGCTGATTTTACCTCTGACATGACTGAGGAAGAACTTCTCGAGTTCACCTCGGATTATTATATTCCCTTCGCGCTGCATCCGGTAGTTCCGGATGCGCAGGCGTCAATTGCAGACTTCCCCGAAGGGAAAGTAGGGGTATGCACGCGTTTTTTCGAGTTCGCGAATCAACGTGTGCCCATATCCTTATTCTTGAGCGACGTGTTAAATTACTACCATCTGTACATATCCCAGCTGCACTGCATAGGTGCAGCCAAAATAACAAACTTCGAGGTTAATTGCCGTCTCCTGGCAATTAACCCGACTATCCACCTATTCCAAGCATTTTACCACACAACGTGGTCAAACGGGTGGGTATCGTTTGCTAAGCACGCCGGTAGACTGCAATGTTACATGGAGAAACTGGACGCGCTTAGGAACTGGAGGGAAAATTTCTTCTGGGTTGATAAGGCGCTATTTCCCTAGGACTTTGACTTCTATACCCAGGGTTCACTGCCAAAGGATGAGCGCCCCCACCCTGGAACATACAGCGCTGAGGATGCTGATACGATAAACACCAACCGTATTCCCATCAATTCCTACCCCGAGGAATTTTTGGTGCATATGGGAATCAGTTGTAATTACTTTGGTAGACCTGATGAGGTGCCAATCTTCTTGGATGCGGATGGCCAAGGTGGGTGCTCATCCTTTCGCATTCCTTTGCTTATTAATGTGAGCCTTTCTTTTAATCTTTGTGCTTTTCATAACCTGTTTGTTGTTTGTTTTTTGTTGCGTAGAGATGGATCTATTCAGAGTTGTTCAGTTGGCGAAGCCGCGCCAAGTGAATGTAGCGACACTCCCGCTGAGAGAGAGGGAAGAGCCCATTCTGGAGGCCACAGCAGGGCGTACCCTAGAAATGGAGCTGGGAGAGACATGGGGTAATTCTTCCGTCGCGCTGGAGGCAACCCCTCTTCAAAGCGTGCCTAGCCCTAGGGCTCCCTCCCCATTAGTGGAGCCGTCACAATTAGAAGTGGCGGAGAGCATGGAAGAAGAAGAGGAGAGATCGCTTGATGGCGATGGCGCGAGCTCATCCAGGAAGAAGCGTCCCGTCATTCTGGTTGTTGAGTCGTCATCCAGTGACGTTGCATCGCCTCCCCTTCCCGGTGATGTCTGCGGACCCTCAGTAGTGTTTTTTCAAAGTCCCTATCGCATTCCCTTTTGATGTTATGAAACAATTTCTAATTCGCTGTTATGTGGGCAGGTTTGAACACTCTGTAGAGTCGCCCCCCAAGGAAAGTCCTGTGCGTGCTGAATCTTCTGAACCGAAGAGCCAAAGCACTGAGCCATTGGCATCTGGGGATGCGCCAATGGATCAGCTTGTTAAAGATCTGGTGCTGGCTACTGTGCACCAAGCTACGTTGGTTGCGCAGCTAAAGGCTAAGTACTATGGAGAAAGTAGCCAGAGCGCACAAAAGGACCAACAAATTGCGTTGCTGGAGGCACGTTTGGCCAGTGCCAAGGTTGAAGCAGAGGCCATGAGCTCGTACGCCCAAAGACTTGCTGAAGAAAAGATGGCACTGCTGGGCCAAATAAATCAGGAGCATACACTATCGGTAGTATAAGGCTTCGATTCTAGGCAACGAAATATCTTGAGAAGGGAAGGAAGAGTTGTTCTCTCGCTTATGGAATTTTGGTGCAAGCTGTGGGAAGCTCATTGGAAGTCACGTGAGATGAAGTTGCACAAGCTCAGATTGAGTATGATGAGGAGTTATATCCCCGACCATGTCTTCTATCGCGAGCGTAGGTGGCTCATCGGCCATGGTTCAGCCTTTTGCGCCTCAGCACCTTGGAGTCGCAAGAGGTATTGGACGCATTTGGGGGTTGTGGCGCGCTTGGCGCTGGAAAGGCGTAAGCTTCAGAGGAGCTCCATGAGGCCGACCTGAAGGTGACTGCGATAAGGTACCGGCTATAATGAGCATGCGTATGATGATCCGTTGCCGAATGGAGAAGATGAAGTGTTGGAGTTTCCTTTAATTTCTGAATTGGAGCACGACCCGTGATTATCCCATAGGGGTGATTATGGAGGGGCTAACCTTGGCTCGGCATCGTGCTGAGAATGCGGAGGCGCAGCTTGATTATTTTTTGAAACCTGATGAGTCCCAGCTGCAGGTGCCTGTGTTTGCTAGCCCCCGCGACATCTTAAATTCTTTCGCCCTGGAGAAGGAAGTTCCTTTAAAGCAAGTCTTGGAAGCTCATGCTACAAGACTTGCCAAGAAGGAAGGTATTAAAGGCAAGGCTATTTTGTGCGGTATTGGCGCAGCTCATCTCTTAGGCGTTGTAGGAGCATATAGATTGTAACTTGTGTTGTAAATATCATTTTGTAAGAACGCATGGTACTTAATGATATATTACTTTTGTTGAATGTGGTTGCGACTTATAATATTTGTACTTAGTTACCTGTCTTTGCATAAAAAACGTGCTTATTGTCTAAGAAACAAACTGTTGTATAAGCGCAACGAATCTTAGGAGTTCATAATTCTGTATGGACTATCATACTTATAATGTTTTAAGTATTTTTAACATAATCGTGTATGGTGTGATACGCAGCGTACTGTAAATATCATAGTGAGGAGCCAAGAGTCTTGATTCCTTGTTTTGTTAAACGCGCATAGTATTCATTGTTGCGCATTCATCGTGGAATGCGCGTTGAAACTTATTCCAACGTCTTGAAAATAAGGTGTTTAACAAGGATGCATGATCCAATGTTGATGGGTTTGCAACCTCTTACTCAACGAGTTGTTTAGTAGGTTTACTCATCCTATACACCATCGTGGGTAAGTGCATGCACGCCATGTAGGGAAAAGATAATATAGCAATAATGTTAAGACAAGAGTATGTAAATAACAAATTGAAACGTGTCGCGGAGTTAGCTAGAAACCACGACATTTTATTGATACTTGCAAGTTTTGTTAAAAAAGAAACATTTGCCTAAGTGAAACAAAAATGTAAATACACGGATATTTATTTGAGCGCTATATTAAAGTGCGGGAGTGTCCGCGCGTTGGTCGTAGCCGTTCCTAGAGATAGCATCGTCTGAGATTGCAGATGTTCCATGTGCGTGGTAGCTCACGTCCATCCATGTCACGCAACTTGTACGCCGCGATTTTCCTAATGCTTCAATGACCTCGTCCTTCCCACTTTGGTCCAAGCTTCCCCTGTATCTTCTGCGTGGCTTGCATCATTGCCGAGCATAATCGAAGTCGCCGGTCCAATGAAACACTTCGTACCTTAGTATCATAGTATCCCTTCATTTTGACTTAGCTCTTGCTTCATATAGCACAGGCCAAGGCTCTTCCTCTAATAGGTCCAAGTCGATGTCATCGTCATTGGTTGCAACATTGACTTCAACAGTGCGAATAGTTGGCATCCCAATTTCGGCTGGTATGACGGCTTCTGTCCCATAGACCAGAGAAAATGGAGTGTCTCCCGTGCTAATTTTTATTGAAGTGCAGTGTGCCCACAGAACATGCGATAATTCCTCCACCCACCTTCCTTTGTGCTTGTCCAGACGCGCCTTCATTCCTTCACCCAGACTTCGATTTGCGCGTTCGACTAAGCCATTGGTTTGTGGGTGTTTAACCGACGCAAAGTGCTGTGTAATATTTAACTTCTCACACCACCCTCCTCTATCACCGTGGATATTTCCATCTCGAGATCGACTTGCTCTTCGCTTCCACCAACACTTGTTTGGACAAAAAGCAAAGCTCGTTGATGTATCTTTCTAAGGCCCGCTTTCGATTTTCCCTCTAGGGACTTGCTTGATGGTAAACCCGTCGAAACCCCTGAATTAGTGACTTGGTCTTGTTGAGGTATTGATCATGTTTTCTTCTTTAGCACACATACCGCCAACACATGGTTGGCCACTAGTCGGGAATCCATATTTGCTTCTAGGTTGCGTATGCCCATTCGATCTGCAATGCGTAGTCCGGCGATTAGAGCTTCATACTCTGCCTCATTGTTTGTCGCTGTGAATTCAAAACGCAATGCGTAAGTGAATTCCATTCCTTCTGGGCTTGTGAGGATAAGGCCTGCTCCTGACCCATCCACGCATGAAGATCCGTCCGTGAGGGTAAGTCCTTAGCGTCCGGTTTTTCGATGATAAAGTCTGCTAGTACTTGCCCCTTAACCGCAGTGCGTGGTCTGTAGGAAATGTTGTGCTCACCTAGCAACACACTCCACTTCTGTAGACGTCCTGATGCGTCAGGTTTGGAGATAATTTGTTTGATGGGTTGGTCTGTAATCACTGCTATTGTGTGCCTCGAAGTACCAGAACCGCTTTGCAGCAAATACTAGTGCTAGGACCAACTTTTCCATTGCACCGTAGTTAATCTCCGCTTGAGTGCCTTACAAAGTACACCGTGTTTGCACCAATCCTTGTCTGTTAGTAGCACCGCTTACTGCTCCATGGGTCACGACAAATACATGATTAACTCCTCCCCTCGGCGAGGTGCCACCACCGGGGAGGCTGCTAAGTGTTGTTTGTATGAAAGCTTCTTCTTCCATGGTCCAAAGTCTCCCTTTTTTTGTACACTTCTTGAGTGTTTTGAAGAGAGGGAGTGACTTGTCTGCTGACTTGAACAAAAATCGTTTAAAACCTCAGCCTGCTTAGGGATTGGACTTCTTTCAACGTGCGTGGTGAAGGAAGTTTGATGACAGCCCTCATTTTTTTGGGCACGGTTTGATGCCATTAGGCTCTATAAGATATCCGAGGAACATACCTTCCGTAGCCGTAGTGCATTTCTTAGGATTTAGCTTCATGTTGATCTCATTTAGTGTCTTAAATGTTTCCTCAATATCGCGCACCAACTCATCTTCCGTATGGCTTTTTATTACGAGGTCATCAACATAAACCTCTAAGTTGCGTCCCACCTGTCTTTCAAATGTGTTGTCCACCAACCGCTGGTAAGTGGCGCCGTGATTTTTAAAACCAAAGGGCATCTTAGTATAGCAATAAACGCCTTGGCTTGTATGGAAAGCCGTTTTTTCTTCATCTTCCTTAGCTATCTGAATTTGGTGGTATCCTTTGTATGCGTCTAGGAAGCATTTAAGTGGATATCCGCACAAGGATTCTACCTTCCAGCCTATCTCCTAGCGGGTAGCTTCTTGGGACATGTTGTTGAGATCTGTGAAGTCCGCACACATCCTCCAACTACCATCGTTCTTCTTGACCATCACTGGATTGGAAAGCCAGTCATGGTAGTAGACCTCTCATGATACCCTGCGCCCACAAGTTTGTGTACTCTCGCAGAATTGCTTGTGCACGCTGGCCTGCCACGCTTTTGTCGTACTGGGAGTATCCTTGTCGGATTCTTAATTTGTGCTCGATTCTTAATTTGTCCGATTCCTTTGCAAGAGGCAGACACAGCCTGCCCTGCCAAGTATCGATAACGATCCTCCGATCGATACTTCTTGCTCTGGGTATTCGGGATGAATTGCGACCTTAAGGTTTGGTATTTTCGCTGCGCGGCCGGAATGGGTATCGCTTCGTGTGTAATCGTGTTACATTCTCCGGGTGGTGTGGTGGTATTGTAGAGAGTGACAATGCCCCCATCCACCGGAAACTTAAGCATCCCATGTTGTAGATGGTATCGTACATAGCGGATATCCCTGGTCTTCCAATAATGCCATTGTATGGCGGCGGGATTTGATTACCATAAAGGTCATCCGTGCCGCCGTTGAATGCTCCTTATTTCCTACATTGACTAGCAGGCATATTTGCCCCATAGGCCATATTTTTCGCCTGTGAAACCGGTCCATGCCGCGTGGTCGGGCTTAGTTGGTCTGCGATCTAAGGTCGTAGTCGCTTGAAACAATGTTCATACATGATATCCGCGACACCTCCATCAACATGCGGTGGATATCGTGACCCTCGTTGATCTCAATGGTGAGTGATTCCACTATGCGCTGTCCACGTACCGGTGGGGAAAGATATTTCGTCTACACGGAAAACTTTTGCTCGATCTTCTCCTAGTCATCCGCTGCCATGATTGTATCATGTATATGGTATCGGCTTTGTCCTTGGGTACTTCTTTCTTGTTCCCCGTCTTTTGCTTATCCTTCCCCTCCTTGATGTTTTTAACCAAATGGTCTAATCTCTTTTCACTAGTTAATCGATGAGTTGGCGCAGTTGGACACATTCGTTGGTGGTGTGGCCCTTCTGTCCATGGTAGTCGCAGATCCATTCCCCCACGCCGTTCTTCCTGAGTGCGACATGGGGGTCTTGGGAAGTTCGCTTCCAAGGCGAATATCTCCTTTGGGGTTTTTGTGAGCGGGTATACTTGTCGTTATCCCGCCCACCCTGGCCGCTGTAGTTCTTGTTGCGGTTGCTACTCTGGTCAATGGATTGTCTCCGACGTTGTTCCTGTGACCTATAGTTTGAGTAGCCTTTCGCTATTCGCCGCGGCTTCTCCTTGGATAAAGGACCTTGTGCGCTTCATAAGTTCATCGAACATTTGAGGGATGCTGTCATTCAGCCTTTTGATGAGTTCTGGGTTATTGATCCCGTTCATGAACCCTGAGATCTTCGCTTCGGGCATGCTTTAACCTGTATACACTCATCTTTGAAGCGCTCCACATAAGCGCTTGTAGATTCCCCGGTCGCTTTCACCTGGCGAAGTTCGTCAGGTTTTAGCACACTTTTTCCTTTGAGTGAAGTTTAGGCGAAACGCCTTCCGCAACTCTTCAAAGCCATCAATGCTTCGCGCTGGAAGCTTATGAACCTTTCGCGCTTCCCACTAGTGTGGAATTGAACATGTGGCACCACACGTGTTGTGTCCAACTTTCATGGTAGCGGCCGATTCGAAATTTTTAGGTGATCGTCCGGATCACCTGTTCCATCATAGGTTTTCACATGGCGGGCATGCCTCCTTTTATTTTCCGAGAAATCGCCGACGCCGGAGTGAACGCATCTACTTTTTGGCGGCGCCACGGGGGACATGTCTTCCTCCTCCCTGGTCGCGATATTTCCTCCGGACTTCCAGGCCCGGTTTCGATGTCCTCGTTGTCCGATGAGTTACCAGAGGACGAGTTTTCCTCTTTCGGCGTTTGCCGACCGTCTCAGAGTTCCCACTTGAAGGGCTTTCACTTGGGCTTTAACTTGGAGAGTACCGCCGTCCCCAGTCTGTATGGACCCTGCGCTACCAAGCCTAGCGGGACATTGGTACTGGTCCATCTTCCTCGTCTTCCCCAAGGTACTGCATGTCCGCTGCTTCATCATTCTCAACTCTCCTCCCAATCCTGGTGAATACTGGGGGTTGGCGGTTATCCCTTCCGCGCTTTTCCTTTTGATGACGCGGTGGAGATATCTCATATTCGGGCCGAATCGAACGGGCATGCAACTCCTCACTGCACCTCTTTTAGCTTCCTCTTGCATGATAGCAGTCAAGGTTTCGTAGTTTTGAGACACGAAATCACTTGGCGCTAGTCCGGCAAGCAACCCCTTCTAGAGTAAGGGTGTCTGTTTCTACCACTAGGCCCTTGTTTATGTCCGGCGCGCCTGGTGCTTTTGTGAGGTCCGCTCTCTAGCACTGATTGGAGTGGAGTGGTAAAAGGAGCCGCAGTGGACCTTCTGCGTGCTGGTGGTGGGGTGGCCTGGGTTATCCCCGGCGTGGTTCCACCGTCGGGAAGACCAGATCCGGGCTGATCCCGGTTTCTAGTAGTACGGTTGTCCTGAGACCGTTTAGAAACCGTCCACTTTGTCGCTTCTTTCCATGTATGTCACCATGCGAATTGCGGTTTTGGTTTCCTTGCTTCGTCATTCTAGTTCTTAGTGATTGGTCCCCGGATGGCCACTTGTTGATACAAAAGTTGGGCTCCTTGTTTGGACTTCGCTCGTACTCAATTGAATCTTGATGCTTGAGACCGTGCACTAAGTAAACGTAAAGCACCGTAGGCTTATCGTGAGATTGTTTCCCACGATTATCCTCCGGCGTGAGAGTAAGTAATCGGTTTTGGGTTAAAGGAGAGTTAGGGTTTTAGATCATACCTTTAATGAGGGCTTAGATACCCTTTATATACACACGGAATCCTTGTTGGTTTCGTGTTCCTCAAGCTTCGACGTATCCCGCCTAAGTCGGTTATCGGATGCTTATCTCCCAAGATGAGATATCCATATTGTTAGCCATAAATAACTTTGGGTTGGGCCTTCATGAGCCCAAACCGTTATCCGTTAGCCCAATCATGTTGGTCTTGTTAGTAGTAGTCATTGGTCGGTTGTGAACCCGAATGCGGACTATACGCCATCGATGTGTTGCATGCCATTTCTTCGATGATATTCAATAAATTGAATATAGGACTTACCACAACTTCATGATTTTACTTTATAGATATTGTTATTAAGTAAGTCATGAATAGTTATCTTCAAACTTGAGATACCGTATAAGTTTCATGAATGTAGTGCATTTATGTGGAACAATTTAATGCTAAACGTAACTGGTAGTCATAAGGGTTGTTTCCAGAAGTGTTGCAAAGTTTGTGAGTTATTCTTGCAGTCAATTTGTTCCTTAAAATTTATTTTGGAGTTTAATATGTTACTCGTAAGGTTGACAAGATGTTTCAGCGTCCGCACCCAAGATCTCCCCTGAATATGTTCGAAGATTTGTAATCTTGCTCAATCACTTACAACGAGAAACGTAATAGTTGAATAAAGAATGACTTAATTCATATCTTTATTTAACATGGTATTAGAAACAAAAGGATAATAATAATGAGAAATCATTAAAAGGTTTTCCAGAGCCTTACTCGACGTGCTAGAGGCATCGAAGTATTGCTAGACGCTAACCGATATGATCACACTATTAAGATATTTTCAAGTGGGAGCTGTTAATTTTATGGACATAAATTAGTAGTCGTGAGACCACGTGATTCCACACTTTACGTATGAGAATTAAAGTTATAATAATTAAATATAAAATGTTATATTTAGTTATTATTTACACAAAACATATAACTAACGTAAGTAATTAAACGAATAATACATACGGTCGTTAAATATTAAAGGAATGACTAAAAGTGAAATTAGATGTCAAAAGGGTTCTAGAATCCCTTGGGGATTACAAACCGATCGGTCAATGGGTTTCCAAAACCCAATTCTAACATAACTTGGACTCTATATTTTTTTGGGTATAAATACAAGGCTTAGGGTCTTTGTAAATTACTCTTGTACACATTAACCTAAAACCTAAGCTTGTGTGTGTTTTCTTTTAGTCCCAAACGATTTTATACATTCCTAGGGGGTCTATCACTTTTATTTTTCCTTAAACAAACGTTTTGTGCTATTAAAACTAGCATTACTTTAATTTGTTGTAATGCGTGTGTACAAGAACGTTGTACTTACACATTATTGTAAGTATTTTGGATTGAATTGCAAAATGGTAAGGGCAATTCCTATAATCCTATAAACCCTAATTAGGGTTCATCTCAGTTGCTAGTTTAGGAATTGATTCTTGTTTACCTAGAATCAAAGGTACGCATACTTTTATGTTTATATTAATTATTTATTATATGTTCCTATTCACTTCCGCATGTATCTTTGATGTTTATCGTGTTTTATATATAATTGTCATGTTAATTAATTCCAACAATTTATACACAAAATCGGAAAACAAATGTGAAATATAATTTATCAAGATAAAGCAACATGATCCGGAACCCATAACACTGATCGTAAAAGGGGGAATACGCAAAAGATGAATTGCAAGATGGCACGTCAAGTACCAGGTAAAAATGGTTACTTAGAAACAGGCCGGGTCAGGTTTTAAACATGATTAAGAAAACAAAGTTATTATGACGACAATCTGGTTGTATAAAAAAAAAAACTCGAGAAGGTGATCAAACAAATAGTTATTTATCGATAATTGTTTCTTATATGTTGACAGCTAACAAAGTGTGCTTTAAATGACCGCTAAGCCCATTGAAATGCTTGGCAAAGAGATCTTGTTAACACACGCTCTTAACTTCACATTTTGAGTAATCCGCATACAGTTCCTGTAAGGCTGTAACACGCTAGAGTCAAGCACTTGTTGCTTGTAAAGTTGGCAAGTTCGAACCATTTACTTACCGATCAATCTGGGTTATGTTTTATCACAAACGGGGTCAACCAGTTGAATTCAAAGTCAGCCTAAACTGGAAACTGGTCAAATGGGCCGAACACACCAAAGCCGCCAAAGTGTACTTTTAGTGCATAAAACCTTCTAGACCTTTTTAATCTAGAGAACCCTTCGGTAACACGAGCTTAAGCCCTAGCTTGAGCCTTGTTTGAGGCTCGTTTAATAAACGAACTCAATTCCATATTTGGTTCGGACATGTTACCTTTAAGGAAGCATGCAAGTTGTAAGGGGAAAGCATTGCAGGAAAAATAATACTCCTTCTATGTACTTGTCTCTTTTTTACCATAGTAAAACTTGAACAACTATGAATCTTCTTTTTGGGTAAAGGGGAGTAATCCTGCACCCTGGTAAATATATTAACCAAATAAATGTTTAAGTACAATGTATATGAGTGAAATCCCATATATCAGCCAGTTACATAGGCATAGAGCTTACATAACAAGATACTTCCAATTTTCTAAACAAGAAACAAACCACTACTCAAATGATAACATATGACACAACAAAATAAGATTATTTCCTAGGACCTTGAAACTTTGTGCCATACATGGCATTAAAGGCATCCAAATTCCGTGAAGATCACGAACCGTTTCGCATAATCATCGAAGTCATATTCATCATACTCATCTTCATAGTCTTGGCCACCACCAAATATATTAGCAGACTCATCAAATGGGTTAGCAACAACCTCATCTTCGAATCGACACCTCAATCTCTCCCACTTTAGAAAAAGGGTTAGCTCTCTTAGTAGAAGAGGTAGACGGAATAGGTTGACCATCATCATCCACAAGAGTAGCTTTCCCACCAATAAGTAGTTTTTCAAGCTTACCAATTTTCTCAACTATGGGAGTAGAACCAACATCGATTGTTCCCATTGAATCACTCACAAGCGGTACATGTGATGCAGAACCGCCTTATTCAACTCATCCTCATTAACCTCCATTTTACGACCAAGATCCACATCTCATCAACATGAGATTCCCGCCCTCGAGCCATCCATACCGCTTCCTTAGAACAACCAAGAGAATCCCCAATCTTCTCCCTCATTAGTAGAATCAACCACATGACTTTGAATGCCCGGGTCCTCATGCACCTCAAGTGTCCCAAAAGAGTTAGAAGTAGTAACAGGATTACCTGTAGCATTAACACTAGCAACGCCCGGAGTCTTCTTTGGGATATAAACCTGCTTTCTAGGAGCAAATTTAGGACCCTTACCCATATTAATACCGCTAGACAACTTCGGACCTTGGGGTTTGGCTTTCCGATTCTGCACCACCTTAAAACCATCATCATTCACATCCAAGGTCGAGGTGTGAGCATCAAGATGATGCTCCTTAGAGACTTAGGACAACAAGCATTATCATGCCCAAACACTTTACATTCCAAGCAATGTGGAGGTTTCCATTCATATTCAACCTTGATACTAGCCGTAGTAAAACCACTATCATCCTTCTTAGGGATCGCCATAGTTACCACATGTTTAGATCATCACCATGATAACTCAACAAGAGCACGCAAAACTAATAACGCACCCCATGAGTCAACGCACATGGAGCTAGTGAATACATCTAACATGATCGGCTTACCCACCTGAGTAGCAATAAGGCTCAACCCGTCTTCCGAATATGCAAGTAACGGCACATTATGCAATTTAATCCACACAGGCACTTTGGTAACCTCACTTTTGGACAATAGCACGTCAGGAGTCCATTTAGTGAGAATGATAGGAGAATTACGAATTATCCAAGGTCCTCGTTGAAGAACATTCTCAACACCCTCTTTAGAATCAAATTTAAAGAGAAATACACCATCATCATTCTTCATAAGTTTCTTTAAACCAAACTTACCCCATGTATTGGTGACATAATTTTGACCAATGAAATGCAATATTCTTGCCGACAAAGAAGCCAACAAGAGTATTATCATATCGGTTAAACACACCCTCCATAGCATCCTTAGGAAGAACTGTATCATAATTATCAATTCGATTCTCATTCACCAATGAACGGAAGTTAACTTTCCTAGATACACGCTCCGAAGTTTAACACATTAGCAAACGACCTCACTTCATTGTGTATACTATCACTCACATTAAGACCGTAAGTAGAAGCATTCTTACCATCGTTCGAAGCAACATCCGAACCACCAGCATTAGTTTCAAAATTAACGCACCGAATCAAAAGTCAAAGGACCATCACGAGTAAAAGGGTGACTCGAAGTAGCAACATTCACCACCTTGGAAGGTGCATTAGTGTTCGACTCCAAACCCCCAACATTTATATCAATTCGACTTGTATTGTCCGTGATTTGCATCACCCCACGTAATCAAACGTACCATCATACTCACTAGGGCGAACAACCCTAGCAGATTATTGCGCAAGTCGACCAACAGCAGAATCAATTCCATGCTCTCTCTAAGATGTTTAAGCCTAGCCTCCATGATTCATACGGATTAGGTTCCTTAGTGACCCAACTTGATCGGCCAAGTTGTGGTCGGACTAGCGCCTTTCTTCGACTAACATTCCTTGTTGAAAACCCTTTCTCCATAACACGAAACCCCACACACAATCACACAGACTCACGTGAAATATGACAAAGCCCGCAGCAGAACATAGAACGAACAAAAATAAAGAGAAAACCCTAATGAATGTTAGGGTTTAAGCGATAATCCCACTAAAACTAACTACCATGTTATGATGATGCACACAATCAATTAATCTTGTATATAACCACGGAAAGAATGAATACCGAAAAAAAAACCCTAACCAAACCGATTGTTTAGAACCCTAACTCATAATCGATCACAAAAATCTGAAACAATTAAGCAAACCACATAAGTAATTGCATAAGAATAACATATTAGATCAAAAGATTAAGCGAATAGAGCTTCCTGCATCGATGTTAGCACTTTAGTAGGGAATCGGTTTTTCTTTTTACGCCAGAGAAAGAGTCGACTTAGGGTTTTTGTCGAATCGTGTCATAACAACTATGAATCTTCACCACAAGATACTTCATCACTTTACCCTATACTTTTCAAGAAATTTTAGCATGTATTAACTGAACAATGCATCAAAAAAGAGGAATAAGTAAACCATTTTTTTTTAATCAAATGAACCAACCACTTCTACGTTAATTCTTTAGACCTCAACTACATTAACCATACCTGCAAGCCTCACATGCTACCTACCATTTTGAGCAATAAATAAACACCTTTGCTAGCTAGTAGCTAGTGTTACGAACATTTACTTATGAAAAGTAATTAATCATGCTATTTGGTAACAAAAACAGGTTTAACTTTCTCATTAAACCTTTTTTTGTAATGTTTTAATAATCTAATTTGACCAAATAAAGTGAAAATGATCGATATCAGATCAGATATGTAAATACTTTGCTTCACGAAATGTTGTTATTCTAGTTGGATATGGTCCAAAAACTTACCTTTCTTACCATAGAAAAAAACATTTTTATAACAGTTTTATTAAATTTAATCACTAGCTCAGAAGTTTGAGCCCGGTTTAAAAATTAATCGCTATGTCAAAAGTTTCTTTATATATGTTCCAAATTTGATCACGGATTATGGACGTTGCACATCTTACAATTCATACCAAATACTCATTCATCAAAATAACATATGATAAAGTATATGAAAAAGAATCATGGTTGTATCTAAATTGTACATGTAATACTATATAGATCAATAACGATTATGTGCATGGTCTTGTTAGAAAATGCTTTTTTGTCTCAAGTTTGAGAGTTCGAACCTTTCACAGTTTCACCGTTCCCTTGTTTATAGAACTCATGTTAGTGGTTTTACTCTTTACAACTCTATTTGTTGTAAATTTGAAAGACTACCAATAGTTTATATTTGGAATGATAATTTATTTTGACATACCATTAGTCTCTGTAAAGTTACTATACATGTAACGGTAAATATGAGCCGTTGGTTTGGAAAGAGCATTTAATTTAATTTCCAGTCTTTGACAGTAAGAAATGGTGTATTTT